>JAPQRN010000005.1:28058197-28070673 GCA_037367275.1 Coranthus polyacanthus
GCATGCCAAGAGACAAAGAGACCACGTAAAACAACTCGTGTTTCATGGGCTCATGGTGATGTAATGGGACCTGGACCTGGACCTAGACCTGGACCTGGACCTGGACCTGGACCTGGACCTAGACCTGGACCTGGACCTGGACATGTCCTGCATCACTTAGATAAACACAGATTTTCATCCAGTCTGGACATAAGCAAACATCACTATGGGTTCATAGTATCCAAGGCAGGCATGTGTTGGTTTAAAAAGATTTGATTTCTGAACTCTACCTTTGGTCCTTATGTTGTTTTATTGACAGTAACACAAAGTGTTTTCACATTCAGCACTAGTTATGTAAACTATGTCTGTTCTTTGCAGGTCACTTGATCTTCTCTGTTTGAATAAAACGTCTAATGTATTTTCTAAATGCTTTGACGTGGTCTTAAAACCAGGGCTGTGAGCTTTACAATCAATTTCATTATCTATGAGAAAAACACTTAAACAGACTATACATGTTTTTTTTAAATCCACTGAAAAAAATATTGTATAGTAGTTAAAGGTTGTTAAAAGTTGTTTGTGTGCAGTCCAAAAAAGACAATACCAACACTTCCAGGGAGAATCTCTAAAATAAAATAATTAAAATAAAATGTTTTTCATATATTCTATAATACGTACATAGCACGTGTCTTTGTATAATAAGAAATGCATTATATTAAAGACCATTATTATTTTCCTGGCTACTGAAAAAAAGACTGTAGGCTGACGTTGTAGTTCACCACTCTCACCACTAGAGGACAGTGAGCAGCAGTGATTCCGCGCTGAAGGCATTAGATCTCCATGGCAACCGCGGAGGTTTGGGGAAGGGCAGGCTCGGTGAAACTTAACGCGGGTCGGTAATCCTGTTGTTTTTAACTGAAGGTAAAGACATCTAACCCGAAAAGCCCTGGCGGTAGGCCGGTATTGGACAAACTCAGTCTCAAGGTAATTTGTATTAATATTTGGAAGAAAGCTGTTATTTCATTTAGCTACCAGTGTTGTTTTTCCAGGACCCTCCCCGCTAGCTCTTCCTGATTCCACGTCCTATGTCAGCTAGCTTAAGGAACACATCTCAGCTACATCTCAGGGAAAAGAGTCACTTTCTTAAACGTATTACCATGTATTACATGTGCTACACGATGTTAAACCTTTAATTAACATGAGACAATAACAGCCCCTGAACTCACCTGTATGCACACTGCAGGTATATCATAGGTTATATTTAATATGAAACATAGGCTAATTATATATGTGACAAATACTGATAAATGGCTCCTTTTTGTACATTGTTTGCATTGTGTCAATTGACTCCACTTTAACTACAACGTTAATTCAATGCCCTCACTTCTATTAGTGAAAGGTCTTCTGTACTTAAGTAACATGTACAATTCAGGACGTTTACTTGTAATGTATGTAGACTTGTATGTATAATATTTGTACACTGTGGTCTTTTTTCCACCTCTGTCTAACAAAAACAAAGAGAATAAGAGTGCTGTTTTTTTTGTTGTTTTCTTTGGCTTCACTGATCTGTTCATGTCAGATGCTGTGTGCTGTGTTTTTTGTTTTTTAAACTTTTTATTTCTGAACGTTTTACACACATGTGAGGTCAAGTTATGGTCACCAAGATACAAATCACATCAAATAGGGATGTGCCTTTCAAATTGTGCCCATTAAGGAATACTGCCACAGTTTGTAAAGTCCTTCGTCTTTTTCCTTGCTCTTCTTGGAGCCGCAGGGCATAGGTTATGTGCGTTCCATCAGTTTTGTATTTTCCATTATGGAGGTAAAGAGGCTTAGTGTGGGAGGCCGTTTCTTTAACCAACACTTTGTTATGGCCTTTTTGGCTGATGCCGCAAAGATTTTCAGGAGATAAACATCATCTGCTGTCAGCTCTTCCGGGAAGCATCCGAGATTCAACACAGTAAAGGAGCAGCTGATGTTAAAGCCCAGTGTTTTAGAAATGACATTTGTAATGTCTGTCCATAAGGGTTGAATGAGTGGGGCAAGACCAAAAAATGTGTCCCTCGTCTGCCATTGTTTCCCCACATTCTCTCCAACAGTGTGCAGGGACCGTGCTGAACTTGGATTTCTGCTTAGGTGTTATTAAGAAACAAATAAGGGTCTTGTGGAAGTAAATCGTTTCCTGTTCTCTCTGAATCAATCACGTGAACACTGGAGCTTTACTTTCATCCCATTCCTGTCTTCGAATAATTGTACTACTGTAGAAAACTGGTTTTCCTTCTTATTCAATCAACAAGACTGTATAGGTGTGACCGTCTGTTTGATCATAAACAATGGTCACACCTTGATTAACATAAGAACTAATCTCACCTCACGATCCCTGCCATTTCCTATTTACATGTGTTAAGCTCAGTTTTTCCTCTGTACGACTATAAGTCTCACCGCAGAAGACTCAGGCAGACAGAATACTGCTGCCTTGCTGCGCTATTCCTTGTCTCCACTGCAGTGAATAAAGCTCAACTGAACCAGCCACAATTTCGAACCTGAGGAATTATTTTTCTTCTACAGTCTTCCAGCAAAAGTCCCTCCAGGTGCCGGAGTTGGTAGATGAAAATTGTATCTCCCAAACCCTCGTCCGCATGTCCTCAGTTATTACCATGTCTATTTCCATTTCCCATCTCTGCTTTATGTAAGTTGTTGAATCTGCTTTAAGTGTAATTAAGCTGCAATATAGTTTTGTGTGCTGTGTTTTGACTGTGGAAGAGTCCGTTAAAAATGTGGAGGTTACTGTAGATCATAATGGATTTTTCTAACTATCGATCCTGGGGAGACAAATACAATTTAATCGAATTAAAGACAGTTCAGAGTGATACCGTTAATAGTGTGCCAGGCTTTGGACTGCGGACACATCAAGCTGTCCTTGCAGCTCTGACATACTCACAAAGTTACATTTCTACATGTCATTTTTGGTGCCAGGATATGGCTGCTGCACAGACAGTACAGTACAGTGTTACATCCTGACTTCAAATGTGGTCTTTGCTCAATTTGAAATCATATCTGTGTTTAAAATGAATAAAATCACACCAAATGACATTTAAAGTCCTCATTTTATCCAGTTGTAATTTTGACATTGAACTTTTTTAAAATTCTATATAGCATCAATTTATTTTGTATCCCAACAATACGTGTTTTTCTTTTTTAGTCAAAGTGCAGAGGAGACTTTCCCAAACCAATAGCTCACTCAAATGCATTTTCTGTCTTCAGTGCTTTGTACAACAGCTGCACCTTGTCATGGCGGGGACATCGAGGCACGACCGAGAGATGGCGATGAACGCCAAGCGGCAGCTGTCCGTGTGCTCCGACCCCGTGGAGAGGCTGAGACTGCAGTGTCTGTCCAGAGGCTCCTCAGGCATCAAGGGCCTCAGCAGGTTGAACTCACACATCCTCAGCGTGGGGTTTTTTAAAAAGTTTTCGAAAGACATAGATCTCCACCTCCATACAGTCTTCTGCCTGGCTGTGAATGGTGATGTACACAAGAAAAGTTTTTTTTCCCATCTACGTACAATATTGTATCGTACGAAGGTTGCAGTTACGGAAAGATCAGTTAATCTGAAAATGAAGGAGGCGTATTACCTGATTAGTCACTGTTGAGTGTTTAATGTGTGTGATCTGACACATCAAAAGTTTAAATCTATGTAGGTGAAGGGTTAGGGTTCATGTCTGAGGAATTTATTAAAATGACAGAATAAAATGGTATCAATGTGGAAAAAAAGCTAATGAACCCACAACTTCACACCTAGATGTCAAAGGAAACTTTTTAAAAATCCCCAATGAAACAAAGTTCATCTGTTTTATGCAGTTTGATGCTGAACATGCGTGTACACTTCACCTCCTGGTCCTTCGTGAATAACGCTTACCTGTGTCGGTTACGTGCTGTGGTTGGTGTTCTACTGTGATGCACTGTGTAACGTGCACCACTGAAGCTGAGCTGCAAGAGCTGACAGTACCTTGGCCTGTCAACTGCAGGATGTTATGATGTCTACGAGTTAATACTTTGTTACATAATTCTGAGTTGTTGTTGATTTTGTGGCTTTGTTTGCTGATGCACCGCAGCTAACCTGCTATATTTGTCGGTGTACTTGTTGAAACCACCTGCCTAGATGAACTAAAGTATAAAACCTGAACTGAACATTTTGACCTGATTATGCTTCTATCATCTTTCGTTTATTCATTCAGCCTTTACTGAATGTCAGAATATATCGAGGTGGAGGTTTGTCATTTGTAATGACTGAGAAGAACAGTAGTGATAAGAACAATGAATTCAATAAACAATAACACCTTCGAGCGTAAAGAATTACAATCATAAACCTAGGCAAACAACGATGGTAGAACAATTCAGAGCAATTCAATAAAACCAAGTCAAATATAAAACAAGTGAATCAGCTAAAGCAAGAGCAGCTAGAAGTACAATCTGGTGGCTGATAAGTCAGACTTTTTATAAAGAATCAAAGTAATGGGAAACAAAAAGCTTCAATTCCGTTGCCTGTTCTGAGCCAAGTGTTACACTGGCACAGCTGTGTGTGCAAGAAACGTACTCCTTTAGGAATACACTGATTCATTTTGAATTACCTGTGTTTGACAGAACTTTCAAAATAATGGATGATAACAACAACCGCAGCCTGGACTTGAAGGAGTTTATGAAAGGGTTAAATGACTACGGGGTCCTGATGGAAAAAGAGGAGGCCGTGGCGTGTTTTCAGCAATTTGACCGAGATGGGAACGGGACTATTGACTTTGACGAATTTCTCATCACGCTAAGGGTAAATACACAGATTAAGCTGCACTTTCACAGTGTCCTGATGTTTACATATGAGGTCTGTTGATTTGTTCGATTTCCAGCCACCGATGTCTAAGGCCAGAAAAGAGGTGGTCATGCAAGCGTTTCGTAAGCTGGATAAGACGGGGGATGGTGTGATCACCATTGAAGACCTGAGGGGTGTCTATAATGCCAAGTACCACCCTAAATACCAAAACGGAGAATGGACGGAGGATCAAGTGTTCCGGAAATTCCTCGACAGCTTCGACTCGCCTTATGACAAGGATGGGAAGGTAATAATGAGGATTTCTGTTTGCCTTTGTGAATTATCAACAGGTCTGACATGCTTCAGGACTGCTAAAAACATCCCGTCAGGCTCTTTGTCACGTGGTTTCAGTGATCTGTGTAGTGTCTATAAAGATGTGTGAGTTTCCCACAGATCTACATGTGCATTTTAACAAGGAAAAACATACACTGAGACATTTGTGAAAAGACTATCTGGGGGTTATAGATGTTGGAATTATTGATGTAACTGTATATTTGTTGCTGGTATTATTCTCTGAAGGTAACCCAGGAGGAATTTATGAATTATTACGCTGGTGTGAGTGCGTCCATCGATACAGATGTCTACTTTATTGTGATGATGAGAAACGCCTGGAAAATGTGACTTCATGGTAAACAGTCTCAGCACAGGGGTCGTAGGAGGGCAGCGATTTATTTCCACTTCAGGGGGGTTTCCTAGTTCAGAAAAGTCTGCATTTATGAAATCTTTATGGGTTGATCTGACCCGATGTCTGTGTATGTTGTATGGTTTTTATTTTAAAACGATACAAAGAAAAAACTAAAGTCACAGATATTTGCTCACCTAAGAACCATACAAGATACTGATCTCGGTAGTAAACACTTCGGTGGATGGTGTTTCCTAGTGGCAGCCGCTAGCTGTCCAATTCCCTGTTTCAGTGCCTTGTCTCCGTCTAATAAATATGTTTAAATGTACAAGCTGACGATTTCACCAAACACTTCTATATTCCCATGTGATTCATGATTCTACGATGCTTTTGATTTCTAGTTTCCTTAGCCGTTACATATTTTTAATTTGTAAATTAAAAAGTAAATAAAAAACACTTCTCATAGGATACATGATCAAGTGCATCTTATCTGAGATGCTTTTTTTTCTCCATATGAAACTCTGGTGGTGGGCGTTGACCTTCCCGACTTCACTGCATTGAACTTCTGTCATTTGATTCTTTGACGATTTTTAAAAAAGTCACCTTTGTCTCATTTAGATTTTAAGCTAGTTACTCTCAGGTTCACTGAGGGGTAAATCATCTTCTTCCAAATCATCACTGCTGCGTTGATCTCTCCTCCTTTTTTCTCTTTGTAGTAAAACTCTATCATCCCTCAAGTGTTTTTTGTGTGACGTGACCTGCTGCTGACATGTGAACTTCACCGTTTAACCTACACTCTTCTAATCGGCAGGTGACGAAAGAAGAGTTCATCAACTATTACTGTGGAGTGAGCGCCTCTGTGGACAGTGACGTCTACTTTATTCTCATGATGAAAAATGCCTGGAAGCTCTGACTTAAACTAAATCATGAACATGAACTCAAAACTGTCATTTTCCTGATGAAACACCTTGTGGCCTTAAAACGACCAGGATGCATTTGTAATCACTGCTCATTTGATAAGATCTGATCTGCGACCAGCTGTAATTCATTGTTTTTAGTTAGGACAATAAAATAAAAGAAGTAAGTACCAGACTTACTAACTCCATCAGGTAAATATGACATATATGCAGTCTGCGTTCGAGTGTTGAATATCATCTAGATGTGTGCTTAAGCAGAGGTTTATATGTGATGTGGAAGGAAACGGTGTATTCACATGATTTTGTATATTTTATTCTACATTTATATTCCACACCCAATAATTGTTTAAATAGTAAAAGAGAAACAGTAAATATGCCTTTCAAATAAATAGTCTGACATTTCAGAAAGAAAACTCTCTGACGTTCTGTCTCAGAGAAGATGAGAGGATTAATGCTCGGCTCATGTTTGTCTCTTCCATGTGGAGCTGGAGCCTGGAGGTGTTTAGTTTAACATGAAATACAAACTAAAAGCAGCAGTAACAGCCCCTCCCGGTATCAGCTTCTAAAATACGTCTACCGAAACCTCTTATATTCACTAAGTAACTTGTTATTTCTGTTGAGACATCATTCTGGGGGAGTGTAAGCATTGTTTCTTAGCAGACGGTAAAGGACGTAACTAGGATGGACGGGGTCGTGCTTGTACATGTCCCTTGCTTGATGCTAAGTTAACCACCTTTAGGCACCAGCTTTACAGACAGACATGACGGTGACACGGATCGTCCCATCTCACTCGCACCAAGAAACCTCATCAGTGTCGTCAAATGTCAGACCATTTCTTCAAGGCCGGTTAGACAACATTGTACAGCTACACAACATTACCATATAGTATACGTATGCTGTATATTTAGTACAAATTCATCTCAAGTGAAAACTTACAACTCTTGTGAAAATAAAGCACAGGTATATTGGCATCCGCTGTGTTTACTTCAGCCTTTGCAGTAAGGAGACGTGAGGTGTCTTGTGTTTGGTGTGACAGTGGTGTCAGGTATCTGCAGCAAAGGTCACCTGCAGACGACCGCTAAGTATGATAAGAACATATTGCTCAGTTTTTGTCAGAGAAGCGCTACATATATTCCATGATATATTTATGTGAATTATAGTTATATAACAGTTTACACTGGGTACAGACTTTTTAAGAAAAGGAGCAGCTTTCTTTTCAAAGGACCACACTGATGTTTTTTTGTACGTCTTAGCTTGCTGACAAGTTGTAGTTAGTCCATTTACAGACACTGAATAAACGAGAGGAGAAACAAAACACAAATCCGCGCGGGTTATGGGCGGACACGGAATTCAGAGACTTTCCTTTTATATAATGTGCGTTGTGTTACGGAGTTGAACGTGTCATGTCGATGGACAAATTAGAGCCAGCAAACTGCTTGAAGTCAAGATTCGTGCTTTTCCTCGCCGTGTCCATGTTTAGTTACTGACGCCATTACATTGGGATGTAAAAAAAAAAAAAAAAAAATAGCAGCTGACTTAACTTGATCGTTGGCCCTGAAGTTCCTGATGATGGACCAATAAATCAACAAAGCGATACTGCAACTCAGGCAGCTGTGAACAGTTTTCACTTCTACATTCGTATTAAACTGTTGAGAGACAGTTTCATTTCTGTAAAGTAGTGCTCTGCAATTAGAGGCTACTGTTAAATGTTAAAATGGAGCTCTCAATACTGGGTACGTAAAACTAAAACGGTTCAGTAATAGTTGAAATGTTCGACACCATACTGGACATATGATTTGTAAGAAATGGGATAAAACTTGCACAGATACTGGTGTGGTCTTTACGGCTCCTCCAACACCTCAACAGCAGATGATTATTATAAAAACATCAAAAGCAAAACAAAATACACAAAAAAAAAAAAAAGATGCTACAATCCATTAATTCTGGTCCCACCGTCTGTCTGTGACTGTTCCACTTTCTTTGTCTTGACCTACTTGATCTGATAGAAACTGGACATGGTGACGTAAGCCTCATCCGGCTGCGGGACTCTGAACATCTCAGGCTCGTTTTCGTGGCTGCTGCGTTCAGGTACAGGTGTGCGTGGTGCTTCGCTGGGCTCCACAGGGGATGGACTGATGCTCCGAAGGCTCTGCTCCCCGTCGGAGGAGTTCCTGCTCAGCAGCTCCAGCTCCTCTGTGCTGACACTGATGTTGCTTCTGGAGCAGTCAGAACTTTGGGTGGAGCACGGATCGTTCACCTGCGCGTCACCGGCCGCGCGACAAATCACAGGCTGCGTTTCCTCACAGGGCTGCTCCTCTGTTTCCTCCATCGGGTAGACTTTGAGGGCACTGAACACCTCAGGATTGAAGCTCAGTAAAAGGCCCTGTAAAATTAGGAACACTATTCGATTCCTGTGGAGTCGTACGTTGAATATTCTGTCAAATTTGCTTATTAAAAAAAAAAAAAAGACTCACTTTATGTGGCTTGCATATCTGCACAAGTGTGTGCTTAGGATGTGGAATGCTTGGCCACATGTAAGTAAATATTCTGTGAGGGACAAAGAGATATGTAAATACACGAAACACATGCATAACAATCAATATTCTGAAGAAAAAGAGAAAAAAAGAGACAGCTTACTTATTTTTCCACAAGACGACAATGCTGAAAGTCACCACCAACAAAGGGACGAGAGCCAAACTCAGTGTGAATATGTCCCACCTGTCATCATGTCCTTCTGGAACTTCTTTTACAGAGAAGAGGAAAAGGGAGCAAAGACGAGATGAATATTGTCTCAATTTGTAGAAATGCAAAAGTTCAAGTAGACGTCCAAGCTGTTCTTACCAGGGGGGGTAAAGAAACTGTAAGTCTCACTCCACTCACTCCAGGTGCCCTTCAGATATACCAGCGGTATCGCTCGCGCTTTGACCTGATATTCTTTGTTTTTCTGGAGATGCTCCATGTCAATGTTCATAGTATCCGATGATGTTAAGTTCTGCGTCTGTGGTACAGGAGAACAGCAGGAAATCTACTGTCACAAGACGACAATTTTTCTCAAGCTAATCATTTTAGTAAATATAAATAAAATAGGTGTACCGTGTTACTGCCTGCACCCCAGATTTGAAGCTGGAAGAGCTGATTTTCTAGTTTAAGGTAATCGCGGTAGTATGGTGTCTGGATATGAACAACAGCCGTGTTGGACTCCTTGTTGAACGTAACATTCCACACCCGAGGACTTTTTGGTTTAACTGCAGGGGACGCAACAAAGAGCACAAAGACCAGAACCAGTGAAACAACAGATAGTTACTGTATAGCTCGGGGTCATGAAAACAGCAGCAGAAAAGCCTTTCATAGATTCCTACAGGTTTTAGAAACACGATGCACGCCATGCTGTACTTTCAAACAGGACAGAGGGTTAAGGGGTATAGCAAATATTTGTGTGTCCTCGTGATCAGAATCCGACCCTTGACGAGAGGAGTGGTGTCTGCCGGTGTCTCCGTCAAACTGCAGAGCACATTTTCAATAGACCCCCGTGTCCTCCCTTTACCGTAAACATGAAAAGTGAGAACAAAATCCACTGCCTGATTTTAAAATCTGAGACACTGGTGAATGGTAGGCTAGTACTTCAACCACGGTGTTGCCCAAACGTCCACGTTTTCCAGCCGGCACTGAAACCCGACAGACAGGACCACCAGACAGAAAGTCAACACTGAAGACTGAAGTAAAGCAGCGGTGGGTCATAAGTCCAACACAATGTAGCTGAGTGGAACTGAGCAATCAGGGTTCACCCCTTTTTCACATTACACATGTTATCATGGTCTCCTAGTTATTACAAAACAAGAATAAGTGCAGCTTGAAGATGTTTTACACTTAGTTATGAGACGAAGGAATATGGACATAGGGTTAAAAAGAACATTTCTTGAATTGTTTGTCTCCATGAAAAAGACTAAATTGAATCAAACTGTGTGTCACATAGTCTTATGATATAAAAATAACGACTCCCGACTAGATCTAAAGCCTCCATATTCAGTACTTTGTTTTAGGTGAACACGGACACTACTTTCCAGCTGCGTTGTGGACACATGTAGCCATGCTTCAACTTTCCCCTTGAGTTTCGAGATGACGATTCTTTTGTCATGTCATGAAAGGCACCTTCTACATTTGAAGCACAAAGCATTTTTCCATCATCTGACTATATTTGATATAGTTTAAGTTTTATTTCTGTGCCTGAATCATCAAACAGCATTTGGTAAAAACTAAACTCCCTGAATATGAAAGAGATGATAACAACACAACTCTGAATCCCTCTGCCAAAAGGATTTACCTATTTTCTTCAGGTTGATGTCTTTTTCAATCTTGCCACCTCTCTTTAAGTGAACAGTCAGGTGGATATTAGCTGCAGGAAGCAGCTCTCTGGAGCTGACGGTTTCCCCGAACTCCTCCACACACATTTTTGACTTATCTAAGTCACAGCAACTGTGAAAAGAAGGTCTTTACTTGAACTGTATCTGGAATCCATTCAACATTAAGGAACGTACTGCATGAAAAGGTTTTTAAAAGGCTCAAGGTTGAAAGATTTTACCACGCAGTCATTTTTTCTATGGCATCACTCTCTTCATCTTCATCGTCCTCGATGTTGTACCTGCTGTTGACAAGCCTGCAGGTTAAGTTGCTTCCTTCGCTGTAACTGATATGAGACGTGCAGCTGACTCTGAGCTCTGGGGGAATCACAAAGACAAGCGTGTGACCAAAATCTACCATCAAAGGGCAAGTCTAGCGATTACTGTACATCCATAACTGAACTTTAACAGAATCTCTTCATCAGCATCACATCCTCACTGAATTCATCTCCTATTTTAACACAGAGCTGCAAGTGTGAAAATAACCCTGGTGAAATTATCTGAGGGTTTTTTGTTTTTTCTCACAGTTGCTAAAGCTCTTCCAAAGCCACTAAAAACACTACGCAGCTGTTTTAAATTCAGCTGAGTCCTCCCTGTAGGGCAGAAACTTATATTTTTTACAAACCCATGATAATTTGTTGATTTTTTTTTCCTCTAATGTCCCATAAAAATCATTCACTCAAAACGTGACAACATGTAAAAATCCGCTTTCTCTTTTGAAGAAGCAGGTGAAGTCATGATTGATGAAACCTTTTTTTTTTGTTGGCTTGGGACAGAATGTTGAAATGTGTCTAAATTTCATTCCAACCACCAGGAATAAACAGCCGTTCAACTGTCTTGTTAAATAAAAGGGTCTCACCCGCGTCCACGTCTCCATCTCCACTCTGAGCTTGCGTCAGAAGTGGCAGCAGCAGCAGCACAGTAGTCCACCAGTCCAGCAGCATCTCCCCGCTTTGTTTTCGTCTCTACAGCTGCAGAGAAAAAACTCACCTGTTCCACGGCAGACTCATAACTCTGCAGGTTTCACCAGCTGAGGGCTTTTCTTGTCAGCGCAGAGGGAGGGAGGAAGGAGGAGTGGCCAAAGCGCAGGCTAGGTGCAGAGGAAGGAGGGGTGTTGGGGTTTTTCAGTAGAGTGCTCTTTGCTCACAGGATGTTCTGTAAATCAGAAAACATCTTTGTTTGGCAGACGGTGAGCATCAAAGCAGGTTCTGTGAAATAAGTAGAAAACTGTGCAACTGGCAAATGAAGTTCTAGTAGAACTCTGTCAATGAAGAATACAGGAGAAATTGGATAGTTACACTCTTATTCATGCTTAGTTTAATTAGAACGTGAAAAAAAGATGCTTTGCTTTTGCACATTTTCTCTCATAAATGACATGTTGGGGATATTGTAATTGTTATTAAATTACTTGCTTTCCAATAAACAGAGAAACAACAGTGCTAAGTTAAAAACAGCGCTCCGTCTAGAGGATTACATTGTTTTAAGTATGTTCCACTACGTTCCACGACCCAGTCAGTTAGTTAATCAGTGATGTCTGCACGACTTTTCCGTTAAGACCTGAAGGAAAACGTTTCTCTCACATCGCTGGCTCAGGTGTGGCCAAGAACGTGCACGACTTGAACGTGAAAGGTAGTGTGGCAGCATTTTACTGAGTTGACCTTCCAAGACCGTTAATCAGTAAATAAACAGCATTTTTTAGAAG
>JAPQRN010000005.1:28078621-28088968 GCA_037367275.1 Coranthus polyacanthus
ATATACACACAGTATACATGCACGCACGGCTGTATATTACCTCTAGAACATTCCTGTGGAGTTTTACAAAGGTGCGTTTGTGTTTTTAGAATATAACCGCTGTGACAGAATCAGGAGATAACATTTTATTTTACTGTGTATAGAATTGTTCCTTTTCGTTAGAATAAAGCATCTCACTTCACCACTTGTTGTAGTTAGTAACGTATCTCCTTAAGGTACTTTCTGCATATTAAATGAACCCTGTGATGCTGTCATCTGACAGGAAGCACTTTTTAATCGAAGAAAATTTACGATCAACATGAGTCACGTCCTTATCAACGTGATCAACAGATGTCAAAGAGGTGCCAGTGCAGTCATTATCTGCTCTTCCCATTTATTTGTCTTCAAAAAACAATTTTAAAGGCAACTGTTACATTTTGTTTGAAAAAAAACAAAAACAAAGCATTTCATTTACGACGTCAAGACAAAGATGGGAAGACTGCAGATTTGTATGAGAACATCAAACTATGAATTAATTACCATAAAAAAAAACATTTGGATTTGTGAGTCATTGTTACTTCATTTCCAAAATATATCCTCTGAAATACAGCAATTACTTTGTACTTCATTTAATCAGATTTATGTACATTTACATCAATGTTTCCAACACCAAACTCAAGAAATTCATTGCAAAAAAAATAAAAAAAATAAGACATTGTAAGAACTGTTACAAAACTGTTGCTGACATGAAGGTACATTAAATTAAAGTACTAAAGTGGCGAGGGATTTTGAATTTATAAAACTATGTATATCATATATATGAAGTAGCCATGTGTGTCATCAAAGTGTTTAAACATCCAGAAATCGCTTTTTTTCACCAAACATTAATATGTTTCTTCAAATACACAGCATTCGGTGGTACTTCTTATTCCATTTCATAAAGAGATGTGTTGAGTGGCATACACGTATGAACTCTAAAACTAGTGTGTTCATATTTAGTGCTCTCTACAGGCACAAGATTATTCTAATAATAATACAAGATTATTATTATTAGTACGAGATTATTCTCAGACCTAAAGCTACCACCAGCAACAGTCTCTGAGTAATGTAATCTGTTTGACTGTAGAAAACTGTGCTTTTACCTGACAGCAGGGAGCAGCAGAGTGACCCTGCCTGAGCGTCGCATTTGTCTTTTTACCCTTTAGTGATTACCATAATTAGTGTCATCACGAGATTCTACGAATCAAGACACGGAAAAAAAATGCTCCAAATGAGCTCAACGGTAGAAAATGTCACAGTGAAAGGATTTTCCGCATACATATTCACACCAAGTCAAATCACGAGACAAAATGATGCCGTAATGTGTAAGAATGTACACATCCAGGTCATTGGCGTTTTAAATAGACAGGTGACGATCATTCTGACAGACAAGGCAGGACAAGAAGAGACAGAAGAAAAGCAGCAAAAAGTATTTCTTACTTTTGTACAAGGTTGGCAGGGTTGACTTTAATCTAGACTCACCTTTGTGTATCCACAGAGGATAGCAGCAGCAACATGACACAGTTTCCTGTCTGTCTTTAAACTCACGACTTACAGCACCTCTTGAATTTGTCTCTGTTCTAACGTCTCTCTGACTTTCCTGAAACGTCACACTCCACTTCTTTTTTAAGCTGAGCAGCAGCTACACACTTTCCTTCTCCTTCTTTGAGCTTTCATCTGTCACACTTGCATTAATCTTCCTTTGCTCTGTCCACATTTTGCTTAATGAGGCCAGTCCCGAACATACAGGTTAGTCTGGACTGTCAGAGGACACTGGTCTGGTTTGCATCATGGACTGCAGAGGAACCACATGCAGGAATAAATCAGCTGTGATGTAAAAGAAGAAAAACTGTGGGTACAGTGAAGGAGTACACTGAGGACAGAGGAGTCCTCAGGGCATGAGACACAGTGGGATCTAATCCGCTCCGCATTGCAGTGATGCTCTGCTGGTCTCTGCTTTTTGAGAAATTTGAGGCACACGGAAGATTAGCTTATGAGTGATAATCGATTCAGCTCTGACTAGAAAATATCTTTTGTGCTTTGTTAAAACAGACTCACTTTCACAGATGACACTCGTCTGTGACTCCTGCGTGATCAGATGAACCCTCAACAGAGAGAAAATGTGCCTGAATATGTTCAACTCAAGTCAAAAAGACAACAGTGAGGCTTTAGATTTTCAGAGAAAGCCAAGGTGATAAAAACATTTTCAGCAGGTTGGTAGGAAATGTCTCTCTTTCGGGCTGCCGTTTAGTGTAACCAGTTCACTTAGAGTTTTGTCGGAGAGCTCAGACTCTGCTGAGGAAGTCCAGGCTGAGGGAGGCGGGAATGTGCAGTGTCTCCAGGCTGAGCGCAGAGGGAGTGTACGGGAAGAGGACGGGGAAAGTCTGCTTGGTGTCCACCAGAAGCTGCGGAGGATCGTTTCTCTCCTGAAGACGGTTCTGGACACACATTCATTGGTAGAGGTTAAATGGTTGTAATGAACCCTGCAGCCACTGGAGCTGTCAACTTTCAGTCACATTTACTGAAAGATAATGCACCACTTCACTTTAGACACTCAAGTACTTTTGTCTTACCTGAATGTTACGAATGAAAGACACAGTGACCCTTTCTTCGAATTCATTCAGCGGCGTGTAAAGGTTGAGGATTTTCACGATCTGCAGCGCATGAGAAAAAACATGATTAATATGAACTCATTTGCTTTTCAAGTAACATGTTTGTTTTTTCCATGTGTGCAGTGGAAACCTGCTGCGTGGTCAGAGCAGTGCAGAGGGAGCAGATGGCCTCAGCGTCCTGAGATGTCTTCTTCTTGACCTGCAGCAGCTGAGCAGCCTGGATGATGGGCTCCAGAGTGGCTGCAGCTTTACTTTGGTACAAGTTATTTCCCCTAAGCCACTCCTCCATCTGACTTGTGTTGTACCTACACACATACAATCAGAATTAATCAACGTGTCTGCTTAAAAGCTAAAAAAAAAATAAAAATACTTTAGACAACGTCCCTGGTCAGTATACCTGAGCTGCATGCCAGTGCTCCAGGAGCAGACGTCTTTTCGGAGCAGCAGGTTGTTGAGGGTGACGGCGTTGATGCAGTGAAACAGCTGCCGGACGACCTGGCCGACGATCTCGGGGTCCAGGCCGTGATCGCGCATGATGCCGTGAAACTGTCCCAGCTGCCTGATGACGGCCTGCAGGGTGTAGCTGCTGGGGCCGCTGCCGTCGTTGTCCATGCTGGAGGAGCGGTTCCTGTAGCCCATGGGCTTCACCCCGGCCAGGCTCGGGATGCTTTCACTCTCCAGCATGGCTGACACTGAGCACAGAAAGATGGAGTTACTCAGAGACGCGCATATTAAATATTAACCTGCATTAGATTCTTTTAAAGACATATTGTTCCTATTTGCAGTTTTGCATGATTTACAGTTAAAAACATCAGTAAACAGTGCGGGGCAATATGACCAAAAATTTTTATCATGGTATTTGTTTTAAGATTCTGGCAGCTTCACAGTATATTGTTTTTGTTTTGCATGGCTGGGTCTTCATGTGGGTTTGTGGCTTATTTTACTGTACAGGAGTACAGGGTGTTCACTACAGTTTTCTTCAAATATCAAGAAAACCGCAAGGCAGGAAATTAAGTACCACGCATGATTTAGAAGATATGTATCATAGTTGTAAGATATAAAAACTCTGATCTTTCAGTCACTTCAGTGGAGGGGGGAGGATTAAAATGTGAACCCTACTCCATTTTGCAACTGTGCACGAGTAGTGCTACACCAATTTCTACTTCCAGTTTCGCTTAAATATTGACTTTTATTTTAATGTTGGTCATATCCTAATGAAGAGCAGCACATAGTATTTAACAGGCAAACGAAAGATAGTCATTCAACTGAGGCATCATCTTTTATGTGACTGTAACTAAAATTAGACATTAGATTTCTTGCTCAACCTGCCTGTCCTGAGTCTGCCCCAGGGTCTCCTCCCGGTTGGACCTGCCCTAACACCTCACCAGGAAGCGTCCAGGAGGCGTCCTAAACCAGACGAACCACCTCAACTGGGTCCTGTTGATGTGCAGGAGCAGCGGCTCTACTCTGAGCTCCCTCCGGATGGCCGAGCTCCTCACCCTATCTGTAAGGGAGAGCCCAGACGCCCTGCGGAGGAAACTCATTTTCGCCGCTTGTATCCATGATCTTGTTGATCTTGTTGTTCTTTTGGTCAGTACCTGCAGCTCGTGACCATAGGTGAGAGTAGGGACGTAGATCGACCGGTAAATTGAGAGAAGGGGTATTTTCAGTCCCTGTCCAATAAGATAGAAACGTTCCAGTTGAATTGTCTTCTTTTGCGTGTCTGATAATTAGTGCCTGCTGCTCTTTATCAGGAAATAACAACAAAAACTATAATCAAGAAACATATGTAGGAGAAATTGGAAGTAGTAATTAGGGTATCACTAGCTGTGTGCAGTTGCAAAATGGTGCGAGGTTCACATTTTGATTCCCCTGTTCTTTACAGAAGTGACTGAAAGAACCAGTTTTTTTATAGGAAACACCTGAGATGCAACCTTCTTTTAATTTTAATGTCATCGTGTGTAATGAAAGCTTGATATAACAAAAAGCTTGGCATAAATGACACAGTACATGAAATACTGAACACTGACTCCAGTGTCTTTCTTGACTGGGAGTTAGTTGTGGGTAATTGATTGCAGGGAACAATATTATATAATTTGCTACCTATTGAAACGTTACAGCTGTTGTTTCAGCTATGCTACAGTGTGACGGAATATGAAAAACTGATATTGTGCAGGAAATTAAAACTGTTTTATCAGTTCATCGCCCGGCACTACAATACGTATGACAGAAAACAATGAAAAGCATAATAAATTAAATAATGTTTTTTCTGCATACATACCTTTAGCAACAGTGTTTCTACACATATGAAAAAACAGGTGCGACGATAAATAGTTTGAACACAGTGAGGATCAGGGACTTAACAGGAAACAGTGTTTCAAGCATTACTGGCACAGGAAACCAAGAAAAAAAAAACTGTCGATATACTGAAAACCTACAGCGACAAATTAAGATTATGATCCTAGTGTTCAAGGGACAAAGTCACAGCAACCGATGGCTCAAATGGCTCAATTGATTTGTATATTGTCATACAAATAAAATACAATTGTAAAATCAATGTAAAATCACTGTAATCTTGTACACTCTGGTACATGTAAATATAGGCTTATGCAGTGTCAAAAGCAAAACAAATAAATGGACCTTTTTATCTTTAATAATGACATACAGTGTTTATTATTCTACAGTATTAGTGATACATCTGTTTATCTCCATTTAGACGTTTGAAGCATTTAGGCCAATATGATGAATGTTTGTATTAGTCACTTATGACGAGCTCTAGTGAGTACTTTTTGTTTGATATGTTTTACTTGATTTATTTCATTACTAGGTCACTGTTTACCTTGGTATAATCATAAAGAAAAACATTTACTTAGATTCTCGTGTGTTGTTTAAATCATTCAAAAACTGAAAAAAATGTGTACATTTGTAACTCATACTTGCATGCACAATCTGACCTTTCCAGTGTGAAACCACAATAATGTTAAACGTACATGTCGACGGGGATGTTTTGTATCTTAAAGAACAAAATGTTCTGCCTTGTTCACAAACTTGAGCAGCTTGAGGCAGATACCAGAGATTCGCTGCCTGTTTGGTCAATAAGCCTCAGAATAAAACACATCTGTGATGTGTTTACTGAGAGCAGCTGGGCAGTTTCTACGGTAACCACCACAGATACAGGAGGCTCAGACGACGAATCGCTGAATGAAATGAATCATACTGTGGTCATAACACCTGCCTCCTCAGCAGTGACGCGGCAGCAGACGACATCAGGGAAAAGTCCCACAATGCACTGCTTACAAGAAAATCAGTGAAAACCCTGTCCATTTGTAAAGAACGCCGTCTGCCATCAGAAACCTACCGATCATGGGCTGTATGATGCCTTCTGCCACCTTGATGAGCTGCTGGTAGATCTGGATGGAGAGGTCGCTCAGTACCTGTCTGTACTCTGCCAGGTCAAAGTTTTTCAGGCAGTGTTCGTTCTGCTTGGAAGTGTTCTGAGTCATGAACACCTGAGCGAAAAATAAAATCAAATAAATAGTTAGAACAAACGGATCAAATCTAATACTACAGACAGGTTGTGAGGATGGTAAATGAGTTCTTTTTGGGCAAATACAACAATGATCATTTAAAACGTACAAAATACGTTGTGGGTTAACAAAGAGAGGTGCTGCCAGAGCTGACTGACCAGAGCAGAGGACATTAAGAAGTTTAAAATTGAATTGGTTGAACATCATTTTCAAAGTCTCACCTCATCTCCACTATACTGTTTCAGACAGTGAAGGAGGCGACTCGTGTTGGCCAGCCAGAAGCACGTCATCTCAAAGTCATCGTTGTTTTTCTGCAGAAAAATGGAAATATTTTTAACTAGATTAAGAGGCAGTGGCAGGCAAAAAATAGGTCTTTTAAGCAAAAACACTCACCTTAAGGACCTTCTTGATGGCGTTAATTGTGGAGGTGAGAAGAGACTCCACTTTCTGGTCATCATTGATGTAATCTGCATGGCGAATGCACATGAAGAGAATATATGCTGGCAGGCAAGGAACTGTAGCCGACACGGCGCTGGGCCTGATGTCTGAAAAAACAACACATTTAAAATGGATTTAAACAGTTTGATTCTTGCCTGGGAACCCTGATACATATCATTCACTATCTCTCTCCATGATATTGTGTTATCTTCAACACTGAGACCCTTTTCCCCCCTTGGTGCGATTTGTTTGGTCAGGTGTGAACACAGTAACCACACTCAGCGGATCAAAACCACCACAGCCAGATACTTTTTTAAGGAAGTACTCTCAGTCTCACTCTTCATCGCAAATGAACTACGGTCTGAAAACGCCCTAAGAGAAATGTTCTGCCTCCATAGGTTTCAAAGAAAAAGAAAAATGATGTTTCTGCAGTTAAGACAGATTGATCAGTGCAGATTGCGAACATTCCCACAATCAAACTTGAAGAAAGGATAAAAATACTGAAATATTCTCGCCTGAGGTCCAGTGACTTCCAGATCGTGCCTTACCAGTAATCAGAGTTTTGACTAGAAGGGTCTCGTCCTCTTTGCAGTACTCCAGCATCCCCTCGAAGTCTTTCTCTTTACGCTGCACGGTGACTTGGCGACTCAGTTCAGGTTTAGCCTTGCTGACCTGAGTGGTGGTGGCCTGTAAAGCTGTACAGAGACATAGACAGGGCTCATAACTGATCATCTGGCACAAACGCAGCTGCAGTTTGTGGGCATATTCCATCTTCTGTTGTTACCTTCAAGCTCCTGGACCTTCTTCATGTAGATCCTCAGCTGCTTCTTCAGCTTCCTCTCATTCTTTTCCAGTTTCTCTACCAGCTCTTTGAGATCCTACAGCAAGAAAATAAAAACCGCAATTTAAACTGTGTCTTCAAGTCACTCCACTGTGTGTTTTGTTCCCTGAGGAGCAGTATGTATCTCACCAGGTTGTCATTAGTGAGGCGTGTGATCTCCTGCTGGACACTGTACTCCACCTGGGCCTCTGGCGACAGGGACATGGTGTAGTTCAGTATTTCCTGCTTCTTCTCAATGTCATCTTTCAGCAATTCGATCTGGGTGTGAAGCGCTTCAAGTTCATCCTTGTGTTGCCTGGACTGAGACTGAAGCTGGGCCTCTAGCAGCCTGAGAGGAGGAGGATGAAGTTATTCAAAGCATGTTTACCAAAGGCAAATCCAAAATATTCCTACTTCACGGGTAACTTATTCAAGTGCAGATTAAAAGGAGTCTCACCAGATTCCCTGGGCATATTACTGCAAAGTGCTTGTGCATAATGTGCTAAAACTGCATGAAAATACAAACGTGAACACCCTATTTTCCAAGTGCAATATTACAGTGTAACAAAGGTTCAAAGATTATCATGGTGCAGTGCTAAAATAAATAAAAAAAGCCCTGAGTAAATGTGCCAAAACCTTTAGTCATAAGCCATTGTTTCAGAGAATACAGAAAATGAAAGAAAGTTAAAGAAAGCAATAGAATAAGAGCTGCAGAAAACTTGAAATCTATCAAGCAGAGACCTGGCCACTTGTTTTAGGCCCTGGTAAGCCAAACCCAGCTCTCCGTCTTCATTCAAATAACCCCAGTCCTGTGTTTTACTGGTGTCCACCAGGAAGAGGACAGCGGACGACACAGAAGCAGGAAAAGAGGAAAAAAAGAACATAATTGAAGTATGTGAAGAAATTTGCAGAGAACAGAGCAGAAGCAGATAGTAGATGAAATGTTAGTATCCCAAAACCACACAGAAGCAAATAAGTAAATGTCAATTAAAATATCCAAAACGTTTGTTTTTCTTTGAGAGGCAATAGCAGAACATAAAGTACATTTAAAGGCCTGTGTTAGTGCCGAGAAGGTCAACAGTCACTGCCTGATGGTTTACTTTCTTAAGTGTATATTAATCCGCTCATTGGGATTGACATATTATCAGTTTTCCTCTCGACTCGTGTCTTAATTTGCATGTTTGTATTGGGTGTTTCTATGGTTCTAGCATCCAAACACAAGTGTATTTCCTTTTGCGGTTATTTTCTGTTTACACCACGTTTCTTTGCATTCTTTGCTCTGCTCATTATCAAGATGAGTCAGGTTCAGGCCTGGAACGGCGCAGCTGAGAAACTGTTCACGAACATGACCACACGAACAGGGGCTACGAGGAGCATCACCTCCACTCTCAGAAATCTGCATTTAAAACGTTCATGTTACCACTGGATGTGTGTGTGTGTGTGTGTGGCCTCAGTAACGAGACCTGCTGCTTCTGTAGGACCGCGGCTTGAAACTGCTGTTTCAACTGTAACGACAGAAAATGAAATGCTTACTTTTTGGACTCGCTCAGTCCATGATATGCTTTGACTGCCTCCTCTTTGTCGATGGGCTCTTCACTGTTGTTCAGTTCAGGCACATCATTACTTTCCTGTTGAAACAGAGAAAACATTACCATCTTAAAATATAAATACAAATTCAAGAGTTTGTTGGTGTTACTGACTTTAGTCTAGTTTACATAATGTACTCTTAATTATCTATCATAAAGGTTTTGTGAGTCACACTCGAGTGTTCACTTGTATCACTACAACAGTAATACAACATAGAACTGCACTGTGCTCCTGTCACTGCTTTTCCTCATATTTTAAACTAGTTAGCTGACTCATATATCACAGTGTCATTATTCTGCTCTCCATATGAGTAACTGAACTTGAATAAGTCAGTGATGAGGCACCGAAGAGGCGGCTTATTCTTTATTAAAGTTTAGAGTCAAAAAAAGAGTCAAAAGCTCAGTGAAATAGCAAGACCTTCTCATGACTCAGCAGACGAAGGACAAAGCTTTAACTATAAAATTAACAATGATGAATGCCATGACAGTGAAAGTGAATTTTCACATTCTTCTCCAAAGAACCACTTCTCTAGTCTGTGCGTCTCTTCTCTGCTGTCTAGTCCTTGATGTTCTCCTGACGCAGTGTTAACACACCTGAACATCAGGCAACACCACATTTTACCTCATGAAGACGTGTTAACCGTCATATCTGACCTGTCAGTGAGTCCTGCCCCACATTACTCTTCACCTGCCATGTTTTGATTCATAGCCAGACATAAAAACATCAAAAAGTACCTGAAATGTTTTATAATAAGCATCATAATTGTGGTCTGTGTGTGACACTGCTGAACGTAAAGTCAAACGTACTATATGGCCGTTCTTCTCTTGCTGCTGGGCTGCGGTGCTGACTATCTGAGTCCTGAGAATCAGCACTTCCTCCTTGCGTGCGTCCAGCTCCTCATTGGCCGCCTTCAGCTGACTGAGCAGGAGGTTGTAACCGTCCTGGAGCTCATTGGACGAGCTGTTTTGGGACGCGCGGTCAGCTATGGTCTTCCTCAGCTCGTTTAAGTCGTTCTTCAGTTTCTTGTTCTCTGACTCCAGCTCCTGTCTCTGCAAAATATAGAAAACACCAGACATTCATGTACAGCAACATCTAACGACCAGAGAGGTAGAGGAAAGTGACACAGCAATTTGTAAAAACAATCATTTTACTGTTTATAGTATGATCTTACTCTTTATAAATAAGTCTTAATACTCAAATACATAATCTGCTCCATTTTAATTTGGGTTTCTTTCAGTTTGGAGTCTTTGAAGCAGACAAACAAACGTAACAAACGTAACAACCAGTTCAGTGTAGTTAGATTAAACATGTATTTTTGACTCTCACGTGGGCATAAATGTTACCT
>JAPQRN010000005.1:28089068-28105206 GCA_037367275.1 Coranthus polyacanthus
AACAAACGTAACAACCAGTTCAGTGTAGTTAGATTAAACATGTATTTTTGACTCTCACGTGGGCATAAATGTTACCTATGACTTGTCGTACAGGCTATAAATATTGAGTACGATGAAATCTCTTTCTTGTGGTTCGTCACTTTAACAAGTTAATGAGATGAAAGAACTAGACCACATGTTGTTAATATCAAAAACACATCATAAGCCTATTTCCAATCTGTCGTGTATTACTAACAAGAAATGATTCCCATGAAGTCTCACCTGTTAGATATTCAAATGTCTCATTTTAATATACTCAATTCAGGGGAATTTCTTACATAAGGGCAAGGCACCTCTAACTTTGAGAACTAAAGATTTGGTTTGAAAGACCACAAAGTATTCACGCACTAAAACATACTTGTAAAACTGAAAACGGATGCTGTACATGTGTGACAGGAAGAAAAGCAGCTTTGTACCTTGAGGTTATTGTAAGCCAGGTCTGCAGTCTCCCGCTCAGAGGTAGGGCTTCTTGGTTCAGTGCTCTTAAAAAGGTAGAAAATAATGAACATAAGGAAATGAACAAAAACAGTCTTTTTTTAACTGCAGTCAGTGAATCAACTCCAATCACAGACGTCAAACTATTTTCAGGCAGAGATGAATCCAGAGGGATTTAAAAGGCTTTGGAATTGTTATGTTTTTAGGGGAACCTGGGTTTCATAAAACATCAGCTATTAAATATAGAAATATTCACTGAACATGATCACCTTGTGTTTGACAAGCTCCTCCATCTTGTCGACATTCATCTGGAGCCTGTTCCTCTCTTGCTCCAGCTCTCGGACTCGCTTTTGCAGCTTCATAAACAGACTGATGTCCATTGCAGCCTTTTCCACTCCCATCTCCTGCAGGGAAGAAGGGGCTGAGGTGAGGGGACGCAAATCTGATGCATTTTCTACATTTCATCTGAACTGCGTGTTTCAGTCTGGGTTCATTCATGTATCACCGCAGGCTTACCTCCACCAGCTGAATAGAGTCTTCAGTATCTCCAACCTCCGAGGTGGAGATGGAGGGATAGTTAGAGTCAGACTCCAGGCTGCTCTGATTGGACGGATTCCTCCTGTGGCCCGGGTGGAACTGAAAGAATAGAAGAGGTGGGGAATTACTTTATAAGCACTTAATGCACTCTTTGTCACAGCGTAACCAATCGTTAGACCTCTGGAGACTTTAAAAATTGGTTTTAATGGGAACAACAGTGGCTTTAATAGATTCTTAAGAAAACCCATAAATTCAATCAGGTAACAGCAAGGTACTTAGAAGTGGAAGATAAATGAGACAGAGTCTGAGAGAGAAGTATTCAACTACAAATAATTAATTTGAGAAGTAGGACAGAGTGGTTCTCCTGACAAATAAAAAAGGAGGAGAAACTTTAATGTGTTCCAGTAAACAAACTTCCTGAGGAGGAATGAAAATGGAAGTTGAAGAAGTAGTTTTTGCAGAAATATAAACATTTCAAATAAACTAAGTAGATAGATGGACAGAACTCAGTATTCATTTAGAGCTAAAAAATAACCTGTCCAGTAACTCAAGTGAGGAGCAAAGGTAACCTTGGTCAGGGAGACCTCCTCTTTCAGGTTCTCGTATCTCTGCTCCAGTCTGGAAAACTCTTTGAGGAGATTCTGGTAGCGTTGTCTCTCTGCATCCAACTCAGACTGCAAAGATGCTTCTTTCTGAAACGCGGTGTTTTCCTCATCTGAAAAACACACAGAAATTAGAAATGAGCATCACCGACTGCTTATATGGACCCAAATATTCCACTAATAATCAGAATAACGGACCAATAACAATAAAAATACTCCATGTAACCACGTCCACCAGAAGAAACCGGACTGAGCGGAAGGAATTGAGAGGATTTTGATCGGATAGGATTAATATTAGCAATGCAAACACTTGATCCAATTGTTTCTCTCTTTCTGCCGATGCTCGACTCACATAGAGGTAACATTAGGTCACATGATGAGTTTCCAGGAGCAGCAGAAAAGAAAAAGAAAACTGGTCTGTGGATGATACTAAGTTTTTTGCTTAACGTTTCGATGGTTGGCAAAATGTCTTTGCACACGTCAAACAGTTCTGATTAAATGTTTTGACCTGTTCATGTCAGCGTCCATGTCAACACTTACATTGGATTCTCTGATCAGAATGGTTTCAATTGCAACCACAGTCACTGTGCAGCAGCAACTTTTTCAAATATCAGCCAAAAACACCTTACCCATGTTCTTGGCTGATGGTCTAATTAGGAATTTGGGTCATTTGACTAAAACTGGGGAAAAAAAAACAGTAGCACTGACCACTTTACAAACACATTACACCACCCGTCAATGCAGGTAAAGCATTCAGGGGTCTGACTTCATCACTTTCCCATGTTTCCAGACAATGGTTGTTTTCATAGAGCCCAGCTAAAAAAAGATTCACATTTCTTTGACGAAACCTGACGCTTTTTGTACCTACTGTGTCCCGTTTAGACAGAAGGCCTCTTGTACATGGGAACAAACCATCGTCCCTTCAAGGCAGAGGAGTAAGATCTGAACTTTAAACAGGCAACGCGCTAACTGTGACACTAGGTTGTGTTACCGTTATAAGGGAAAAGTTCAGCGCTCACCTTCAGTGCTCTTGGAGTGCTGCAGAATCCGCTGGTTCATCTCTTCCTTTTCACTCTTCAGCAAAGAGTTTTCTCTCTCCAGCTCCTCCACCCTCTAAACCGAGCAAAACATGCAAAGAGATTTTTTCAGATTCAGTTTTTCTAATTGTTGTATGAAGAACACATTTTACTACTTGCTTATGCATGTTCTTCTAGACCTCAAAAGCGTATGGGATTTTAAATTAATTATTCTGGTAAAAACCAGTACCAATAAATAGGACTGACATTGTTTTTCTCTCACCTGCTTCAAACCTAGTTTCTCAGCGTTGTGCTCCTCCTCCAGTCTCTTCCTCTGGGCATACGCCTCCTGCAGCTCCGCCCTCAGCTTCTCCAGCTCATCCTGAAGAGAAGTTATCTGATTGCCATCGCCTTGTTGACTCCGAACCTGCTCCAGCTCCTTCTGCAGCTTGTTCATCTCTGTGCCCAGAGTGGCGTTAGCCATCAACAGCTGCTCACTCTGCGATTTGTACTCTTTGGTCTGAAATGGGATGGACAAAGAAGAACGCACTCAAATAAAACAACTTACTATCGTGATTATTATTGATTAGTAGTATTCTGATTGGACTGCGTTGTCCTACGTACAAACTGTATGTGGCTCTTTCTTACCTGCTCATCCATCTTTCTCTGAAGCTGGACGATCTTATTTTCCATTCCAGTGTTGAGCTTCTTCAGATGCTCAGCAGACCTCGCTTCGATCTTGAGTTGTTTAAGCTGTCGTTTTGCCCGCATGCACCTGAATCCACACTGGATGGTAATGGCTGCATTTCGTGCTCGTCTGAATTTCTTCCTCTGCAGCCAACCACGGACAGTCTTCTGGATAATCATAGCCTTGTGGTGCAGCAGGAACTGCAAAGGAGTGGTGAAACAGAGTACCATTTATCATACAAATGTGAAAGGGGACACCGGTCACAATCCTTTAGAAAATCGGATGAAGGGTGACTAAAGAAGCATTCAGCATGTCTGCCTGATCACATTCCACGTTAAATTGAAAACACGTTGTCACCGATTCACTAGTGACGTCAACACCCTGAACAGTCCTGCACGCTGACTCGCTGCATGCAGATCTAACCAGTTTACGAGACTGATTGAATAAACCGTAATGGGGACGAGGCAGAAGACATATGGGAAAGTACATCTAAAAAAAGAGCAACAAAGAGAGAGCAGCTAAATGAAGAGTGAAAGGGTTTCAAAGAGTTTGTAAATACCTCCCAGTAAATCCTGCGTGTGTACATTCCTCTGGTGTAGGCCTGGATGGTGATCACAGCCTGCCTCACCCTCAGATATGCCTGTCGATCTCTCACCATACGATACTGTTTCTGACAGATGATGGCAGCACGAGTGAGACGCAGGTGCTCGGCATATCTGAAAAAACAAACAAAGAACAACATTTCTTAGTGAAAGTAGCAGAAGTTTAAAAAAAAAAAAAAAAAAAAGAGGAAGGAAAAGAGTAGGAAGCAGTGGAAAAAAGAGGAACCGAGGTCATGAACAGGGTGATGTGGGTTAATTATTCCTCACCGGCGGGCCAGGTATCCTCGGCCGTATCTCTGAATAGTGATGGCAGACTTTCGAATCTTGCGGTATCGTACTCTCTGCAACCACCCTCGCACCGTCTTCTGGATCTTAATACACGCCGAGCGGAACTTGTCTGCCCTCAGCTTCTCCAGATAAGCTACTTGACCCGCTCGGAAGAAGATCTTGGTCTTACCAAACTGGAACATGTCAGATTCCTGACAAACATAATAAAACAAGTTAAGCTGCAGTAACGGAAAGTTTATATTAACAACAGAACAAAAGACAGAGTGTGTTTTTCAAATGTGCTCTTCACTACCTGCACCAAACAGCACAGAAAGTCAGAGATACTGGTGAAACTTTCAGCAGAAAAAGAGCCAGATGTTTCTCTCGGGAGTTAACAGAGACCAGAACAACACAACTCATGATAAAAGTCAAAGTGTTTTTGTTTTTTTTAAATAACCAAGACAACACTTAGTCAGATTCTGTGCTGCTCCTACAAAATATGTGACCATTTTACCAGAGATAGTGTTTTATTTTAAAACAAAAACTACTACAACAAAAAGGACTGACAGAAAATTGTAATGAGACTATATTTTTTCTTGCTTTTGTTTTACTGCCGCCTCAGTGAGGACATGCTCTCCCACCTTGATCAACGTCTCCAGCAGGTTCTTACACACCAGCTTCTTGTCTGCTACAGTCATGTCCGATTTCTTCATCAGGACTCGGTATCTGTTAAAGAAATCTGGGTACGTCCATCTGGAAATACAGGGCAGAGCGTATCAATAAACAAAACTATGACACAATTTCTAAATTGCATTTCACCTCCACAATGAGTGAATAATCAACTATTCATACCCTCCATAATATTTAGAACATCTTTAAACTGCTGTGACTGTTATGTAACATACAATATGTGACTGAAGCTCTTCTTTCCACGCTACGTTTTCATGTCACGCCGCATCTCTAATTGTATTAAAGTTCTTGAGAAGTAGTGAGTATCTGTCCTCAAGTACATAATCAAGCATGTAACTCAATAGAAAATAGAATATTAACGCTAAGAGCAGAGGAAGAGCTTCTGCTAATGACAAAACAATAAAACAGACAGATGAAGGACTTCATTTCTGGTTTGGGCCGGTAGCAACAACACTGCATGCAGAATCTCATAACAACCAGATAAGCTTAATCATATTTGTGGTATGACGTGGATTTGCATAATGCAGACAGTGAAATGAGGTTAGCTCTGAGACAGATCTCTCCTGTCTAACTTTATCAAGAAGACAAACCTCAAACAACAGCAATATTTCTCACTAGACTTTCCACTGTAGAAATGTCACGCGACGCACGGTTATGAGAAGAGAAGACAGATGGAAGTGGATTCACCTTGAAGGATATCCAGCTGCACTGATGCGGATCGTCTCCAGAACCCCACACGCCCTGAGCTGCTGCACAGCTCGCCTCGAGTCAAACCTACAGCAACAACAAACCAACAGTCCAAGAAAAGTCTCTGTCAGAAGTTGTGTTTAATGCTGAAGGAGGGTCCTCAACCTGTGTCCTACCTCGTCTTTTTCTTTGGCATCACACCAAATACAACGTCCAGGATGTTGAGGCGCCTAAGTTTAATGTTGAATAACAGCTTCTGCTAGCTGCCAGCTAAGTATCACAACAACATGTGACCGAGACCAGGCATTCAATTTGTCAGGCCTAAGGCAGCCCTTGTACAACAAGTGCGTCAAGAGGTTAGACTCAGCTTTTTCTGAAGAAAACAATGCATCATGTGTAAAATACCACACTGTGCTACTCATACAATGTGTGAGCATTCACAGACAACTGCTCTGCTCTCATCTTCATAGCGGAGACAAAAAGTCAATCAATCAAAAAAGTTAGAACTTTTACATGACGGGCCGTTTTTCTTGTTTGGCATTTTTAGAGCTACAATGCAAACAGCATGTGGTTCAATATGTTATATGTTATTATTTTCTCAATAACTGACAATAATTGATAATTGAAATAGTGAAGCATTTCTCGGAGGCCAGTGTGGTTCACTGAAATGTCTTGTGTAACCTGACTAACATTTAAAAAAACAAAAACATTCAGCTTAGAAATATATCAATATGTAAATCTATAACAAATAGAACATTTGAGAAGCTGAACCAGAATATTACTGGAATGATCGAGTCAATTTTCGATGTATTTTCTGTTTCAGTTCTAGAAAACTGCAATGAAAAGACCAACTGAAATGTGATGTGGAAAACCAACCACAATGAAAATGAATGCAGCAAAGTGCCAGTGCACATGTTACCGTGTCCTCACAACTTTTTCAGGACAGTATTCTTGATTAGACAGCAACGCTTATATTCAAACATCTTGTCACACAAGCTTTTCCATACGCTTAATAGAAATTAATTTTTATCCAAGTTGTAAAATATAAAACCTGGAGAGCAGAGACATTGAAGTAGTTGACTCACGAGAATGACTCCTTGTCATCATTAGGTTTGATGCAGCGCACATAATGAGGGGTCGTAGCATTCAGCGTCTCCATGAGAAGGTGAAGCGAGCTGCGGAACTAAATCAACAGAGACAGAAATGAGTACAACCGTGTGGACAACCGTGTGGACAACCGTGTGGACAGTGGCAGCAGGTGGGACTGAGTGCTGACCTGGTGTCCTACAGTCTTCCTGTGCTCTTTGTTGGGAGCTTTTGGGATGGACTTTGCTGAACGGACGTTCACTCTAGATGATTTGGAGACCGGTCCGTCTTCTTTCTCATGGAAAAGATCTGCCACAAGCTGAAACTGAGGAGAGAATGTTGACATGGCTGTTATATCAATATGATAATGTATGTAGTTACTTCCTCTTGTGACATATTGAGTCACCAGCATCAACTATCAGTGTTTTATTAAAACATCTGGACATGGAAGTTGCAGTCAGTGGGTTTGTGTTAAAGGCACTAAGCTAAGACACATAATTTCAGTGTCAAATTCTGAGAAACTGACACCACAATGCAGTGAATAAATACAAATTTACTTCTTTTTTAAAGGGTGTTTTTCTTCTGTAGTTAAACAAACACCGCGATGAACTCAAGTGGAGTAGGTAAAGTTTTTCACAAAACATCTTTATCAATATATTGTGTATATTTCTTGAGGGAAAGATGACTAATTGTACAGTGTATTGAATGGCCTGCTTCACGCTGCCCAGTACTAGCACATCCCTTTACAACATGAGGCCACTGAGAAGGTTCACAGGATCAGTTTGAGGTTCAGTGCCTTCCTCAAGGGCATGGCACAAGTCTGCTAAGAAACAGAAGCAAAGATCAGCCAACACAGACAAAGGTTTGTCCTAGATCTTCCCATTAACCCCTTTTCTGTGTTTTGGAGGCGCAGCGAGTATAGATGAAGGTACATTAGAAACCATTAGGGGAATGGAAATCGTGCATAAAGCTGTTGACGACGTAGAGGGACACAGAGCATCGCTTCAGCGCCTGTCGTGCTGGTGTCAGTGCTAATCATATCAAGAAACGGAGGTCACCTCAGTGGTACTTTGAAACCTCATTACCACTCCAGATCAGGAACTGAAGATGTGAACAACGGCTCTGGGCATCAGGAAACTAAAACCTTTTAATTACTTCCACAAAGATAAATGAGTCAGGCAGGAGTTTATCACAGCTCATTGTTCTGCTCAACTTCCAATTGCAGAGAAACCATCTACAGTAACTGTAGAGGAAGGTCCAATCATAAAGACCAAAGCTGTTGAAAACCACGACGACTGGGCTGTGCTTCACTGGAAAATCACAAGTCAACCCTTTGTGCTTAAAGTGCTACATTTCTGGATACAACAGACCACAAGTCCCCGTGATTTCAAAGACATCCGTCGCGTTGCCTTACCTGACTAGCTTTCAAGATGTTGATCTGCTCCTCGTAGACGGTGTCTCTGTTCTTCTCCAGAAAGCCTTCACACTGATATTCGACCTGTCAAGACACAAGTGGTCAGTCAGCTGTACGCATAGGGCTCCACATATTAAACTCAATTTAAAAATGGATCATGTCATGCATTCTTAAAGTCTTCTTTTGCCACTGTTAACATTGACTAGTTTTGAGTCTTTCTCAATAGCTGAGCTGATTGTTCATCCACTCGGTTGTTAAGTGTGACTCGAACACTGAGTCACTGTTAGTACGTTAGAAACCAATGTTATTGTATGTTGTGACTGGTGAGTTGTTTTGTCTCCTTGTTTCTGAGCATCTTGTGTAAAATCCTTTTCGCGTACAATGAGCATATCCTTAAACATTTTGAATAAAAAAAAAATGTGCACAAAATATTCGTATTAATAACGAAACACTACAACATTAAGGCCTATTTTTTCTGCCAGTGAAACAAGTGCAGTCAGCTGTAAAGTAATGTTAAAAAAGTACTGTTCTCAAGAAGATGACTACTCTCAGCATTCTTGTTTCCATTTCTTTCAGGAGCCTGAGGCCAGACAAACATGACACCTAACCTGAGTACCTCCGCTGCTTCTCTTAATGGACCAGAGGCTCTTTGTGTTTAATCAGGGCACCGTTTCCTGAGCAGAGCAGAGCAGGAGGAGATATGAGGAGAAATCCTCAGGCCGAGTCTTTCTGCTCGACCATCATCACTTTAACATAAACTGAAGAGTTTAAAACGTCCTCACTAGCTGCGTTTTAATAAACTTATTTTATGGGCGTTTTGAAGTTTTGTGTCAGAAAATGTTTATGGAAACAGCAAAAATTTGAAAAAAGCTCTTCAATTTCACAAAAACGTTTTTACGCTCACCTGAGGAGATTTTTGCTTTTTTCCCAAAAAGAGTTAATGCACATAATGAGAAATGGAAACACTTCCCAGACAAACAATGCTCTACTTCTTCTACTCTGTTTATTACAGTCATGTGTAACGTAGCCCATATCGCCACCTTCTGACAACACAACACAGTTTATGAAAAAGCATTTTGTTTTCTGCTACTTTTCAAAAGTTTGCTTCCAATTCGCTTGACATTTTATGGAAACACAGCTAGTGACATCTCATCTGTCTCTGGACAGAATACTTAGATAATTAAGGATGTGTGACCAGAGGACGAAGCTATTTTAAATGCACTGCGTAGGTTACAAAGTAACCGAACATAATTCCATTTCTTATGCTTAGAGGAAAATGTCTTGTGTCAACATCTGCTTGTTCAGGAGAGATTAGTCATGTTTTTATGTTTGTAACAGAAACAGACTTTGAATGTAACAAAGTAGAACATGAATGGAAAGGATGAAAGTCAAAGTAGCAGTGGGTCTCACCTTATCAGCAAAGTGTGTGATGATGAAGGAGGTGTTGGACATGCGTGGTTTCTGAAAGTGAGCGCTGCTGGAGTGCTGCCGATACAGCTTCTGGGCCCAGTTCTGGTCTGTTCCCTTTGGCACCTGAGGCGGCACATGGAGCAGATTATATAACAACTTAAGGAGGAATTGAAACTTTTATTCAGGCTTCCGGAGCTCAGAATAACAAATCTAACCCTTTACTGCTGCTCCAAATCACCATCAATAACTTCAAAGGCTTATGGGGATGGAAAACAGAAGCAGAATAAATAAGTCATCATTTTCGGTTTGATAGATTCACACGGGATACACATCTAGGTGAGAAGCAGACAAACGCTCAACTCAGCAGAACAGGTTTCAGCCTCTCAAAGCCAATTAGACTGTGTTCAGCACAACGGGAAACAACACTATGTGGTGTTTTTACTCTGCAAATGTGCAACTACGGCGATTTACTATCTACTGTGTTATGTGTTCTTAATAAGGAAAAGTGGTTATTGATCTTTAATACAGTCCTGGCGGTGTATTTGCTGAAAATATACTGAAGAAATCAGCCTTTTTTCTTCTTTTTAAATGACTGACTGCACTTATCTTTAAGACAATGACATCAGCAAAGAAATCTGACTCCAAAGAATCGGCTGTTGATCATTTGTCTTACTTTGCACTCTTCATCCAGCAAGTCCAGAATACCCAGCTTGGCCTCAATCAGGTCGATGCAGGGCTGATTATCGTAAAAGTCTATCAAGGTCCAGGGAATCTGCTCCTTCATGTATTCCTCCTGCTCCAACTTGAACACATGCTGCAGACGCAACATGAGAATGAGAGTAGAGATTGCACTTGAAGGTTTCATAATACAATGTGAGGCCCTGTCCAGACGACATTTAAGGAGGCGGGGTGATTTTAAGATTACCTCTTATTCTCATCCATTCCACAGGATGTATGCACAGTCACAGTTACCTACTGTTTTATATTCAACGTACTGTTTATCCTGTAATGCAACAGTGAATCCCTTCCAGAGTGAGGCGCCCCTCGTTTTTATTTCCTTCCTTCATTTTACGAGCTCAACGTAATATTTAACTTTTGTAGTAAAATAGAAGAAGTTGAAAATATTTCCGTTAATCTAACAGACACAAACATGTTAACACCAATGGACAGAATAAAAACAATCTAAACTATGTTCACCCAGTAAATTTCTCAAACAGGCTGCTGGAATATAAACTCCAGGTAATACTAGTATCTGCTTTCAGACACTCAAGTGGAATTATAAAAGGGTCTAATATGATTCTGGTAACTTAACGGAACACAACTTGCACAAATTCCTGCTGAATTTTGACATCCCATCAGTCGAGAGTTAAATTACTGCCACAGGGAATATTTTAGCCCCCACGTCACTCTGTAATAGTCTCATCTGAATGGGTCCTGAGAGAGATGGACACTTCATACTCACTGATTAGAATTTGCCAAAGTCATACTATTTTCCATGGAGAATAAAAGTCTCACCGAGTTGAACTGCTGCTGGAGTTTCTCGTTGGCGTAGTTAATGCAGAACTGCTCAAAACTGTTCACTTCGAAGGTTTCAAACCTGCACAGATTAGAGCAAGGAAAACCATCGCAATACTACAGATAAATAAATGTTGCTGTATTCTTCACCTGTCCAGTTTTAAGTCTTGACTTTTTCAAGATCGGTGGCATTTAAGAGCTGTTCGTTTCACCTTTGTTTTCCATCTTACCCGTAGATATCCAAAACCCCGATGAAGGAGTGCTGTTTGGAGGACGTGTGCAGAGACTTGTTAATGTGCTCAACTATCCAGTCAAACATGCGAGCGTAGATGTGTTTGGCAAGAGCATCGCGAGCGTTTGCTGCCTGTTTGCAGGACATGTTTTTGACATATGTCTCTGATGCAGTGACTAACTTCCTGTGGCACAGCCAGTGCTCCATCTGCTGCAGCTCCACACCAAGAAGCCTGCAGAAATGTTTAAGGTGGGGATCGTTGCCCTGCAAAACACACAAACACCACACAAATAGTCCCGTTATGAGAACGACCCCAATACAACATGTGGATGTTGAGTTTGAGTTGTAATCATAATGGTGACATACTGAGATGTGGCAGGACTCGCCGTCTCTCTCCGAGCAGATCTCTACGTTGCCGAGATGCAGGATAGACGCAATAATTTTAAAAATACTGCTTTGACTGCTATCTTTTATACCTGGAAACAGCAGAAAACAAACACGATTCATTAGACGCTTTTCTTAACCAAAACATTCTCACTAGAGTCTGAGGCAGCAGGAGATTAAAGGCGCACAAGTCATAAACTGTGTGAATTCAGGTTCTTCCATGAAAAACAAAGACGTTAAACTCACCAACTGGATTTTTTCTTTACACAAATAAATAAATAAATAAATAAATAAATAAATCAAGCCATGTGCCTTCTTTAATCTGAGGATGCTGACTTTATAATTAGGTCAACATACTATAATTTAATAAAGAACACTGCTAAATGGACAGTAGGAAGTCGTATTTTTAATGCAGGAAAACATTTACTAATGTAATCAAAAGGCTTTGCCACACACGGAGCAATTTTCTTCTATTTCGTCCTCACTCCCAAAACAAAGTAATGAACAGATGAGTGACTGAACTCTGTAAGGTCTGGCGGTTTGCCACAGAGTACCATGATACGCTTGTTACTCTTCTGGATCAGAGCTACTAATGCTCATTAAATACTGCACAGTTTAATGATCATGTTTATTGGTTTCTGGTGTTAGGGTTTGTCTTCTCTTTTTGATGCGGCAGAGCTTTTTGAGAAACAGAATGCCGTACGGTTGGTTCATCGGTCATTTAAAGTTTCCCTGAAGCAGCGGGCGCTTCATCCTTACCCAGTAGTGTGAAGGCTTCTCTCGTTTTTGTGAGGTCCTCAGCATCATTCACTCCCTCAATGAAAATATTTTCTCCTAAAGATGTGTAGGTGAAGTCTTCTGCACTGGCTGAATGAGGGAGAAAACCATTGAAAGAATTTTTTAAAAGTCACGCAGGGGAGGTTTGTGTATCGCCACTACTTCTATTGAAATGATTAAGTAACACTCACAGTTTTAGTAGCTGTAGTAGTAGTAGTAGTAGTAGTACTGGTAACCAGATTCATGAATAAATGAGCACACTTACTGAGGCCCAGGTCTTTGAACTCTGGTAAACTGGAAGAAGCACAGAGCTGGTAGAATATGTGGTAATTCCTCTCATCCTCTGCCTATATGACAGAAAGTACGATCATGAAACCTTCCTGCAGCGTAAAATACTTCTGGCAAAATATTATGCAGTCAGAATACTTATGTTCAACAGGAAGATCAGTTACCTGAAAAACAACTCGGGACTTCTCCAGAAGATAGGTGCGCATGTTGGCGCCTATGATGTGGTAATGCCTGCTAAAACCGATCTGAATGTACTTTCCAAAGCGACTGCTGTTGTCGTTTCGAGTGGTTTTTGCATTTCCAATAGCCTTGTGAAGAGAGAGGAACAAAATAGAAGGATGTTACTTTTTAGGAGTTGATGTCATAGTGACTGCAATGAATATGAATGCCCAGTTCATTCATTTCAAATATAATATATAGTAAAATTTACTTATAAATGTATAAATTGTACAAATTTGAGAAAATAAAGGACACGAGCAGTCTTTACAGTGTTATGGCTGTGTATTGGTGATATGATACAGGGATTATTATTCATTATTGCAATTTTGTAAATCTGACTTTAGGATAGACAGTATATACAACACACCACCATATGCATGAAACCTGTGTTTACTTTTCTGTACAATTCAGACAGTCAGCGGTGTGCTGCTCGGATGCATCCTTTCTCAGTTCACATCGTTACGTTTGCGTCAAATGGCTGAAGACAAATTACAAAGCTCCGATCTAGCAGTCAGGGTTTAAACGCAACACAAAATGAACCACGGTCTGCCACTAATCCTTACCTGGAAACTATTAACTGAGAATCAATACTAGACTTTTTACAGTATATGTCTATTATCTTTATTCACACTGGTGACACTGACATCATCAGAAAGTCAAACTGAATCAAAAAACCCATGTTGTCATCGTCTGTATGTTTAGTTTTGACAGAGTTTGAACCTTACCGTGGATGAAAAGGCCTGAGACACTCACCTCCATGATGGGACTGGAGGCCAGCACTTTCTCCTCAACATTTGTGTCATTAGCTGACCCCCCCACTGTGGCAAAGAAGCGCATGGCGTACTTTGCAGAGACGGTCTTCCCTGCCCCGGATTCCCCACTCACTATGATCGACTGGTTCCTCTCGTCTCTACAAAACCAATCAGACGCATAGAGAGGAAGACATACTTTATGACCTGCCGTTTACAGTCACAACCACACCAACCACTGAACCACTGTATCTGAAAGCTCCACTTCCTTCTGCAGGTGTGTCACTGCTTCTGATGACACCAGGTGTTCACGCTACAACACCCTGTCATAAGAACAACAGTGTGGCCGTTACATGTTTGTAGAGAAGCTGTGCCTTCATCCAAAAATGCATATTTTTAGGGTGAACTGAACTATTCCACTGTTGCATTTTTCCTTCATCTTTAGTGACTTTAAGCATCTACATCAATATCTAGCTTCCAGCCACACCAGTTGCCAGAAGCAGCGTGGATAAAAAGGCAGCTGAAACAGCGAGTCGTGACGTTTAGACTGTAATTAGAACTGAGCTGATTAACTGTTTCCACAGAAATAAGCAAAAGTAGGAGGATTTCTATGTAGTATAGACCTGAGCACTGCAATTATCCACCTCCACCAAGAGGTCCAAAAATATCGCTTAAAAAACACACTATTTACATTCACAGCCGGTAAAGATGACCCGACAAGAATTTTAGTACATATGCAGTGGATCCCAGCTTCCTAGATATAAAGTACATGTTAGTGATTTCTCTGGTTCATAACTGAGACCTTTGAGACTGGTTTTATGATCAGACACTAATGATATACATCAGTATACGTCAGACATCTGGACCTCAAAGCCATATGTGCTACTGGTCTGTCTATAGGATAATGTAGACAACTGTCTTATTACTAGGCCTGTTACAATGACTACATTATCATTTTTGCACAATTATTTGAGCTAAGCACAATTATTTTCCATTATTGTGATAATCGTCTCTATTCGGTGGTTTAAAAATAAAAATGCAATATTTCTTCATATGTTCCGGTGTTCGATGCCAATAAATGGCTCTTCTTATATCTCAGGACATATACTATACTAGTGGCATAAAATGAACTGAAAAAGTTGCATATAAAAATCGCAATTTACCATGAGCATTTAACATTTTCATTATCGTAACGGCCTTAAATGTTAATACTGTAAGAAATAGCTGATACGGGGCCTCTTGGTGGTTCAGAGGTTTGAAACCTCATCCCTCTCCGTCCCCTCACACCTCGTCACCACTTCTGTAAAGGCAAAAAAAATCCAAACAAAGTACGATAGTAATAAAAAGCTGCAGATCAGACCTGGCCATCTGCTTGTACGCCTCCTCAGCCACAGCAAATATGTGTGGGTCCATGTCTCCCATGTTTTGGCCGCTATAGGCATTGATGACCTCCTCCCCATAAATCTGAAGCTGTTCATAGGGGTTGATAGCAACAAGCACAATCCCTGCAGAAAGGAACAAGGAACAAAACACATAACATTTGGTGAATACCTATCACCTGAGGAGAGTCTCGACTTTCTATTTGTACTCCAGCCTTGGCGTGACTGTGCTTGGATGCCTCTTTCCTCCACCTCTAACAATACTTGATTTGATGATCGGTGATAACAACAGGACAGGCATACACAACAATCTGATGCTAATCTCCTGTCCGTGTGAATGGTGTCATGTATCTGCGTGAGTTTCTGGTTGTCCTGTCTTTTTGTCTCGGTCTCCATGGCCAGAGTTGTGAAGCCTGGGTCTTGTTGGTGTCTGAACGCTGCTCTTCATTACTCTGCCTACATTTTAAATATTCATTTTGCTGTACATAATATGTGAGATGTTAAAAGACTCACCGCAGTACGTGTAGATGTGGTTGGACTCCAGGAAGCGGACTTTGAGGTTGTGCAGGACTGCAGGTTCATGCAGGTAGCTGAGAGCGGTGAGATCATTCTCTCCAACCAGGATGTCGGGGTTACGTAGGAAGGGAAGAGGGTTACTCTTGGGACCAATGGGATACTCCTGGGGCTGGAAAAGAAAGAAACAAAGAAAGAGCCATAAGAAAACCAATAATGCCTGCTTAGATATAATATAAAGATAAAGTCAAAAATACCGTTTCATCCTCTAGTTTGAGGTGCAGAATGGGCTCTCCTTCCTTGTAGTCTCTGGTGATCTCTGCAGCCTTCCAGACTTCCTCTGGGTCGGGGATCCACACCCGAGTGAACTGCAACGACAGAATGGCATTGATTTCCTGAGCAGTCAATAACAAACACAACGTATTTAAGTGATCCACATTCGATAATGTTCCTGTTGCCTGATATGGAGGAAGTTATGATCTTAATAACAGTAATAATCTTTATTTATAATATAAATTTATTTATATACCCATTTTCCCAGATGGGTTTTTTGGGCAGTTTTTCCTCACTCGAACCGAGGGTCTAAGGACAGAGGGTGTTGTACCTTGT
>JAPQRN010000005.1:28137685-28161316 GCA_037367275.1 Coranthus polyacanthus
CCCACATCTAGATCGAAACTCCTACAATTAGGTCATTTAATGTTTTGCTCATTTTGCTGAACTATAACTCTTACACTTGCAAGCAGCTTTGTTAGTTTCATACCTTGATTGAAACTGGAAATGGTGATGTTTGAAGGGGATGAGCTTCCGTTTATATTTCTAGCCGCGACTGTGACGACGTACTCTTGAGAAGCGTCCAGGCTGAGTTCGACACTGTGGACCTGGTGATCCACCCTGGTTTTATGCCGCTGTTCTCTCTGTGCCGTGTTTTCCCAGGTCACTTCATAGTCTGTGATCTGTCCATGAGTCTGGTTGGGCCGTGGCCTCTGCGGACAAGTTACAACACGTTAGACTACAGGTTACCTTGAACAGGATACCGTCAACAGTACCTGTGAGAAAATAAAGATCCCTTTAGTCTAAAAACTTCATGTAGTTAACGAATCCTTTACAAAAGAGAGTCTTCAAGTCTGCAAATGTTGACGCTAACAGGTCATACTGTAAATATCCAGGATAGTGAATAAGCACAGTCATCTTAAAGTACATTTAGTCACAGGTATGTGTGTTTGTTAAAAGACAGCCCATTCAACAACGGTCCCAAAATCAGAGGTGAAGTGAGGTCAATGCATTTCAGTCAACTTCTACTTCAAATAAGAGTAGTTATTAAATAGGTTAAAAAGTTAAATTGAGTGTCCTTTGAAGCACCAGCAAAATATACTTAAACGACCTGGTGACCTAAAATATGCATCTGCTTTATTACACTTTTGAATATTTTGTTAACTATTAATAATGGCTTCATAAAGCATTCCTTTGCCGGCGCTCTCCACGTCTCTGACTTACTTTCCAAGTGATTATAGTGTGTTTATCCCTCTTCTGCATCCATACATCAAGAGCATCTGGAACTGAAGCACAAATTCACAATCAATGACCATAAGGTGTAAACTATCGACACTCTTTAGAATCGGCCGGTAAGAAAACTGCCCATCTCACCAAGTTTTGCGGTTTGCTTTTCTTAATACTTACCATCGCCCTTTGTGCGAAAGCTGACATTTCTGCTCCAGTGACTCCACCTCCAGAAATGTTGCGTTGTTCCGCATCGTACCTTCACTGAATAGTCCTGATGTGGCGTCAGATCATTCAAAACCACAGAACGAAGGCCAGCTCCAAAATGTTCACTCTGCAAACCCAATGAAGACAGCGACGTCGGCATAGTCCAGTTTGTTTTTTTTTATCTTCAGAAATGAATAACGGTTTATTGTCCTTTTCTTGTCAACTCACTGTGGTATTTGTTTCACCATCGCTGAGGTTTATCTGGCATGTTATGTTGAGGTGACTGTACCGCGGGACTTCCCAGCTCCACTTCAGGCTCACATTTCTGGCATTCGCACACGATGGTGTCACTTCTTTTGGAGGAAACATGTGCACTGAGATAAAAGACAAATGACCCATGAATTAAAAATATGTACACATACGCAACATTTTAACACACAACAGTGCTATTTTTTAAGGCGTACCTCTCTTCGTCAGGTCTGCCTTGTCTGTTATCTCCACCTTGCCAAATTTATTTTCTGCCCTTAACGTCCAGCTCTCCTCACCAACATCCACGTCCACTTTTGTAGAGCATTCCCGCTTAGACTTAGGTTTACATTCACTAAAAAAAACCCACAAAAGGCAAGAGAATGAAAATTGTAGCTTTCATAGATAGATTGCTTAGTGTGTTTGGATTTCATATTAAATAATGCAGAAGCACAAACAGGCCAAGGTTGGTAGGTTGGTAACTTAAACATAAAAACACCAAACTCAAGCTCAAATCTGTCCTAACTCCATGTGTTTGAATGGTAGTTTTATTTTACCGTCCCAGCAGATAAACAGCCGTGGTGATGTTGTGCAGTAGTGCGTCTCGTTCTACTCTCCAGTGACATCTGACTGACAGCAGATCTTGAGTTTCACACTGCAGGTCAATAATAGAAGGCGGATCTGAAATAAAAGGAAAGTTTCAGCAAAACATACGAGCAAGATTTAACCGTTCCACACATTAAATCTCCAAATTCGGGACAGTTCTACTAAAGTCATACTTACAGCCAATGAAAGCACAGGCCCCATATTCACTTTTACTTGTTTTACATTTCACATCAGTGCAAGAGCTAACCGACGGCCGGCTCAGGTCGACAGTCAGGGCGTAGGTCTGACTGCAGAAACTGGAGTTCATCAGAGAAGGTCTGTCCACAGTTTCAGGCTTGTTCTCATTTTTACCCAAAGAGAAGTCGATTAAAGTTTGCCCTTCTGGCACAACGCAGTAGAAGGTGGCTCTGCTGCCGACGGCACACCACCTGTCCCGTGGGAAAACCTGTATTGACTTTGAGGGTTTTACCCCTGCAAAAACACAATGTGACGTAAGCATCTGAAGAGGTGCCATGGCAGTCAAATGTGCACAAATGGAAGCTAGAGATCATGTTTCTGAGCTAAATATTAACCTGAAAGAGTCTGTTCTCGCGTCCACGGGCTCGTGTGGTTTTTGTACCGAGATCTGAGCCTGACTGAGTGGGAAAAACACCCCACGGGCAAATACGACGTCCAGCTCCAGGAGTGAGTAGATCCCATCTGGTCGGGTGTCACAGGGACTTCACCCTAAATATTTTCAGAAACAGATTGTTGCATGTCTGTATGAGAAGAGGAGGTTACCGTTGTGGCGGCCGGCTGCTCTCTGGGAAATCAAGTCGACTCTTACATAATGTTGTTGTTTGTCTGCTGTGAGAACCAGCAGCTCGTAGATCAGAAGGTCAGTGAGCGCGGAGCAGGAGGGGTCATCTTCCCACGTTAACAGGATCATCTGGTCCGAGTTGGTCAGAGTTAGATTCTGAGGAATGCAATGCAACACACCTGAGGATAAGAGCAGAGAATGCACCGTAAAAACCAGCTGAACTAATTCATGTCCCTTGTGTAGCATTTAAAAAACATTTTTTTGAAGTTATTTGCAGTTTTAACTGTGTGGTTGTACATCTCACATATCACAGGAGGACCCTACCACTGCCAAAAAAAATACATGAATTAAAATAGGTCATACAGTGTCATCCAAGGGGCACACAAAGAAAGAAGGAAAAGAAAAACTTAATGTGTTGTCCTGAGGAAGCCACCGTGTTAAAGAGGAACAAAAGCAAAGTGCGGTCAAAACATGACTGAACCTTTGCGTAAATAGCCGCAGCTTTTCGGTTGCACAATTAAAGCTTATTGATAGATCGATGTGGGTTCCAGATTCTACGCATAAACGTCGTAATAAGTTTGTAAAATATGATGTATTCTTAAAGTCTTCAAAATGAATACGTGTACAGTACTGTGCAAAAGCCCGAGGCCACCTTTATCTGTACCGACGGATTTAAAAACACTGCGCACACACAGTATGCTTGAAATGAATGTGCTGAGACTGTGAAATATTAAAAGGAGGATGTGGTTTATGAAGTGTCTCTGTCAAGAGGGAATCATTAAGTAAATGAAGGGAGAAACACAATATCTATGGAATGTAGTAGATAGAGCTAGATAGTAGAGCTCAAAAACAGTCAATTAAATGAATACCTGGCTGCTACCTTGAACTAAGCCTGGGTGATGTGGCTAAAAGTCATGTCTCCATATGGTGAAATGACGATATACGATATGATACATGTGATATAATGTTAAGTATCTTAATTGTTAACAAAACGGCACCGCTCATTCACTTTGAACTTTGTCAAAGTGAGAAAATAAAGTTGAAGGAGAAGCTGCAATATCTTCAACAGTACAAAACACTGTTGAAGTGAAAACTATGAAGTTGAATGAGAAGGTGGATCCATTAAGGTAGCAGACATTGGTCAAAGGTCAGAGTATGAAAAGTCTACATAGTTTAAAGATGTGAATTAGGTAAAGCATGTTGTAAGACATGAAAATGTAGCAAGTGAAAGTATATATGACAGTGGAAAAACGGTCATGAATGTGGTCAAAATGTCCCGACTCCAATGAGTTGACAAATTAGAAAGAGAATATGAAGCAGAGTGTTATGAAAACATCAGAAAAGTGTATGAAAAATGAGGACATGATGTACACCAATCAAAAGCGAGTTATGGCAAGTTCGAAAACCCGTCAGTCTGATGTTTGATGGAACGGCAGAGCAGAGGGGATCGCTCTGTACTCCAGGCTGAAAATCTCAAAAACCTTTAAGTTTAAGTTAACCCGCTTCTAAAAAGTGGACTCACAAAAGTGGAAGAGATTTGAAGGAGTCGAAGGAGTTTCCCCATTCATTTTAATAAGGGTAAAAAAATGAGAAAAAAAGTTTATTCTAAAACGTATAAAAGGTAGAAATGAGACAAGTAATAACATACCTCCCTAAAGAGCTGAACATGTTGGTATTTGAATGGTTGAAACAGCTCAAAGTATGAAGTCACGAAAGACGTACAGAAGAAGAAGAAGATGATGTGTTGAATAATACAGAATGAGAAGAACTAACATCTGAATCATCTGCTCATGCTTATCTCCTGTTAAACTGTGTTACGTTCAAAACGCGCGCAGATGGTGGGAAATACTACACATACTTGAAATAACAAATATCTTTTTCTTTTATCTTATACAAAATAGTATTGAATATATGGATGTCATCGATGTCCCGCCAGCCCTAGTTTAAACTGTGTTTCATTATTTTATACTCTACAGCCTTTAAATAGACCTTAAATAATTAAACCAACACAAATGAAGCTTTTACATATATTCATATTAACGATGGCATCTAAGCAATGGAAACCAGAAACAGAACCACAAATGGCATCTGTAAAGACCAAAAACTAAGTGTTTAAAAATGAATTATTATGACAGTAAATAGGCTGCATTTTCAATTTACAGTCATTGCAAATACTAGATGATGTGGCGTACTTTTAAAAACACAGATATTTGTTTTGTGAAAGTGGCCTGAAATCATAATACATGTACATTCTCTCACGCATACAGTAGCCTGTAGTCCCTTTACGGCTGGTTTTTACAGAAAATGTGAGGATTTGATGTCACTCACCTCTGTCTTGTCCATTTCCACGTTGTGCGCTCACACACAACAGTGAGGCCAGTAACAGCCATGTGATCATCATAATCCTCCTTAAGGTTTTCATAGATTCAGGATGTTCATCAGAGAAAAGGTTTCTAACAACATCCACTGCTCACACTTTTAGATCTGTGGAAGTCAAACCACTGTGTGAAGACCAAAGTGAAAGTAAAATGACTCTACACCTTACTGTAGAGGACAACACTGAGGACAGGACAGAATACTTACACAAAGAGGTCCAGCTGGATGTCGAGCTGGGGTGTTTTACGGAAATTAATTCGATTTAGCTGCGAGGGCTAAAAACCAAACAATGAAGTCACAGTATCGTGTCCCTCTTTGAAGCAGTACTCCCTTGTATGTAGTCAGTGGAACACACGTTCATTATGCTGCTAATCCATTTGCAGTAGTGATTGTGAAATCCATGTGGAGTTGTGTGCAGGAAGCGGAGGCTGTTTTCTGGTTAATCCTGAGTCACAGACCAGACACGCCTGCCTCAGTGTTTTGACAGCCTCTACCTGGGAAAAGGCTTTACAAAAAAAAACAGTACCCAGGAGTGCAGGGCCAACCAAACAAGTCAGGAAGTCCTTTTATTCAGTTTATTTCATAAGATTAATTCAATTACTCAAACAGGAATCTGTGCAATTTCTGGAGAATGTTCCCTCAAGGAAAATAGACTTCAAATCTGTTAAAGACAAAAAGGCTTTCAATAATCTTAGTGTCATGTGAGAGAGATATTCTGAAGGGAGGAGAAACGTACACAACAGTTAAACATCAAGTCAGGACGTCTCAATCCTCCTTGAAGTGTCAGGTTTCAGTCAGCTCCATTTAAAACGTTGCGTCAGTGTAGTGTGTACTACAGGAAAAGTAAAAATAGAAGAGGAAGCTGCCGACATACAAAAGTGAAAAAAAAGGAAGCTAACTTTTCAGGGAAAAGTTGGAAGTGCAGATTGGTTTTAATAAGTAGCGTCACAATATTTCGTAGTAGACTGTACCTTCTCAATCCTCTCACACAAGGGTCTGTACCAAACCTCGTTTAAAAAAAAAAAACACAGATTCAGGTTTTAGATTTCAACGCTATCATCTCTGGGCTGAAATAACGCAACGATACGCAAAAGTTGTTCCAGCTGCCTAAACTTCACATACAGTATAAACAGTTCAAACATCTTCACTCTTCCTTTTTAGTTTAGTTTGTAGCAGTCCATACATCAGAAGCTGAATCACGCATATTGCATAGTAATTACAACACTAATGTTTAAGTTGAAGTGTTTTTAACACAAGAACATGGTCAACAGTTCTATTCATGTCGCTGTCACGTGTTCAGTAGCAGCTCAGACAGCACTTCCTCCAGTCAGAGTAAAAACACACAAAACAAAACGAACGGACTGTTAAATCCTTGAGTTTTCTGGTTAAATGCTGCTCTTCTCTTCATTCAAGCAACTCTCATTCGTAAAAACATGCTTTCGCTTCTCCAAGAGACGTCATCGGTTCTCTGACTGCTGGTCTTTAAAACCGGGGGTCGGCGCTGAAGTCTCATGGGACTCGTCGAAATCTGAAAATGTTGTTCCACATTTGCATTTGCAACGAATGTGTTTTAAGTTAATTTCATTCACCTAACTCTTCTTCTCCCTTTCTTCATCTAAGAGCAGCTGTGAAGGTTCATACAACACTTGATTTGCTGACATTACGCAACATTAGTCCAGCAGTCACTGTCTTTAATGTTCACATGATGGTGACTTTTTTCAGGTGGTTCCTTCCTCTCATGTTTGGGGGAACAAGATATACGACTTTTATGAATCCCATGATAAAATGCCTGACGTCCGATCAGTCAGCTGAACCGATGACGTCTCTTCCACGAGTAATAAAAATAAAACAGCAAGGCCAGTAACCTCTTATCTAAAACTACTTTCTGCTGTTTTCTATATTAGGCTCCAAACAGTTCAGTTGTCAGTTAACAAAAAAGTCAAAACACACGACCCCAAAACCTTAATATCACAGAGACATGAGACAATGGATATGGGCACTCGTCACAATGGTTCGTTTTTGTTTCAAATTCCTCACAGATCTCTCAAGAATATCATTCACACATTGATATGATTGAGTTTGTTTTTTTTGTGCAAATCTCAGTGAAAGAACGACTTTGCAACAATATATTACAAATCAATAAACACAGGTATTGTTTTAGCATCATTAGACACTACACTAATAAATAAAAGAATCTTCTTTATATATAATAAGACTTACTCTACTTATTCATCACTGTTTACAAACCTCTGAACGACAAAGCCAGAATCAAACTCAAATGACTACAGTAGTAACTGCTACTTTGTTAGAGGAATGATTCTTTGCCATCGGCGTCTGTACTGAAGAACAGAAGTAACCAGTGCTCAGATAGTTCTGAGTGAAGGTTTTTGTGAGAGGAATCAAAATAACAGATGAGGGTGAAAGTGCATTCACTGTAGCTAACGATCAGCGACTGATTGTCTGGCTTTATTACATCTGCTTTACGTCCGTGGTTCATGTGCAAACATCAGATTAATCCGAGACAGAAGAGTCCTCTCTCATAACGAGGAGGAGTTTAGTGTTTAGTTCATCAAAAGCGCAGGAGCTCTATTGGCACGTCATCATCTTTAGTATCAGTCCACTTTGGGAAACGCTGAGCTGCTCGTTGTGTTTTTGCTTTTTTCTTTGACCACAACCGTGATACCTACCCTCAGCTGACACTGGCTCCATCTCTGTAACAGATGTTGTTGCTTCATTTTGTGTGATGTAGTAAGAATATTTGTGAGGTGCGGTGAGTGAGGAGATCAGACGGAGCAGCTGGAGAGGACGTAGACAGGCTGTAGCAGGAACAGGTCAGTGACGGCATGGGAAGGGTTCGGGGTGAGTCGGGCTTCAGTGGGCACATGTGAAAGGGTCAATCAAGTGTCGGAGTGGGAGGCGGAGGCTTTCTGTGGCGGCATGGACAGGATGCTCTCTGCCTCTTCATACATCTGACAGACACAGAGGACGGCAGTTACCAACAAGCAACATGTTATGCGGAACTTATGAAGAACATACATTCACCTCCTGCCCATTTGGTATCAAGCAGAAACAAAAAAGATTTCATGAAGTGGTACCTTATAATGTTGCACAATTTTAGAACACCGTTTTTCACTCTATTGCCAACGGTTACATGGACAGTACTGCCCTGGTGGCGTATATAAACCTGCAGTCACAGTCGGGTTAGGAAGTGACAGTATGTGTCAGACTATGACTATCTCAGAGACGTCTGACAAGTAACCAGCTCAGACACCGCAGAATTCACTGCATATTTGTTCATATCTTAACTGTGGAGACATGACTGCGCTACTGATTCTCTCACTGAAAACAACAAGAGCTGGAGGAGTAAAACAACCTTGATGATATCATCAGACAGCACAAACACAAAACCAGTTACACAATGGAGATGTGTAGTTTATAACTCAGGCGTGAAAGGCGTGGGTATTTACCAGGCACGGAAGGTCTACCCAAAACGTAGGTTCAGTGTTTGACTGAAACATGGAATATCTTCACCTTTGCTTTTATGACTTTAAACATTTTTTAAAAATCCTTCTTGTAAGTCACCCGACACTATTTATCAACACTAAATCATCTTTAAAGGATCGGTGTGTAAGATTTAAGGGACACTATCAGCAGAAACGGAATATAATATTCATCATTATGTTATCATTAGTGTATAATAAACTAACTACAAATCATTTTGATGTTCTTTAGCTTAGAATGAACCCTCCCATGTGAACCCATGTGTTTCTACAGTAGCCCAGAACAGACAAACCCAACTCCGACTCTACAGAGTGCATTTTGTGGTTTTACATTGAAGCGAGTGCAGCTATGACTGAGGCAACAACGGAGAGGGATGAAACTTAAAACTGTAAGATATCATTTCCAAAATAAAATGTTATATGAAGATGTTTTCAGGTGAGAATATAGTTGTTTAGTCTTCAAATCCGTGGTCCATTTATCAAGATAGAGCCTCCTTGAAAATTTGCTTCGACATTTGTGGAGATTTCCCATGACACACATCTCATCACTGTTTCAGCCGTCTGTTGATGTTCCTCATCCAAATTCATTTCCAGTGTATCTGTGATTTTGCTATATCGAATTAATGCGACAAAAAAATAATTTGTGGCTGTTTATGGGAATTTTCATTCCCTTCAAATATAATATTTTGTGGAAGATTGTGGATTTGCATTTAATGTGGTGCCGGTTCACGTCCCAGTCATGATCTCTGCTCACATTCCTGGAATCAGTGTCACGATCAGCTATGCGAACAAAATAAAATGCTTTTGTCCTTACTGGTATAAATGGCACATCTTGGAAGAGCTCCTGAATGAAGCGGCGTGAGGGGAGTCGAAACATGCAGTGAGCCAGCAGGTAGGACACCTCTGAATATAGACAGATGTCATCAAACGCATATGGGAACTTCTCCTTGATACTAGAAAAAAGAATACATACACTCAACAAATGAGAACAGGGCGATATGTGCTATAAAACTCAGTCTGGAACATGATTGTACAGGGGCCTCACGTTAACAGACTGGTCTCGTGGTTTTTGGTTCCCACAGAGGAGCTGAGGTTAATGACCAGACGGAGCACCTCCTTCCTCAGCAGGACCCTGCCAGCTGGGGCATCTTCTGGGATGGACTTCACTCCTGACAAGTAAATGAAACAGAGACCTGAAACTACAAGTTCTGCTCCGTGTCACGCATTAGAGGTGAATGGAAAATTAAAACTAAACTAAATCCCTTTCTACCTTCGTTTCCTGTGCCAAAAAAGGCATATAAATAGAATATATTTTTTAAAAATTGAATGATGTTTTTTGGGGAAATGCCTTCTGAAATAATGGACAAAATAGATAAATAGGTACTGAGTAATACTGTAAAACTACCCTGGAACGATTAAAGAACACATATGGGTAAAATAATTGATTAGATTTGAGGCAACACTGACTTTATGGAGACTAGACAGGTTAGATGGTATGCCATGTGAAGTGAAATAATTGAGATATTGGAGATAGTTTCCTAATAAACACAGTAAATTAAAGAGAGTTAAATATAAAAATACAATAAAACTAGGTCAAGTACCTACCTAAAACAAGCTCTGTGCTGCGCCCACTACCTGCAGATTCCTGGGACACGGTATCACTGCATCCGGACACCCCCGACAGCTTGGCTTGGGCCATGGCCTCCAGGTTGTTTGCTGCAGGTGGACTGCACCACTCTGAGAACGGCGTCCCCTCGGTCAGATCTGAAAAAGAGTTACACTGGACTTACTATACACAGAGAGATGACTTCAAATGTCATTAAAACACTATGCAACCAAAAACATTATCCAACCTGGGTTGCTGTTTTGAGCGTTGAAGCCCAGCAGAGACAGTCCGGCGCAGTACAGGCAGTTGTCGTCGCTGTGCTCTTGGAGCCCCGTCTCCTCTGAGCCCAGTATCTGCTGCTGCTCCGCCCGACTCACTGCCATCAGCTCTGTGATACTGAGCTGAGACCGGAGCCTCGGTGGCCGGCATCCGTCCGTGGGGCCTGAGAACAAAGCGACACACGGCAGAGTTTAAAAAGGGGTTAAATTTCACCGGGACTGAGTGTTGAGAGTGTCCCGCTTCCTCACTGTCAGAGTCTCCAGAGAAGAACTTAGCAGAGCGGTCTTCAGAAGGCGGGCTCATCCTCTTTTGGAAATACGGTGTTTCTTTGATCTGAAAGAAACCAAGGACAAAGATCTGATGTCGCTGCTTTCCCAGGTTTGTAAAGAATGAAATCACGATGAGGTCCAGAGGTTCTTTAATGTTTTTCAACTTAGTAGACTGTCAGCATTACCTGGAACATGTTGTTGATGTTGACAGGCAAGGCGAGGCCGATGTAGTCATCAGAAGAGCCGTATGTGGCGGTGGACACTATGGAGCGTACGGAGGAGGAGCGCTGCATGGTGGTTTGGTTGATTGGGCTCAGGAGGTCTTCCTTATCCAGGGATGCGAAACTCAGAGCTTTCAGGAATCTGGAGACAAGCACACGCAAGTCGAACACAGATAATGAATGGTTTCCATTTGTACATCGTCTGAATTGTGTATGACTCGCCTAGTTCATAGTTTCCATCATGTACAACAAAATAATGAATACTATGTGTACTTGTTTGTTTGGGTTAAGCTAAAACACACAGTTGACTAAATATACCGCTGCTAAATAAAGCAGAGTTTATTGACTGAGTGACCCAGCTAATCGCTAGAGGCAATGAACTGCAGACCCCAACCGCCCCCATGCTTCCTGGACCACAGCCAGCTCCAGTAATAATAAGGTCAGCATACCTCGCCCTTACAGTGTTTCCCACCCTGCCCCCCGTCACTGATCCCATTTCCCAAAATTCATTAATCTGGAAATATTGGCACAATCTTCCAATGGTTGGTCTCTGAATTACTGTGGTATTTTTCTTGTTTGCCCTTTAATAGTTCCTATCACATGCATCCCCGGTGGCTTCTCACTTGTCTTTATTCCTTGGTCTTTTATCTTTTTGTCTTTTTTTAAATTTGCGAGGAAAGAGAAATGGATCAGCTGTGCGATATAACTTCGAGGTAATACATGATTTTCAGCATCATGTGTGTCTGAATGGAAATGACATTGCTGGATAATTACAGGAGGACCGAAGAGACAAGAAATAAGGCATATGAGAAGCAGCCATAGACTTCAGTCTGTAAGTGTGTATGATCTGTCGTAGGGTCATAGGTAAAGACAAACTATGAATAGTGTTTTCATGTTAAAGATGGAGTAAGTGATTGGAACCTGATACACTTCTTGTCAAAACCAGGAAATATCTCCTCCCCGTCCTGTCATTTCTGTTGTTTGTTCACAGCCCTGGTTTTGCAAATGGGAAAAACAAAGTGGCTCAAGTCGATCTATACAACGCTACTGCAGGCTGGAATATGCGTTTGTGCACAGGATGGCGGGGTGACAGGTTTCTGAAGGAACACTGAAGGGAGGTGTGTGTTTGGTTGTTTCAAATATCGTCCTCAGGAATTGCTTACTCCACCTTTAATGGCTGTAGAAATTAGCACCACATGTCTAAAGTCTTGCTTGAGAAACAAAAGAAAAATAATAGTTGCAACACTTCAGGTCAACTAAAGTCACAGCAACGAACATTTCATAGTCTGAATGGAGTTTCCACAAGGATTACATGAACTGTTTGTCATATTCTGATGCAATAAAGGAAATACACAAAGAAGGCTCAACTTGCTTGAACATCAGATGCCTTAAGTGATTTTAACACACTGCAACTGACTTCACTCTGTGCACTTGTATTCACACTGATAATTATCTTGGATGTACTACAAAATGACCAACTTGTTTCTCCTACAGCCTCTACATCCTGTTCTCTTACTGTTTTATCTTGTTTTCAAAAACACTCATGCCCTGCCTTGTATACTGATGTGCTGGATACTGATTTTAAATGACTTCACTAACATCTTCCTACTCCATTTTGACATAAATCTGTTACAGTTTGTCTTAAATCATTACTGACACATTCGTGGTACCTCCGTGAGGTGAGTCTGGAGTCCAGACTGCCTGTATTCATGGTGATGGCATCAGTGAAGAGGATGTCTTTGGCGGGGGAGGCCAGGGCCTCGCTGTGGGACAGAGACGGCTGGATGCGCTGGTGTTGCAGCCTCCTGAGGGTGGCGTAGCCCAGAGCATCACGAGGACTTGTGCAGCCATTGTGGGAGTGGGAGTACTTGAGTGTAGCATATCCCAGCGCGTCCCTGGAGCTCGAGTACATGAGGCTGCAGTCGGCTAAGCTGCTCAGGGTGGTCACTGAGGGGGACTTGAAGGACTGGGCTCTGCGGGGTAAAGTGTGCGATGAGCCGGGAGGCACGAGCGAAGCAGAGCAGGACTTGGGGATAGACAGCGGGGTGGAGCGGGGTTGGGGCATCAGGATGTGCATGTTGTGGATAGTCTGGGCATTTATCACAGTGTTGAGGCTGACGCAGTCAGTGTCAATGGTGGAGGGCAGGGTCTCTCGAGAGGGGCTGGAGCTCATGGAGCTGATGCCGCTGGTGGTGGTGTCTGTGTTAAAGCTCTGGCTACGGCTCTTAAAACGGGCTCCACTTCCCGTTGAGGGCCCGTCTTCAGCTAAACGCTCATAGCTGCTCTGCTCTCTGTGGTTCTCTACTGTCCGGACCCCTGACCCATTTATTTCTCCCTCCCCAATGCTGGGAGTGCTTCCACGATTCTCTGAGGACTTGGTCCCATTGAAAGTGCTTTCTTTACCAACTGAGGGGCTCTTAGACAGATGCCCATTGTTTAACATAGGCAAAACATCAGCTGCTCCAAAAGAGTAGCTGCTAGGCTCTGCATTCGAGTGTTTGAGCTCTTGTTTTCCATTCAGAGCTCCTGCGTGGCCTTGGCTGGTGTACTTAGGGTAAGGGGTGGTGTGAGGCTTTCTTCCAGGGAGAGACAGAGAATGGATGAGGCGGCTGCGGAAGCGGCTGGAAGCCAGTGTGGTGAATGAGCTTTGGTCCTTCATCAGTTTGTACAAAGAAGACTCTTCTGAGAACTCGCAGCCTTCTGGCCTCTCATCATCGAGTGTATACGCACCTGCAGATGATATAGACTTTGAAAAATCAGCAGCAAAACAACACTGGCAGCAAATATAACGTAAAGTAGTTCAAACGAGCTGCACCTTAAACATGTACAGCAGTAAAATGCAACATACACATGAATGCAGCAGTAAAATGAAGCAAAAACAACATGCATAATAGTAAAACAATGACAGGGATCATTTTACTTCATAATGACTACTAGTACTTAAGTATATTTTGTTGATAATACTTAAGGTTTTGAATGCAGAACTTTTACTCAAAGCGTAGTATTTTCACAGTGCAGTATTAATAGTTTTACTTAGGTCTGAAAACATCTTCCACCACTGGTATCGCCACATATTTCAATGGAAGGTTCGGTCTTACTGGGTTGGACAGAGTCACTGTCGCTGTTGTGCCTGGAGCTGCTGGACTCGGTAAGGCTGAGGGTACTCGGGACAGAGGACAGCAGGGTGTAGGGTTTGAGCTGCGGCTCCACCTCCTCCGGGACCACAGGCCACAGGGTACTACGACTATGCCTTACAGCATCCCAGCCATGCTGCTTCAGCACCTCGCAGCCCTGCTTCGTCTTACTCATGAGGCCCAGCACATACAGACACGTCCTGTACAGAACGCACGGTGAGAAGACGGATGACTCAAACCCAAAGCGGACTGATTCACAAGCAAAACAGTTTGTGATCTGCTTCAAAAGCAGAATTCTCTGTAACATATCATTTGTTTGCACCACAGATACTTTTATTGTCAATGTGCATTAAAAAAGACACAAAAATCACTTAACAGCTTTGCCCTTTATACTGTGAGATGAGAGGACCTACCCTCTGATGGAGAGCACCTCACAGTGGTACGCCAGAGCTACTATATCGGGGATCACCCCCTCCTCCAGCAGCAGGTTCAGACCCCAGTTTGATGAGCCGATGTTCCCCTGGTACACAAGTGGAAACGTCAGCTGAGGGTTTCCGTCTCTAAGTACTACGCTGCTTTTTTAAACATTACATAGAATAACAACAAAATTGCTGTTGCTGACCAAAGCCCAGAGTGCTGCCTTCAGTTGTTTGATGCCCTCCCATTTGTCCAGGGATGGAGATCGGACACAGTAGCTTAAATCCAGAACCACATTCTGCAGGAGATACAGAAAAGGTGAGAACAAACAGACATCGCGTCGTCACCACTTTTCTGCACAAATCATGAAAAAGTAAATGAAGGGAAGGGAAATGTATTTATTTATTGAAGAGATATTTCCACCCGGTGGTGCCATATTATGGTTCAAAAGTACTAAATGAAGAACAGCACCTAGTGACGCACATGTACATCTGTATTTTAGTTCAGTTATATTTTACGTTGCCAATCTGCAGTCTGTAACCAACGTGCAACAAAGAGACACAGACCAATGTACCTGAGTGTCAAGTAACTGGCAGCCAGACTTATCATGAACCAGTTGACCGTACAAATGCACCGGAAGGTAAACATGGGGCCTCTGTGACCTGCCGGACCACAGATTAACAAAACTTTAAAAACTGTCCAATAATACTCTGCTGCACGAGTGTTATGTTTAATAAACTCTGACAGAAACATTTCATCATCACTCTAGCAGATATATACACATACACATATATTATACATCCCTTTATTTCCATCCATTGTTTAACTGCCTTAATGAATGACATTAAATCGGGTGAAGTGAAGTGGTTGAGTACCTTTGGTTGCTGCGCCGTACATAGTTGTCTCCATTTACAGGCTTGCGGTACGTTGTCAGGGCCTCATTAAGCTGCTCCTCTATCATGTCCACATACTTCAGATTATACTCCTGCAGCGTAACACAACAGTAAAACGTTTTGTTCTAAGTTTAGGGGGCACATTCAGAATGCAAATATTGCTTGGGATCCACCTTTTGCCATTTCTCCATCTGTTTAGTGACGTAACCTCGCTCGTTGAGATAGGAGAACCCCTTCGGAATCGATAAAAACCTGGCGACAAATACAAAGGCTGAAAGTCTTTTCTCTGAAATGAAATGAAATGAAATGATGTCCTCACCTTAGATGGGGTGATATTTTACCTTAGCAGCAGGAGAACACCTTTGTCCCCCAGGTGTGTGAGAGCAGGTTTCATCTCGATGAGTGCATGAAGGTTAGCCTGTACAATAACACAGGGCAGACAAAGCTGAGTAACATTCAGTGACTTCAAACACACAGATGGTGTCTCATGTTCTCTTGATCATCTGATCTCTCACCTTGTCTCCGCAGGCTTCATCCAGTATGTCCAGTGCCTCCACTGAAATGGTCTTGTTACGGTCGTGAAGCTGCGTGACCAGGAGCTCGATGCCCCAGTTACTGAAGAACTCCACGTTTGCTCGCAGTAGGACCCGCAGGTGCTTAGTGGCGTACAGCCTGCAGGACTACAAGATTGAGGACGGTGAATGATCATCCACACAGATAATTCACTGTGCCACAGAGCTCCATTGTTTTCCAAAAACGACTAAAAATGTATCTGTATATGTAGCAACCCTGCGAGCAGAAAGTGTACGGTGTCTTACATCAGTAGCAGCTGTGAGGATTTTGGACAGAATCACACGAGAGAGTCCGTCACGACTGTAATCCAGCGTGGTGACTGTTAGCTTCAGCAGGTGCTCTTGATTCTTCAGACTACAAAGGTTCAACAAGCTGAGACACCACACGGAACAGGTGGTCAGGTGATAATATTAACATTTTCACAATCTGCATTCAAGTATTTAAATATGAGCTTTCACAGCAGACCCTCACCACTGGAAGACGCTGCACTTCTCCAACATCTTGACCCCATGTGGGTTGGATGACAGGGTGCCCAAGAAGAGGAAGTAGTGCTGGCTGAGCGTGGTTAGCAGCCCGTTGCCCTGCAGACTGCGGTCAGGTTTGAGACCAGAACAGGAGAACAACCACTGGACGGTGTCTCTCACCAGGTCTTCCAGGTAACCCAGGCCCTCCTAATGGACACACACACGTTGGTCAACAAGACGTCAGTCGAGTGTGTGGGGCTTTAGTCTGACTTCTGCCTCAGATCACACGTGGACATTTCCCGGTGGCCTGAGGGTAGTTTTGACCTGCTGCGAACATATGTGTCTATATGTGTACACTTTAATGTGCTATGATCCAAAACCTGTGCAGGTATTTTGGGATCTAAATGATCTCTCTCTCACTCTCTCAACTATGCTATTATAGGAGTTAAGTAAAGCTCCGCAGCACAAGAAGACGGCAAATGTCATGTTGTGGTCCCACCAATAAAACTGGTCCTAAAGTTGTGTTTTCCGCTCACCTCTTCAGACTCCAGGAGGAACTCTATGAACTGGCAGCCGACCACAGTGAGCTGTCTGGCCTTGGGATGATCCAGCTCCAGGCTGCCATAAAGCTTACTGCTGGGCTTGTAGAAGAAAAGCAGCCTCCGCACAAATCTGCCCGGAAAGACAACACACACAATGAAGCAAACAATGCAAGCTGTGTGCATGTTTAAAAAAAAAAAAATCTAATCATACTTACATGTGCATTTGTTCATCCTTATTGCTGCGCAGACTAACGTGTGGCCACTAGAGAAGAATTTCAGACATAAAATACAGGGTCAGATCATTAATGACACATTTCAAATACATTACAGACACATTTTCAGGGCTCCTCTAACGACTAGTGTTTGTGGTATTTTTCTACATTTTTCATGACGTGTTTTACCTTTAAAATGGTTCCAATAAGGCACCAGTTCCAGTCCAGGCTGTCCTTGTGGTTGAGGATGTGGCTGTCTCTCAGGGTTGTCATCAAGGCGTCCTCACTGTCCTACAGTACAAACATACACACCGTCTTTACTGTTTTTTTTTATTTTTTTTTATCATTAACTGATCAATCACAGTTTACAGGAGATAATCTTGTTTTGTCCCATCAGCAGAAAATCCATCCAACTCTTTCAGGCCTTACTCAACCCAAACTGAAATACTAAAACAAGTTATTCTACATGTAAACAATGTCATTACATTCACACTGATCAGGCAGATTTCGTTTTTGGATATAGTGCTGTATATAACAGCAGACTGTTGATGCAGTTCTCTCAGAGGGCAGCAGATGGAGTTAACCTCCAGAGATCTACAGCCACAGAGGAAAAAGTGGTTTCTGAAGTCTTTCTATTTGATTCTGTGTTTCATTTGCGAGTCATCAAATGGGACTTTGGGGTTGAGGTTTGCGCTGGTACCTCAGTGTTGCATGAGTTAAACTGTATGAGCAAAGCTGACTGTATATGACTAACAAAGGGAATTTGAGCCAGACAAAGCAATTATTGTTTTCAAGTCTGACGATGTTCCTGGGGAAGAATTCAGACTAGCTGCCAATCTGTCATGTTTTTTTAGGTGTCTCTACTTGTACAGCACAATAAATGTTCTCACATTTGTGGCTTGAACAGCTTGGCTTTATTTTTCTTTGTACTTTCACTGACCTGTTGACAAGATTGTTTGTACGTTGGGATAGTGAAACCAAAATGAACACACACACACCATACAGATACCTTCTGACACATCAGTCAGAACTGGTCATAGTCAGTTTGGCACCACTTGCATATGGAAACACCGAATACTTGATCCTGGTCAATAAACACACACACAGAAAAAAATGTTTGTTTGCCACGATGACGTCTCCCACAGTCCTCCACCCAGTCATCAAAAACTTCCATTCCAAGAAACCTGCCAGTCCCTGGAATTCAGAGCTCATGACTAAGGTTAATTTGTGAAATCCCATCACCCACTCTGAGTCCAGAATTAGGACAAACGTCTCTTGTACATCAAACTAACACTCTCTTTCTTTGTTCTTTCTATGAATCCACTGTGCCTCTCGGTGGATTTCTACCGGCTGAAAAAGAGAAGCAGAGACTCTAAAGTCACCATAGTCAACTCACTTCTGAGGCAAAAGTCATGGAAATGTCACTGATGTTCTGTAAATGTACTGTAAAGTTGCACATCGGATGTAGTATGACACCCTGTGATTTACAACAAGCTCACTAAACACATTTGTATCTCAGCAAAAAGCGGGAAATAAAAAACAGGCACGTTTCAAATGAAATGTTTTTGACAGTGATTTGCGATGCAGTTGTCCCCCGTTGTGACCCACCACAACGCTGGCTTAGAGTACACTGCAAAAAGACTGCACGTCCTAAGTTGAGCTACGAGTATACGGTACCTTGATAATAAAAATCTCTCTGTGAAGTCTAAAGTGCTGATCTCGACAGCAGTGCGATGCTCCTGATGTGCGCAGGATGTGGTCCAAGTAGAGACTGTAAGGTTTGGATCCTCGCTTCTTCTTCTCATGGAAGCACTTCAGATGGTTGACTGCAGCACTGGCCCGTCTAAATGAAGTCATTACAGTCATTTCAGTGCCAATGTTCACTTATGTTTTCATTTTCATTTCTCTTTTTTCTTTGTCAGTCCACCCAAGCGTTTTCACAACATTTCAGAAATAATCTCAGAATGTTCTAACCTGAAATGCATATCACATGACCAGGGGGCTGATAACGCTGCTGAAATTGTCAAATTGTTCGATTAACAGTTTTCTTGCTGTGAATGTAGTCAGTATCATGATGAAATGCAGAATTTAACACAAGAGCTGCTTAGAGAGGCAACCAGGACATGAACATCTGTAACTCAGTATCCATGTTGAATTAACAGCTGGTAGTTAAGGCTCATGTCTCAAGTTTAGCCCATTTTGAATTTTTTATTTTTTCCATTTCCAGAAGTCTCTTTAGTGTGCAATGTGGACACTTTAAACACAACAGATGTTATACACGTTAAAACCAAAACGTATGAGTGTGGATGCAGCCTTAGGCGCGTAGGTACTCACAGTCTCTTGTCAGGGGTGATGTCAAAGGAGGCCGCCATGTTCATGAGGGTGGGTAAGCAGTGCAGGTGGTGGCTGTGGCTGTGAGGGAGGATGGTGTTGGCCTGGTGTGGAGGGAAAAAAATGTAAAAAAATGAATACCCAGCTAAAAAGCCTCATAGAGCAACTCCCGTTTGTTACTGTACCGTATGGAGCAGCTGTCCTAATAAGATGGTGGCCTGTACGGATATGGTGCCATCGCTGCTCGTGATGACCTCGACCAGACCCTGTGGAGGACGGAGACATTGTAAAACAGACACTGAGAGTGTACGCCAGAAATTCTGTATGGCAGATATCCACACCTCCAGCAGTCCACTCTTGATGAAAGCAGAAAGCACTAGAGCCAAGTAGTTGTCCATCAGGTCTGGCCTAAAATAGAACAAGACCCAGTCAACAGAAACACTTCAACTACATTTAAATACAATAAACTACAGCTCTGCAAATCGGGGTTATTCCACCAAATACTGATTCCTGAACTCTATCTGTATGAACTCGTTTTCTCTGCATTATTTGACGTCTGCAAACACTGCATTTTTGTTATTTCTTCCAGTTTTGCAGCTAATTTTCTGCAAGTAGATGCTCTAAATGGCAACATTTTTATGTGGAACTTGGGAGACATTTTACGCCGACACATGCCTATAAATAGTAAAACCAGTTGTGTCTTAATTCTTTCCACAGCTGTATTCTTATGCTCGTGTGTTTTTACCTTGAGCAGGATCGATGTGGAAGGATTGTTTTTGCTTCAGACGCAACAAAGCCATCAGACAACCTCCAGCTGTCCTGAAATCTGCTGGGGTCTAAAAAGGAAACAGTTTTAATGGTGACTCTGAAAGGAATCCAGAAGTCACACACATTGATCAAAGTGAAGTGTCGGCACCCACCTACACTGGTGAGCGCTTCGCTGAAGTCTGCAGTCGCTACAGGTACAGTGAGCTGGAAGATGTCATACAGCACCTCTAACAGAGCCTTCTGCGGAGGGAAAGACATCACTTCAGACACGACAGAATTATTATTCTACTAATTTCATGTGTTTAACATTTCTTCATTATTCTTTTTAATTCTGTTTTCCTGAGTGAGGGCGAGTTACTGGATGACGCAGCTGTACGGCTTGTTGTAAATCACCCCACAGAAATAATATCTCATACGTAGACAAACAAAAAATACGAAAATAGCTCTCGCAAAAATTGTCTGATCAGTAACGAGTCAGTTCAGGGCGGATAAAAGATGCTATGATCCGATTCAAATTCTACAGAGATGTGACTGCGACAACGAGATGAAGGGCAACACGTCTGAAAAAAAGGTTTTTCTAAATGTTTGTTCTTCAGACAATATTAATGAGGGGCTTCAAGAAGGTGAAGGTTGTGTCCTTCTGCAAAACAAACACTGTCTGTGACTGTTATACATTATACAGAAAACCTACCCGCACTTCCATATTTGGTATACAGAGTAGGCCAATAAGAGACTGGATTCCAGAGCTGCCTGACTTGCAGAGGTTAATGATGCCTGCAAGGTGAAAGGTACAACAAAGTGTAAGTCATAGCACAGGTAAGTATGTAATAAACAATGAAAGGTTAATGATGCGTTCAGAGATGAAAAGAACAGAAGGGGATTTTGCAATAATAATAATTCATCCATTTACCTGACCATGAACGAAATGAGGCAACTATAGACATTTTACTGGCCATGAATCGAGCCTCCCTGTCCTCCCTGAAGGTGAATATATATATATATATATATATACATATATGTACATTTGTGTATTTTGTATAGGATTTGTTTACATGCTGTAACAACTGTCCGTGCACTCACTTAAGCTGCCCGTCTGCTACGTCAGGACTGTGTCTGTAGTGGAAGTCTGTGTACGGGGCCAGGATTTGCTGAGAAAAACACAGAGACACATTTAGGAATAACACTTTCAGAGTCACCGAACACGTCTAGTTGCATTTTGTAAACCGCAGTACCTCAAGCTCAACATCAGAGCGGACGTACTGCCGAGTGTGCGGGTGGTTGAGGAGGTGCAGGATGGTGGTGATGAGAGCTTCATTGATGCGACTCAGCTGACAGTCGGTCACGCTCTTCAGAATGGTGCTGAGACCGCCCCCCTGTGCCACCACAACAGGGTTCTTCAAGGCTGCGGAATAAAGGGGCCACACAGGGCTCTGTCACCGCACTCGCTCTGCTGACGTCAGGGGGGAGGCTGCCTGTGTGCGTCTGTGTGTGTGACATGTGCAGTGTTGTTTTTACTCACAGAGCTCGCAGATTATGGCGACGCAGGCCCGCACCATACGATCTCGTTCATGCTGCCCATCGTTGCCCACGGCGATGAGGGAGTTGGTGACAGAGGAGGGAAACAGCAGCGCATTCACAGTGATCATCTGTATGATGCAGCAGAACAAACCAGATTACAACCAGCTTCTTTACTGTCATCAGTAAGAATGCTCTGTTTCATTATCATACATACCGACTAATCGTTTGGTAGGTAAAATACACATAAAAGGTGAAAGTATTCGCATATATTATTTTATTTCTCCAACAGTCCAAATAATACTTATCATTTTTCATCATATATGACAAACAAAAGAATCAAATCTTCATATTTCGCTTGTAAAATTACTAAAATGATTCATCTGAAGTAGATGCCCTATATCTGAGTGAAACACAAAATATAAGAGCAAAATTAGTGATTTTTCTATGATTTAAACATGTTCTGTATATCAAAACTGTATGGATCTGAGTGAATGAGGTTTGTTCAAATGCACCACTGGATGTGTTAAGTGGTTCCACAGTAAATGGTGACTTAATTGTCACTGATACATTTTAAGGACTCATTCCCGACGTGATTAAAATTCTAATTTTTAATACTAGCTCTAGTTAAAATATGAAGTCACGTGTGGACATTTTTTTCATGAGATGATGCAGCGTAACATCTTGACGCTGATCAGAATGATTCCAGCTCATTTAACAACTCGTTTTACCTGACAATTATCAGTTCACCGAAGCTGCAGAAGAAGCAGTCGCCACCATTTAAATAATTAAAACTATACGCATTTTATTTAAAGTTGTAAAAGACGTTACAAGTTGGCTCTTTTCTGTACTGTTTTTTTTTTTTTGTTGGATTTTATTTAATGACGCTGAACACGTAAAGAACACATTGACGTGATTTAACTGTTAATCTGCATTTACGTGCAGTAAATGCAGATTAACAGTTAGTCTCTGGTGACAGTAAGCTCCCATGTGATCGTGTGAACGCACCACAGAGCAGATGATTTGATATTTGTCAAAAGCACGTCTCACCTTTCGTACCAGTCTGAGAGCTTGTGTCCGTTCCACCTCATTACTTTGCTGAATGTCTATACACCTGCACAGGAAACAAGATGTAACGCACCTGTCACCGGCTATTTCAAAGATTTCATTAAATAAGACAATTCATTATTCAACCCCTAATTAGGGCCCGAGCACAGCTGGTGTGAAGGCTTTGTCTTTGGTCAGATACACGCAAAAGCATTTGGACAGTTTTCGAGGGGCTAAATACATCAGAGGTAGTGAAAAATGTGATATTTTATACGTTTCGCACACGAAACTGAAAAAATGGCTCAGTAGCGCCCCCTACAAACCCCTGCGCCGAGCTACTGTCACCAATCGGCAGGAAGTTCAGTACACTCATGTATCTCACCGACATGTACAAAACAAATCAAGTCTCATCTAAATCTAAAACTTCTACAACTGCCTTCATGTCGACACTGTTTAATACTCAGGATGAGTGGGTCACAATGTTACATTTTGAGCATTGTAGCATCTGGCATTGTCGACATATTGACCATGACATTTGGGAACCCTGACATCCAATACAAAGTTATACTCAAATGTCAAATTTATGAATTTGTGCAAAGTGTACACTGGCCACAATTAAAACTTCTTAAACGGCCTTCATTTTGACACCGTTTAATTGTTCGGTTCAGAGTGTGAAAGTCAGTGGCCTTTTCAATTTTTAACATGTGGAAGTTTTAACATATGTCTTTGATTTTATAGCTATTATTTAATATTTATTTCATTTGTGTGAAGCCTATTCATTAATGA
>JAPQRN010000005.1:28194634-28204645 GCA_037367275.1 Coranthus polyacanthus
GATGTTCGCTGTGAGTAAGAAAATATGAAAAACAAATGATGTTTATTTTTCATCCTTGTATTATTACATTTTTCCACAAAACAATCTGAGTAGGTAGAAAACATAAGGAGCTGCAAGTAGGCACGGCTTTTCATAGCTGATGCTTAAACTGACTTGTTTACGAAGGAGAAACGCTTGCATTTCTGAGAATCTTACACAAAAACATTCTGTTTATGTGAGCTCAGAATCTCCTTCTAACCCTTACAAATGCAATTTTGCAAAACAAATACTTCCTCCAACAGCAGATCCCTTGATTGGAGAAACTTTTATCCCGATTAAGGATTCATGTTTGAGGTAAATACTGTTTGTCTTTGTAATGAAACAACATTGACTGTGAACTGGTGAGCACGCGTACCTCTACGCAAACACAGAGCGTGGCAGAATGAGGCGGTGCTGACAGGATTTAGGACTGCACTGTTGTCACACTGACCACCAAATAAATAACAAACTCTGTATTATACCAATTATTAAGCAATGTTGCATTTAATTATAGGATGATTCCATGAATTACGAAGCCACTTGTAACCCTCTTCACTCTGCTCCTCTGACACAAAACTGTACAAACTATTTACACCGCAACCTTTCGTGCGAAGCTAAAACGTAAACACATTTTATAGCATGTTACCATCAGCTTGTCTTCTCTACCCCCCTCCCATCCCAGTTTTAGGGTTGTTGTCCGTAATGCCATTTGCTTTGTTTTTGCTTCAAGTGCCTGTGTTTGTCTGGTTTGTCGACAACGCTGAGTGGGTTTCTCTTCCTCATTTCCCTTGTATTTCCCAGTATAATTCAATCTTTTTTTGTCCCTCTTTTCTCATCTGCTGCTGTGTTAAACCACTATAAACGTCTATTGTGTTTCCGGCTTTCATTTTACAGTGCACTTATCAGCAGAATGCTTCTATTTCTTACTTGTAAGTGAGGTGAGTCTTGTCCCAGCGCCCTCCAAAGAGTGCAAATCTCTTCCTGCGCTGCTGTCTGCTCAGCACTCCCTTCTTCAGGTTGTAGTACGACAGACTCGCCTGCGTCAAGTTGGGATAATCTGGGACTCCGCAGCGAGGGCGCTTCCAAAACTCTGTATCGTTCTTGGGAACCACTAGTGGCTTCAAATGATGCTCTTCATTTAGTGTTGCCTGTTCATGTTTTCCTTTCTTCTTCAGCCCCATGTTCTTGTTGCTGTGAGGCCATCCCTGCAAACACCGGCGTAAACCAGAGGTCAGGATAAGACTACACACTTGTTTTGAACTGAACAATTTACTACTTTAATACCGTAGTCCAGAATAACAAATCTGAATCTTCCACACATAAAAAAAACATTTGACATTGGATCTGACATACCGTATATATGCATGCTGTGTGTGTTTGCTGATTCATACATGCAGCCATTTCATTTATGCGACTCCGTCTACTAGAAAGTACAAGCTGCTCATTAGTGTTGCTGATTACGTTTCTAATAAAAGGTAAGTGCTGTCAGGGTTGGCATCAGTGCAATCATATAAGGAGGTGATTGTGGTCGATCGTGTGCATATAGAGTTCAGAAATTTGCTTCAAGAGAGACTGTGTATAAAGATGGACACAGGGACAGCTCCTCTCAAGTGAAGCCAAAACATCTCCATCTTCCTCTAGTGTCTGGCTGCGGTACAAGTCATTAATCCCACCCCCTGCGTGTTATTCAATGGGACTAGAAACTCAAAGCACACGTCCAGTAAATTTTTCCTGAAGGTGATTTCAGACTTTTTAAGTAGATTTCATCAGTTAGATTGGGTTCAAATCAACATCTTTGTGATCAGTTTGTTTCAATCAAGTTGTTTGATGTTATATAAATGGGTGAGGGACAGTCGTAATGACCAGTTGGGGTCAGAAATCAATCAAGCGGCTGGTGGGCAGGTTCTCTGCTGCAGACTCTGGCTGCAAACTGTGTCACAGCGCCATCACAGCGTCCTTCTGTACATACAGAGAAGAAATCTAAAAAACCCATCATTTTGTCAAAACAATACACATTGCATTCAAAATAATTGCAGCAACAAATTAATAGTAAATGGGTGTAATTTCTACAAGACCTTTAAGTCCACCTCACGTTCTTTACTTTTAAAATTGACTTGTTTAACAAAAAACAGATTATTACCAGATTATCTGGATTGCAGCTTGCAGTCAATAGGAGCAGCAACTAAATATGACATACAAACATACATAACCATGTGTTGTATGGTTCCAAGTTGAAGAAATAAAACTCTATAGCACTATATATACACTTCAGCACTATATATATATATGTCCTGTTCTATATAATATATGATGTCGTCCACAATCCTACAGGTGACATTTCAATCAGAAAAGTATAGGAAACACTACTACTGGGTCCAAGAAGTTTCCAGTGGATTATTTTTAGTGAACTAGAAGCAAAATTAAAGCCATTTCCAGGTTTAGCGATGAATTAGCGAATCATGCTAATAACTCAAACTGTCCAACCTGCAGCTCAAACGAACTGAGTTACATCCACTAGGCCTGTAGGTGACATTTCAATCAGAAACGTGTCCAGGAAAAGACATTGCTGTGTTTCATATAGGCCATATGTTTGAACAGTGTAAGAAACTCTTAGCGAGAGCATTAGCGAGCTGTGGTGGGCTTCAGGTTTTGGGAGAGATGGACGGTGGAGACGACCTGAGGCTAGAGATTGTGCTCACACATGAAAATGTCCTGTGACAGTCACATGGTGCGTGTTGGGTGGCTCACATAGTGAAGCCGCTTGGTCATTTAGGTTGGTTTCTGTTGTGCTGAATGGACTGTTTGCAGCTAACAAGGTCAGCTGTCGCCTTAGCCGATGATTGTTGGTGCGCTTCGCGTTCAGAGTCGCTGAGTGGGCTGTTCTCGGTAAGATACAGCTGAGATAGAGCAAAAAGGGGGAAATTATTAGGTGAGAACTTAATGTCGAGTACCTCTTGTGTTATTAATACAAACGTGACCTTTTCTCAAGTTCAAATATGTAGATAATCTATGAGGGCGGTCTGTCAGAGTTGTTGGGGGACTGAACCCTCTTCATGTTCAGTAATTACCTCCACAGCTTTTGGAAAACATGTTTTCAACTGATACGAGACCACCTACGGTTTCAGTGCTAGTGTAATAAAGAGCTTGTCAGAAGTAATATATGAATTATGATTCAAGACTAGAAAAGTCCCACCAACCACTAATCTGTGCGCTTAGAGAAAACTGAACAGACAAAAGGACAGACATTCATATGAGCAAATGTCCACACCACCTAGACAAAAAAAAAGTCATTACGGACTGTAACTTATTGTTTAATTTTCTTTCTTCGCGGCTCCAAAGAAAATAAAGCAATGAATGAAAAGAATCTCAAGCTTAAGCAGAGGTTGAAAAGCTCTAATGTAAAAGGATTATGGCTTGACTTTTCGTTCCAACACTTGACAATCAAAAGCCACGCTGGCCCTGAGGCTGACTCATAATCAACAAACACTGGAATGAACTGAGCTGAGCGGCCGGGGCCAAATCCAGCCCTTCATTAGGATGTGTATCGGCAATGGACAACAAAACACAAGTTCAATGACTTTCAACTAATTAATCAATCATAATCCATTCAGAAAATACTCTATACTTTCCTGGGATACACTGGTTGCAAGCAGCGTTTGGGAGGATACTCAAATCCAAGTAAAAGTCTATTTTTAGCAAAACATACATCCATTATCAATTTGAATGCATATAAACTTACCGTGTGAATTTCAGAATTAGGTATTTAAAGAAATCTATAAATGGTTTACCCACTATTGTAGATACAATAATGTTTCACGGACAAACAAGTGGTTGTGTACACGTGTAAATGTACCGGTATATGTTTTTTTTTTAAAGGATCCAATTATATTCAACCACAGGTTGCTCAAAGATGTGATAAAAAGGCTGACAACAGGTTAAAAAGATCCTTAAAAAAAACGTACAATATTGTTACAACACTTTAACATTGCGTCAGCAGAAAAAGTTGCCGCAGGTGAAACTAAACTGATGAGCAGTTAAATTTAAGGTGAGTGACAGACTGAAGGCAGGTCTGTGGACAAGAAGCAAGTCTTAATTTAAAATAACACACACACACACAAAGTCACGTGACATTGAAACAAAGCTTTTTTGTGTGCTGGGGGAATCCTGGAGATGGAGCTAACATGTCGCCACAGGAACCTGCGGCTGCGGTGTCTCGCCCGAACCGACGTGCCCGAGCTTCAACCCATATTAAGAGCTGAGGTGGTCTACAGAGGCGACCATTGTTGTTGTATCTAAGAAGTGGCATCTGGTTGCGTTGGGGAGTCTTTGTTGATGTCACTCAAACATTTAAATACAAAGTGCGCATGCAGGTACGAACATGCACACTGCGGTGAAAACGAGCACCGCACCAAACACACAAATCCATTCTTCAAAGGTCCATAAAGTAGCATTACACACAGTGAGCAGATGTCTGGAAATTCCCTGTTCAGCCATGACATCAGGACGTCTGAACCATAACATGGGGAGTGTGTTATGAAAGGTTATGGAGGATGCTGATCTGGCATTATTGACAATGACTAATTTTACGATGTACAATAACAAAAAAGCGTGCAGCATCTGATTTGACTCCCTAAAACCACCACACTGCAACGTGATAAAATCTACTCCCGCAGACATCTTTGGGCAGATAAAAAGTAGTCCAAACTTGAGATAAATATTGTGCATGGTGGAAGACATCGCACTAATGTAAATATTTTTTAACCACAAAAAGTCCCCAGATATCAGCAGGCGTCCTGTGTTTTGCACACAAACCGGCCGATAGTGCCAAGTGGAGGGAATGTTTGCAGAATAAAGAGGATTAGTACGAATGGAGACGAGAGGCTGATCTTTGTTGAGGGTTTTTTTTGTTTTGTTTTTTTGCCTTAATTTTGAGAGGTCTGTAATGCTCTGACATCAAATAAACACATGGGAACATCTGTTCAGCACTCAGTTGTGTGGAGCAAACCAGTAAATCACTCACTGTCACTCAAAAAGTGTGTCATAAGGTGGTTTAATGCCCACAAACAACATGCTGTCGGGGCTTGACTGTGTGATTAATCTGTCAGCAACTAGTCTGATTTGGTTATTAAAACTGAGCGCTTAAATACGAAGGATTATATAATGAATACCGGTGTCTTATAGTGTTGTAGTGTCGTCTCTTTTGGCAGGGCTGCGTGTTTTCTGCAGTAGAAACATCGTGCTGTTTGCCTGATGTCTCTCTCTCTCTCTCTCTCTCTCTCTCTCTCTCTCTCTCTCTATCTCTGCCGTTTTCTCATTTCCCGCTGACTCAGCAAACATGCTGATTTTTTTTTTTTTTTTTTATCCTCCGCCAGATGCCAGATGACTTGCCTCTGCCTGCATAACCTGACTCTCTCGCTCACACTGTTGACACCAGCACCGGAAAAGCAGACCTGGCATCCACCACGCTGCAGAGAAGTCTGAGACAAATGCCCCCGTTTGACATGATGACTTTTATCGTTTTCACTGCAATAAAGCGGCGTCTGGTTGTATTGCACTTGATCGGAACGTCCTTTCTTGACCCATCGCGTCATATTTTTTGGAAAAGGAACTTCCAAGTCAAGTGTATTTACCTGAGCACGCTTTTACGATTTTACTTCACCCAAATATTTATTGATCTGTTTGTCCTTTCATACATGCACTCTGCTACATTTCAGTGCAAAACATTACATTTTTAATTCATTGCATTATGTCTTTGTAGATTGGAATTTAAGACACAAACCTAAAAAAAACCCCAAAACAATTATTAAACCAACTAGAAAAATGAGCTACCTTTTGGAAAATAAAATAGATGCATTAAGCATTTGCAATAATAATACAATTCTATGCAATGAAACATTTCTTCTAGTCAATGCAATATACACGTGGTACTTTATGATAAAAAAAATAATGCTACATGCAGGAAAAGTAATGTTAATACTTCTTCCTCCTCTAGGAACCAATTATCCTCAATTAACTTTATCTTCAGCTACATTAAGGATAAAGTTTATCATGTGAATCCAGTAAGAAATGAACGCAAAAATGGCATTTTTTGTATTAAAACACGCAACCATACTGGAAAAAAAGAAAGTGAAGATCTCAGAAATAGCCATGAACTACGCGCAATGAACGGATGAACTCCTGCAGCTCCACAGACAAAGAGCATCCCTCTTCTGTCAGAGAGACAGTGTTACAGCTGTCTGTGATCCGTGGGGCATATTTCACTTTGACTCGTGAAGTCTTGACTGGACTCACCTGTAGCTGCTTGTAGCTGCGGTCGTAAACCGGCAGAGAATGAACGCAGAGCAAAAGGTGCAAAGGCAAGATGCTGCTGCAAAACACGACTGCCCTCATCATCTTCTCCCTCACAGCGACACAGTCAGACTGCAGGCGATGCGAAGCAGGCGGAGGAGGAGGAGGCTTCGGCCGCTTGGGAGGACGGTGTGTTGTAGGAATGAACCACGCCGATGGTCCTCCTTAAACGACACTTTGAACGAGCTCCGAAGTGCTCTGCAACACGTGATTTAACCCCTTTTACTCCAAATGTTGGACGACAATGAGTGGTTTTATTTAAAAAAAAACAAAAAACAAAAAAAAAAACAAAGGAAAGGGTTTTTAAAGTTGTCTCTGAAGGGTGAGTTACTTCAAATAACAATGCGTCTGCTTTTCCTTCCATTTGAAAGTAGACCTGGTTATTGATGATGATGATGATGATGATGGTGATGAAGCCAAAGGGCTGTAAGTAGGCACTCAGTAGAGGAGAATAAGTCACTTAAAAGAAGCAAACAATGGTCAAACAATTTAACATTATTAAAATAAGTGCTTTCCATTGTGACGACGAGCATTTATTTGTCCCTTGTTTTCCATCTGCTCGAACCTTGAAGGTTCATTAATAAATGTAGCCACCACATGTAGTCTATTACAGCTTTGTAGTTATTGTTAAGGCATTAGCACATGGTTGTCAGTGTACACATCCAGCAAACATGGGAGCACCAACGCCATGTATTTATTTATGCCAAGGTTGTTAGAAGGTGACTTAACATGGGAGAGACCGTGGTTACAGTTACCGTTGCTGTTACCATGGTACCAGTCGGTTAAACTAACCAGTGGCGAAAAAAACATATGTGCTGGAAAGGTGGACCACCTTTCTTCTCATCCCAGACCTGTGGAGGTCTGCGCTCTCTGAGTGCACTTCTAGTTTGACTTATGTTTCTGTCCACTTCATGAATGTTAGTCCAATATTCACTGCATTAAACGTCAGTGATGATAGATGATAGTGATGGCTACTTAAAGTTCTACATTTTACCGTCCCATTTTGGCAAAAAAAAATTGCAAATGTTTATCAGTTCCTTCTAAAATGTAGCTTTTCTTATTAGTAAAATATAGCAGACCACACTGAAGAGGTAAACACCATACATACACCCTATTTAAAATGACAGGACTGTAGTTTTGGTCTACGTCCTCCATAGAGGAGGTAGGTGGACCACAGCAGACTGCTACGAGGAAGTAACAGGAGACATCAACATCGCAAGGCCTAAAACAGAAGACAGCATTTGTAGTGACTACAAATCAGACCTCACATACTATAGTGGATCAGTAAATATGGTTTCAAAAGAAAAGGCAGTGTTCTGTTCCTCCACTGACACAAAACATTCGTCCCACAGCTCAGCTTTTCAGCAGGTGTTTGATCTTACAGAAGAGGTTCTCACAAAGTCAAAAAGTTAAAACAAACCTTCAAACCTTAATGCACAGCAAAGGAGGAAAAACAGAGGAATGAAGACCACAGATGGGGCGGAAAACAACTAGAGAGGGAGAACCTCCGGTGTCAAGAGGCAAGGTCTTGGGTACCACCCAGCAGAAAGTGGAGGAGAAGGAGAGAGTTTAGACAATAAGGAGCGGAAGAGCACGACACGAGTGTTGATCTGGATAACCAGATGGCGGAGATCAAACACCAGAGAAGCCCACTCACTGGTAAATACTCCTTCAGTTTTCAAATGAACAGGAAGAATTCGGTCTCATTTATGACCCAAACTGCACTGCACATTGTCAGCCCCCAAACCACTCTGTCATCTCTGGAGAAGGTTTTCCATCATACCATCATCCGCCACATTTTCCCAACTTCCTTGCCTTTTAATTTTCTCTTTTCAAAACCATTAATCATATTTCAAAAAACTGCACGAAACACAGATGGTCTTTATGTTTGTTCTTCTACTGGGACACAAATGTCAAAACATTGTACATTAAACCCATGATAGATTTTTGGAATATAAACACATTCTATTACATTGTATTTACTGTAGTTTTAATGTGGTTTCCTGTTGTCCATCTGTTAGTGTGGTTGTGTGGTTCTGCTGTTGAACTTCCTTCGAAATCATCAAAGTTGCATTTTTCTCATTTAAAAGTCAAATTGTGACCTTTCAAACATCACATAACATTTTCCCTTAAACTTCGTAACTTAGTTGATGATAACAGTTTGTGAAGTGTATGTGGACTTTAATTTGCAAATGTTCCTCATATGTATTCAACTCTCATCTCATCTTAAAAAGCAGGGCACGTCACTGTCGAACCTCCTCTCTTTTGCAGACCGGATGTTAAATTATATGTGGGTAGGTTACAATGTTTTTATTTCTTTTATTTCTTTTTTTTTTTTTTTTTTTTTTTGCAGCTCAACTTTTTCAATCTGGAGCAAATGTCCACAAATGACCCCCACGGTGGATGTCTTTCTGTCCATATTCCTCTTTAAACACAGATCAAACTGAATTATTGTACTGTTTCAACGCGGCTCGTATGGCCTGTCTCTTGTCGAGGCTGCAGCTTGTGATACGGCTTTGTAAGAGAAGTTTGCTCATCTGTCTTTTACATGTCTGGTTGTCTCTGTGTCTAGCTTTATGTTTTAAGGGTAGTAAATTGAGAACAGCTGCCGCACTGTGCCGACACACTGTCTGGAGGTCGACGCTGCAGCTTTTTGATGTAAGAACACTTCTGATTGACACGACAGAAATATGTGCCTGGTAGATGTAGATTCGTGTCGGATAACAGAAATCGTTTATCACACACCACTTTGCGCGCTGACAGTTGGTTGGCTGAGTCTGGAAACCCCTCAGACGGAGTGAAAACGCAGTGTAATAAGTGGGTGGCGTTGGAGCCTGATGACAGGTTCAGTTGGCATCAGGTACATCTGAGCTTTACTAATGTACACACAGCGTCACCTGTATGACGTATTTACCTAAATATACCTAAATATAAAATCCTGCCTAAATCAACTTCATATGTTATGTGTTAATAAATGAAGTGAATAACTGAGTCAGATGAAAACCATGCTGCTTACATTTAATATGTAGTGATGGATTTGGATGAAAACCTGTAGTGAAAGTTATCACATATTTATATTTTGTTTGATCGCTGCATTGATTGATTGACCACGTGACAAATTAAAATGTACATTTCCTCAGATTCCAGATAAGTGCATTTCATATCATTCAATTTACGTGAAAATTGTCTAAATATACCGAATACGGCGTTCTCTGCTGGCAGACACCCTCTAGGAATCTCAACTCCCAACTCAACATATCGACGACCAAAACAAATCAGGATTCTTCAATTGAGTCTTTTCAAACAGATAATCCATCAAGTCATTGTACAAAGGCAACAGAATACAAAATGAAATTCATCTTCAGCAACACCAGGATCACAAAGAACACGTGAACGTTGCGCTTCAGTAATGACTTTATATGTGCCCACCTCAAATACCAGTGGTACAAAGTCAGAGCCACAGACCTTTGAATTCTCTGTAGACGTGGTTTTACATATGGATGTGTACAATGATTTTCTTTAACCCTAGTGTGGTGTTTCCTTTTGAGATCCTCTGGTCGACCTCGGATCTTCAACGGGTCGTACTGAGGTGTTAGATTGTGTATGTGATGTAGAGGTATTGATCTCTTTGATGTGCAGGTGCGA
>JAPQRN010000005.1:28204745-28221089 GCA_037367275.1 Coranthus polyacanthus
TTATTCATAACATTGTAAACATCAAACATTTTAACACCTGCACATCAAAGAGATCAATACCTCTACATCACATACACGATCTAACACCTCAGTACGACCCGTTGAAGACCCGAGGTCGACCAGAGCATCTCAGAAGGAAACACCACGCCAGGGTTAAATACTTTTACACATTAGAATTGTTTAACTTTATAGCATTATTTATCATTATTTATCCTCACTTCATAAATCAATATTTTCAGTGCTATTTATTCTACGTTTTACCACAAATGTGCTTTGCTACTGTCTTGATGTTCCAACCTGTGTTGATGTTCCAACCAATAACAGCCTACGATTCATGTAATGTTTTATATTTTATATATTTAGTTTATTTATTTTTGCCTTAATTCTTTTCTACGTTGATTTCTTTTCAATGAATTAAGTCCGTTAAGTCATATTTTACACTGAAGTTGTTGTTTTTATTTATGTTCAACTGTAATGTAATTATATACATTATTTTATTCTATATTTTTTGTCTTTATGCAGGCTAATATATGTTTGACTTACTGCAATTTGTAACAGCAAAGCTCATTCTAAATGTATGCTCCAACACGCAGAAAGAACATACAGAGTGATGAAACTAGAAAAAACGAAAAACAGAGAGGCGGACAGAAATGGAAACAAATACACTTCATATTCATATTTTAGGGGCATTTTTACGGTGAAGCGGTTAAAGGCACTGACGGGCGTCGCTCAGTAGGGGGCGCTGTTAGTTATAAAACAAACGGTCAAATTAAGTACAAACTGACAGACGTCTTCACGGATAGTTTCCAACGTGACCGTTTGTGGTATAACATATTAAGGATGTATTAATTGAAGCTCAATACATTTTACTGTCTTTTCGGGGGCTTTTACAAGAGCGTCTCGCCACAACGGGTTTTAATTTGAAGGCTCTAACAGGATGTTTTCATGGTTAACTCGGTTTAACTTGACTTGACACCGGTACTACTCTATGATGGGTGAAACATGAAGGAGCGGTGAAGAGGAAGAAGAAGAAGAAAAGGAACTTGCTAGCGAGCTAACTACATTAGCAATCTTAATGTTTTAGCGTTTCCACAATGGCGCCTTTAGACCTGGATAAGTATGTCGAAATAGCAAGACACTGCAAATATCTACCGGAAAATGATCTTAAGGTGAGTTTAGTTTTCTCAGATTGGGCCACGTTTTGTCAGCGCAAGCTTTGCTAATATCTGTAGAGGCTAACGTGGCTGTTGGAAGTTTGTCCAAGAAGCGTGGCTAGTAACTAGCCACGCATAGTTAGCGCGGTTTGTTTTTATTCTCGACCAGTTTTTCCATCGTCATAGATCACAGCGACTATTGGCAAACAGCTAATAAAAATGCCCCCTGGCTGTGGATAAAAACACCATAAGAGAATCTGTAGCTTGGCGTTAACGCAATGATCAAGGCTATTAGCTAGCAGGTAAATATTTCTAATGGTGCGAACATGGGCATCATGTCAGATCAGACTAAACAACAAGCTTAATCGGCAGCAAATAATAACTTCACCAGCTACTTATAATATTATCAATGATTAATATCTGGTGCTCGAAGGTTAAGTAAGGGAGTACTGCTGTTTATCATGGATCTGTGCAGAAAAGACATTGACCGACTCAGGGCTGATATACAGTATTAAACAGACGAACTAGTTTCATCATCACCTTAGTCTGGATTGTCCTCTGCTTCCGTCAGTTTCTGTGTCCACAAGGTCCCACGTATTTAAGATCAAATCGTTGTATTTGATGATCGAAAAACAATTTGAACCAGTCGAACAGGAGAGCGGATCTCAGCTGTCAGGACTGTGAGAGGATGACTGTTTTCTGTCCTTATTTGTTTTTTTTTTACAGAGATTATGTGATTATGTTTGTGATTTACTGCTGGAAGAATCAAATGTGCAGCCGGTTTCTACTCCAGTCACGGTCTGTGGAGACATTCATGGACAGGTAGGACCCCACCACCAAGTATTATAAATAAATATGATCACCTGAGACTGAGGTTACTGGTGTGAGTTTTCTATTACAGATTAATAGAATAAATTCTGTCATATGTTTTTTCACTAAACAGTAACTTGTAACGGAGGACGCGTTTTAAAAATGGTTTTATATCATGAGTTTCACGTTGAAATAAAATAAAGGCTCTGCAAACCTGCACAGGTGTTTTCCGTCCCCAAACTCGATGTACTCCTTAGGTACACCTAAGAACAGAAGGGCCAATGACAAAGTATGTAACGTTTGTGTTGTTGTAAACAGAACTGTTCAAACTCCGCCTCCTCTCCACACTGAACGAGGGAAAGACGGCAGTGGTCGACTGAGCATTAGGCTGAATGGGGAGAGCGAGCAGTGTAGTGAGGAAAAAAAGCTGCGAAGTAAAAAAATAAAATGCTTTTTCCTGATTCTGTCCAAACAGTTATATTCTAAAAACACAAATAAACACACCCACACCTTCACAAAACTATGGGAATGTTCTAGAAGTAATATACAGCCGTTGCTGACAGGTCTGTTGCAGGCAATAAGCAGAGAGGTCTGTGTGTATGTGCGCTTTGCCCAGAGTTTTGTCTCTCAGAAACAACTGTATAGTAAGTGAGAAGAGCAGAAATAGGGCAGTATATAACCGGAGTCATCTCCTTTTAATATTGTTCTGCACGATGCTGTTATTGATTGGCTGGTGATGCAATCTCACTGCCTGGAGGTCGATGCCCAGAAACATCCCGAACACAGCAAAACAAGAGGAAAATAGAAAATACAGGCAGGATGCAGGGGTTCTGCAGGTAAATACACCTCCACACACTGACAGATGGGCCAGAAGTGAGAAGCGAGAAGGATTATCATTGTAAGAAGAAGAATGTTGCGTACTTTGCCTTTAAGAGATGCCACATAACCGATAGCAGAGTGGGTGAGGTTTATCTGAACAATGTGCCCACCCTGTCCTGAGCAGAGAGCTAATCACACAACGTAAGTCAAAACACCTGTGTGGGAGAGCTCATCGTATTTATAATATTCACACATGGTTAAACATAGATTATTTCATGTTAATAACTGAAAAATATTGTCTTTCATGTTCCTGTGTAGTTTTATGACCTTTGTGAGCTCTTCAGAACTGGCGGCCAAGTTCCAGACACAAATTACATTTTCATGGTAAGCTTTTTGCTAAATTTTTCACACAATATAATAATAATAATAAGACAGAGGCTGATCATAATGTCTCATTGTTCAAAACCTTTACACCCTGATGTGGAATATCCCTCAGAACACAAGTTCTTCATCAGGCGATACGAAAATACAGTATATAGTAGAACTTTTTTGGAAATGATTTATACTGTCCTCGTGTATTTGTGGATTTGTAGACATGGCATCACAACATATTCTTTTACATGTTTAATGAAATGAATCTGAGTGCATTAACTTATTCTAATCTTTCCCAGGATGTTGATTTGTGATGGTGCACTCTATTAGTGAAGTTGTATTTTTAATATATACACTGCAGGGACGTTTTTATGATGGGTGATGTCAGTGTCTTTCTTTTCTTCTTGTAGGGAGACTTTGTAGACAGAGGATATTATAGCTTGGAGACGTTTACACATCTGCTCGCTTTAAAAGCAAAGTGGCCTGATCGCATCACACTTCTACGAGGAAACCACGAAAGCAGACAAATAACACAAGTGTATGGCTTTTATGGTAAGTAACTATTAACTGTTTACTATTAACACCCACATGTATAAATGTCAGGTTTTCAAAGCTCCTCTAACAACATCGCCATGTATATTCTGCTGATTTTCAGATGAGTGCCAAACAAAGTATGGAAACGCCAACGCCTGGCGTTACTGCACAAAAGTGTTTGACATGCTAACCGTGGCGGCTGTGAGTAACATTACTTACATGATAACATTTGCCTGTTTTCAGAATTTATGTAGACGTGGATGTGATTTCTCCCAAAGCAATAATTAAGAAAGGTCTGAACTGAAATTCTGACATTGGAATGTGATCAAAAAAACGTTAATTTCGCATAGAAGAATAAGAATAAGAATATCCAGCTTGTTTGCTTTAAGTAATATTGTTAGTTGTCAAGGTAACAGTCAAATAGTGAAAGTGATTGAAACTTGCCTAGGCAGCTAATACCATGACTGTAGTTCTATAGTCATTGAGTGGCGGTAACTTGAGTAGTTGTTATTTAAAGTTGAGGCCCCTCCTGTGCTTCTGTAATGTACAGTATGCAGTTCTAGGATTGTCAAGTTAAACGTTTTCTTGTAAACAAACTGAAGTTGTGTTTATGTGCATTTTATCCCCCTGAAACAACTGTAAGGACAATTCTGCAGTCATTCTATGGAGAAAAGCAGCTCTAAGTAGTTTAAATCCATCCCCGTTGAATGTGTCGGTCTTCTTCCATGCCTTTGTGGCTGGTTTGTGTCACATCTTGACATGTTAGTGCACATCTGTGTATCAATGGTGCGCCACTGTTTGTAGGACTGTGTATTTGTGTCACTCACATGTTCACGCACGCACAAGAGAAATACAAAGGGATTCACTCCTGGAAGTGTGAGTGAGTAGTGCAAGAAGTGTGACATAAGAACACACAAAGAGAATGGTATTATATCCCATATTTTGGGATATTTGATTATTTACAGAGATGGCTGACTCACTCCACAAAAACTGAGTGTAGTGGGAAACAAGGATCGTCCGGTCAAAATTTAAATATATTACACCTGCCTCGAATATAACTTGTCAGCAGTGTACGGGAAACTGAATGTTTTGTCTGACTTTTATTAGTTGAGATGAGATAAATTGTATTAAACCCCTCAGGGAAATTGAATTGACTATAGCTCACAGTAAAATGCGTGATTAATTATTTACAAAACTAGTTATAGTAGTGAGTAGTTTGCATAATTGTCAAATTTACTGTGATGGAAATTGTTACTGTGATGATTTGGAAAAAGCACAAAAAAAAATCCATGAGCTGATAACCCTGTGTTTCCGTTTTATATTAGCATCCACTAGTCTTAAAGCTGTCAGATATTTTAAATAGGCTTTCAGCAGCAGAATTTACTTAAACTTTGTTGGTGAAACACAGCGTCTCTAACACTGTCATGATTTTCCACAGACCGGCTCGGTTCTGTTCACTTATCGGCTGTAAATTGAGATTTAACAGAAGTACAACGTTATGACTACAGATAATATTGACCATGATATTCATAGCTAATGCCTGATTTCTTCACTCCCAGTTGATAGACGAGCAGGTCCTCTGTGTTCATGGTGGTCTTTCACCTGACATCAAGACTTTGGACCAGATCCGCACTATCGAACGCAACCAAGAGATTCCTCACAAAGGGGCCTTCTGCGATCTCGTGTGGTCAGATCCGGAGGATGTCGACACCTGGGCTATTAGTCCTCGTGGTGCGGGGTGGCTGTTTGGCTCCAAGGTCACTAATGAGGTAAGTTATAACGTCAGCATTTGTAACTCACGACAGGAAAACATGTCAAAAAACCATCCCTCGACCTGTGACGAATGACGTATTGCTCATACTTTGTTCCAGTTTGTTCACATCAACAACCTGAAGCTCATCTGTCGTGCACACCAGCTGGTTCACGAAGGCTATAAGTTCATGTTCGACGAGAAGCTGGTGACCGTGTGGTCGGCGCCAAACTACTGCTACCGCTGCGGAAACATCGCCTCCATCATGGTCTTCAAGGATGTGAACAGACGAGAGCCCAAGCTGTTCCGCGCCGTCCCCGACTCCGAGCGCGTCATACCTCCTCGAACCACTACGCCCTACTTCCTCTAACAAGAGCCGCCTCCGTCTGCTGTCCAACTTCTGGAGATGTCAGCTCTGAAATTAATTTATATGCAACAGATTTTAAGAATTTCAAATACGTTTTCAGGTCTACAGCATCTGGGGTACCAAGGCTACAGGCTGTTTGCACCACACCCACTTTGTACTGTCATAATGGTAAGAAAAAATCTTCCACACCTACTGAGAGAATTTTACTTTTTTTTTTTTCTTTAATCAAAATGACGGCAATTAGTTAAATTCTGATGTCAGACTTTATGTGTTGTTCTGATGCATTTTAAACATTTAAACTGACTTTATACCTCTTCAAATAAAGTGAATATATATTTTTCATTAGGTAGTATTGTTGTAGTTGGGCATTGAAAAGTTGAAAAGTGTGACGACTAAAAAAAAAACAAAAAACTTGACCCAATATCCACTTACTTGCCTTTTCCAAAAGCTTTTAATTACATCAACAGACTTCCTCAGCACAGTTTGCTCGTTTGTCGTGGAAACGCTTAGTGATCGCTGCAGTTATAACCATGTCATGTTGACCAAACTGGTGAAAAGCCTCCCAAAAAAAGCTACTTGGTGGACATTTTTTAATATTGGCATGAAAACTTCCTTGATTAGACAATAAATTAAACTATAGTAATTCTCATGCTACAGCATTCTGCCTCAAATGCTGGTTTAGTAAGTATTCTCTCCTCGTACAGCCACTGTGTTTGTTTTTTTTTTTGTTTGTTTTTTGTTTATGCTGAACATCCACAGGTGTCCATCCTAAACTGCATTTCCTCTCTGTGTACTACCTGACTGATTCGACAGTGTCATGAATTGTTGCTGTAACAGCTCTGTGTGCCTACATGTTTAAAAGCAATATCCATGACATTTTACAGTGCAAGTGAATATTGACTAGCTCCGCTCAGTAGTTGTGTTTGTAGCAGAGAACAGTTCTTCATGATGATGTTCCTCTGTTTTGTAATTTGAATAAAATGTTTCTTGTTTAGACTTGTCAGTAGCAGTCGCTTTGTGCCTCGTACACAGATGATCATGCAGATCTCCCTTGAGGTGAACTAAAAATGAGAGGTAAAGCAATAGCAGAGCCAAGTGTGTACACGGTGTCGTTTAATCTGCGTAAATAATAGGGTGACAGGTTTTCAAGTCTGTTTCAAACCGCAGATGGGGTTGATGAACAGGTTTTGCAAACAGTGTCCAGAAGTAAACGTTGGAAGATGAGCACTTCCACAACAGACTTCATCACTTTCACACGTACACGGTGACAATTGTGTGTATTCTGTTCCCCGTCGCCCACCATGGAAACACATTATAAAGGCTCAGTGTGAACAGAAGTTATTACATGAGGTAAAACCTGTTCAAATGTACCTTTGCACCGTATGAAGCGAGGCCGTGGACTTCAGTGGGTCTCTGTGTCATTTAGTGCGTGCACTTTCGTGAACTCGTCACAGATTGTGTGTTGCTTTGAGTAATTGATTTCTAATACCGTTAGCATTCCTCGAGCCGATCCCAATATCTGAAAACAGGATATTACTGGCACCGCACGTGCTGCGCGCTTAGATTTCGAGTAGCTCCGCGCGAGATTTATGAATGAACATTGAAACGCGCGGACCGCTGCCATAAACGCCTGTATTGGATTTCGTCGCAGCCACGCACATCACGAGCGATTATTCATTCCGTAATAATGTGCTTTTCCAAGAAGGCTTCACACGCAGGAATCCGAAGAATCCCTGCGCGTTAACGACACGTTTGTGTTACAGGAGTGACCCCCCCCCCCAACCGTTAGGTGTTCTAAAGTGGGGAGGCTTTTACGATGAAAACGTTGACCCGGAAGTAGCTAGCCAGTAGTACCGTTTGCGGAGCCAGCAGCTGCCTCCTCCTGCCTCCTCGATTGTCACTGTACGACAACCTTTCATACCAAGTAACATTCCGCCCGAACAGACAGCAGTCAGTCCGTCCATGCTGCCGGACGGCCGGGCTCACTAGACGGCGGTGGTGGTCACCGGGCTCCGTTACTCGCACTTGAGATGCCCAGAAAGTCGCGCTTCACCGACACACACGGCTTGCCTTGGGTTTCGCACTGAAAGCATCTCTGAGACACAGTCATCCCTTTTCATCAACGTTATCCGGCCGCCGAGGTAAGAAGAAACGTGATTTACAGCAGCGGGCGCGGGGTTGGTGGTGGTGGTGGTGGTGGTGGTGGGGAGGAAAAAAAAAAAAAAAAAAGAAAAAGAAAAGCCAGTTTAGCAGAGCTGTGTGACCCTTTCCGAGATAACTGTCACACATTAGCTAACATCTGTTACCTCTGCCTCGACATCGTAGTGATCCAGGTGGTTCGTGTGTAGAGACGGGTCGCGGAGCGCTGTCTTGACTTCGTTAGTGATAACATTTGAGATGGTGTAACGTTACAGCTAAGCTACATCTGACGGCTGTCTCATTAGTAGTTAGCTCCCGGTCGTGAAGCAGGTTGGTGTTAATTGTTCAGATGTGTTAAACCGCGGACATTGAGCGTAGCCTAGAAAACACCAGCCATCCCCGAGCGCATTGTTGAAGTGCTTTCTTAAAACATCGGCACGGTCTGTGTGTTTCGTCGTCTTCGCGGAGATCTCATTATAAACCGTTAGTGAGGCGGCTACTACAATGGTTGCGTGGTCATTTTCACGCCAAACAGCTGTTTTGAGACCCGAACGGATGCTGTCGGTTCATTCCCGCACGCAAACGTCCGCACGATGTGATGCACGGAGCCACTTAACTCAGATCTACTCAGGTGTCGACAGTTAAGGGCAACGCAACGGGCAAAGCTTTGTGTTGTTAACGTTTATGTTAGACGTGCAGCTGAGGTGACTCTGCGGGCTTTTCCTCCCTCATGCGTCCTCCTTTTAGGCGGACACACAGCCGCCTCTGGAGGCAAGCTGTGACCTAAGTCAGTCACATCCGTAACAAACACAAAACACGATTTTAATAAAGCAGTGTTACTTGAATAATGTGACCCGACTGCGCTGCCTTGACCTGATTGCACATCCGTCTTAGCGAAGTGGAGGTTGCAGCCACAGTGAAAGTGAAATCTGGGACAGCCCAGGTCAACCTAAAAAAGGTGACCATGTGACGCATTTCCTCCATAGTTTCTTATTTCTATTCATATTAAAGTAGGGCACTTGTAAGACTCTGATATGTGCAATCAGCAGTGTAGCGTCAGTTTTTAACACCAGTAATGTCTTTTTTTACTGAATGAACAGTCTTTCCTGTTTGGCAATAAGTAGTTCACAAATTGTATATAAAAAATAGAACACATGCTGTTTTTTTGTTTGGTTTTTTTTTTGGTGCGGAGGCTGGTGTGTGTATGTTTTTCTATTTAATCGACATTTTATTTGCAATCAGGTGTGAAAAGACAGTGTCATGACTGGAGCTGAGACTGAGGATGATATTCCGTTAGGGGAAAGGAAGACGGTCACAGATTTCTGCTATCTCCTGGACAAGTCCAAGCAACTCTTCAATGGGCTGAGGTTAGTTTTTACATGCTCACGTTTCTCCAGTTTGTGGTGCTGTGTTTCGGAATCTCTTCCTCCAGTGTCAGAAACACATCCAGCGCACGCCATCTTTTAATTTTTCTTTCTCCATCGCCAGTTGAAGTGTAAAATGTTTTTCCATGTTTGTTCAATGGAATTCCAAGATAATAAAAATACAAAGATGACACACATCTTGACTTAATTTAATCAGCAAGCACTGATACAACACGGGATACATGTACCAGCATCTCTGACGTGATGTCTGCCAAATGCTGCAAATTGCCTTGTGGTTATTTATGTCACACATTTGAGTGGTTTCTCAATCTAGAAATTGAAAGTTTCAACTGATAATTGCTTCAATTATCAGTTGAACATCTCTGACCTAATTACGCTATTTATGGACTAATGATGATCGGGTGTAGATTGATAGGTGCTCCACTATCACAGTTTTGTGTGTGTTTTATGCCGCTGTCTCCTTCAAAGTGATTTTTGTACAAAGTACGGTGTGCTGTGTGGTTTACCGTTTATATACATGTATGCTTGTTTGACAGCCAGGCTGGCACCGTAGGTTCAAGTAGAACTGAATGGTGCTATTAGCCGGAAATAAAGCTCAGGTGGATTCACACATGCAGAGTCTAGCTTTAGTAAGTTAATTCAGTAGCTACCTGACATACCCAAACAAAAAGAATTATACTTTTACATAACCCTGATTTACCACAAAGCGGCAGCAGGTACAGGAGGTGAACGAGGGACATTTATTGCCAAAATGTAGAAGATCTGTGTTGTTTTGTGGCTTCAGGTAAAGTACAGTTTACTGTTTTATTGTTTGTTTGTTTGTTTTATCACTTAAATGATTGACATTGCTCAAAATGCTCAGATTTTGCTGTTGGCGGTGGTTTCAGAAAACAAATCACAGCGAGTGAGAATGCAGCTAAAATATCCCTCTGTGGAGCACAGTAGGGAATGGCTTCATCTTCCTGGTGCCAGTAGAATAAATAACAAACTATCAATGTTTTATGCCCCAAGCTTTTCAGAAAGGTTACGTGTTTGGTGCCGCTGGCATCGAGTGGGTTGTTATTTTAATTAAAGCCGAGGTCAAGTCCTCAGATTGATTTCTTTAATAAGTGACGCAAGTGCTTAAAATAATTCAGCATTTTGAGTGTTTTTGTGCTGATATTGTTACAGTCTGTGTCACAATAAGCTCTGTGGATTGCAAACAGACAGACTGGCCATCTGGAGTAGCAGCATTTTCCTGCTGAGTTGGTGAACCTGTCATGTGGTGGCAAGCCAAACAGGACAATATTGAGGGAGGGGAAAAAAAAAAGAAAAGCATTAGTCAGATACTACACATGGCACTGACAGATGAATGGAGATATGGATGGATGCATTCAGTTATTAACTAATTAGATGGATACATTGGATAAATATCCGTCCATCCAGGTTCTCGCTGCTCGCTGTTGGACACCTTGACTTTTGGTACATCCTGTTTGTTTTGATCTGAGCTCAGAGACACGCTGTTTCTGTCGCGCATTAGTCACAACTTATGCTGCATTCTCGTCATAATGTGTGAATCACTGACAGACTGACTTGATCATCAGGTCAAAGCACCAGTTTTAAAGGACCGGCAAAGTCAGACCCACGTGAAGTGACTTCAGTGGAGTGTAACTAAACTAGGGATGTCCTGATTGTGAAATTCTAGGTCAATACTAATACGGATGTTAAAATAATTTGGCCGACAGCTGGCGCCGGTGCCAATGTTACTTTGTGTTTCTTTATTTGGTTTTTATTCATTTACTCTTTTGTGTCAAAGAAGCAAAGAAATCTTGAATCTTGAACTGAACTGTTTTAGAGTCTGTCAGACCCTCATCACACCATCTTTGAATGAGTACAAATTCATTCAGATAAATGTATGAAACAGCCTTAAATATGACACACCAGATAAACTGCCGTTGGCGAACGTCATCTTCATTGCATTTTTGTTGTCACACGTTGTGAAATAAAATCAGTTAAGGTAAACATTTAAGTGCACAGTTATCATTTAAAGGAGCAGTGTTTGTGCAGGTTTTAACAAAATACATTGTGCAAATGAGGATTATTACATCCCCTTGAATCCTGTCATTCATTCTCTGTAATGACACAGCGTACAAAGGTCTTAACACAAAAACAACTGGGTCAAATGTACCTGTTGTTGTTTTTTAGTTGTGTTACTACATTTCAGTAACACACTCCAAGTTTTAAAACTGTATTATATCGCATGGACCTGTTGTTAAAAAAAAAAAACACATTAAAACTGAGGTATTTATACTGATATGGGTAAAGTCTACAGTTGTAGGTACACAACAACCCTTCCTGGTTCTAGAGTTAAAGCATCCTGACTGTTAACTGGTGTATTCTCCTAAATGTTTGACTGTTGCTTTAATTGCGGTCTGATTATTAGCAAAGCTAAAAGTGCTCAAAAATGGACTGTATTGTGTCACGTCTCTTACTGTGCTCTTTTCCACAGAGACCTTCCTCAGTATGGACACAAACAGTGGCAGTCCTACTTCGGACGGACCTTTGATGTCTACACTAAGCTGTGGAAATTTCAGCAACAGCACAGGTTATTTCCATCTCTCACTGTTAGTTAACATCGTTTGCCAAAATTGAGTGGATGGATGAAGAGTGCTGTGTTCAATGAATCATCAGTACAGTAAAACAGGCAGAATGATGCAGTAGTCACTTTACTGACGTTCCATCACCCAGAATGAAGAAAAAAAAAACATGAATTCATCAGGATTTTATTGTTGCATCATTTGTTTCTTTGGTTGAGTTTATTGTTATCCAGTGCTCAGTGTTATATTTTTTCATTTACTGACAGGCAGGTTCTGGACAGTCGGTATGGCTTGAAGAGATGGCAGATTGGGGAAGTCGCATCCAAAATTGGACAGCTTTACTACCACTACTAGTAAGACCGACTATGTCTCAATTACTCGCATCATCAACTGATTTCATTGTCCTTTGTTTCAAAAGGCTTCTTGATAATGGAGAAAAAGTCAAAATATTACTCCAAATTATCAGAGCCCATACTAGTAATAGGTTTTTGGTCCAAATGTGACTTTGACTGATATGATCCACTCATGGATTTTGTGAATCAAGGTTTCATGAATAGAACTTTGACTTTAAAGGTAAAGTATGTAACATTTTTCACTTGTGTTTGTAAACAGAGCTGTTCACACTCGGCTCCTCCCCTCCACTCAATGAACGAGGAAGTGGGAGGGCGGGGGTCAAGTGAGCAGTAGACTGAATGGAGAGAGTGAGCCGCGTAGTAGGGGGAAAAAAAGTTAAATAGAAAAACAAAACATTATTTTCAGATTCTGTCACAGAGGTTATATTGTCTAAACACACCCACACCTTCGCAAAACGCTCTGGAGCCGAAGCACAAGCCTCCTCATTTCTGCTGTGTGTGTCACTGACAGGTCTGTTAGAGGTGACGGGATGAAACGTCTGTGTGTATGTGTGTGCTTTGCCCAGAGTTCTATCTCTCAGACAGAACTGTGCAGTAAGTGAGAAGAGTAGAACGAGGAGATAACCGTATAACCTGAGTCGCTTCGTTTTTACATTGTTCTACCCACGAACGTTGCGGCATGCTGTTATTGGCAAACTCACTGCCCGAAGGTCCGGAACATAACAAAACAAGAGGAAAATAGAAAGGGGCAGAGGACAGGGTCTCTGCAGGTAAATACACCACCACAGATTATTATTATTATTGGATAAGTCCATATAGGTTTTCCTTAGGGAAAATGTTACATACTTTGTCTTTTTGCTGTCAGGGATAATACCATACCAATTTAACTCACTCTGAGCATAACTGCGTGATTCTGAAAAGTGCAGTAGAAAAAAGGGGTGAAGGTGACTGGTTGCTCTCTTTAACAAGTTGCAGGTTTCTTTTATATAGGTCATTTAAAAAGACACATGAGGGATCTCCTTACTGAAGTACCCTGGTTTCAATGAGGATGTAGACTTCTCTTGTTTGAGGATGGTGATTGACCGTTGTTGTGGCTGTATACGTGTCACTATTTATCCTCCATCATTCTTGTATTATATTCACCTGTTACGTCACATGGTTGCCTCCCATTAGCTGTTGTCATTATATAATTGATGCTACACCTGCATTGTGTTTATTTGTAGCCCTGATGAAGACCCTTTTAGATTGAAACATGTTGGCTTTTTAAATGATTTAGCCACGAGAGTAAAGGCTTTCAAACTATCAAATGCAGATTTTTATAAATTTGCAGATTTTTCTACATATTTACTCCAGCATTGACGTGTTTCGTCACGAGTCATATCGTTCAGCTTGCAGCTCAGAAAACGTGTTTAATGGGGAAAAAAAGTATTTAGTACCTCTTTAACTTTTTCACTGTATTTCTTAATATAAAAATAATTTTGCTTTGTCACTTGCGTTGTTGATTGTTTTTTGTTACAAAGCTAAAGCTGTATTGAAACAATGTGGTCTGCTCTGAAAGTTGTAATAAACGTTTATCCTTGTGGTCTTGACTGACAGCCTTCGTACCTCAGAAACAAGTTACCTGAATGAGGCCTTTTCGTTCTACTCAGCCATCCGTCAGCGGTCCTACTACTTTCAGGTCAACAAAGAGGACAGGTAAGATGCAAAAAAAACCCCATACATTTACTGTTTTTAATACATTGGGAGTTGCAAATTCAAGGAAGTAGAGCAGCAAAAAAAAAAAGAGACCATCACAAGCATGTGAATTTTTTTTGACAGTCCTCACTGACTGTCATCAGTAGCCTGAAGGATAATTACATGAAATGTGACTTTATTCTGCTTGATTTCATGTTTATATTGTCTTGTGTTTTTTCAGGCCAGAATTAGTAGTGAAGAAGCTGCGATATTATGCCCGCTACATAGTCGTCTGTTTACTGCTGAACAAGATGGACCTAGTCAAAATTTTGGTGAAGGTATGGAAGCAAAACATTTAAACTATTAAGCAGACTTATAATACTATATACCGTATTGGTCTCAGTTTGTCACTGTGGGATGAAACACGCCTTTCCATCTAACCTACAGTATAGCAGCCATGAGAATGGGATTGTCTTCAACACATTATACATTGGAGGGTGGATTTGTTGTTTTTTGTCTTTGGAAACACATGACTCACGGGCCCAGAGAGCAAGCTGCTCTTCATGAGGATGTAACGTCCTCTGTGTCCTCAGAGAGCAGGTCCTTCTCTTCTGTCACTTCTATGTATGGTGAATGAAGCAAGGCTCAGAAATGCAGGAGGGTGTGATGTACGCAAAATGTATTGTTTTTGTGTCATGGTGTGTATGTTTTCGGGACGGTGAGTGAAATGTAAATGAACATGAGATAATAACTGATAAAAATTAGAGGTGCACAATGAATTGAATTGCATCTGCAGTATCAGTTTTTGCAGTTATTTGAGATAAATGCAATTATTTTTCTTAATTGTAATAAGTCTCCATTCAGCTGGATAAACATAGCTGGATACCTTCTTTTCTTTGTTCAGCAATAGGCTTTATACATTTAAGTTATTAATCAAATGGGTTACATGTAGTATTGATATTCCAAACTATCAATGGCAGGGGAAGTCGTGTACCAGAATGGACTCACAACTACCCAAACCAAATACCAAAAATCCAAAAACCTGAATAAAGTCTGAAACTCATTGTTTACACACATCTGTATTACGGCATCAAGTTATCTCCTTCAAACAAAACCTCAGACAGTCAAAATAACACTGTCGCAGCCTATAGTTTACATTATAGCCCCGTCTAGCTAGCTAGACAGAAAACGGCCACTGTAAAACCACAAATCACCTCTGTTTTCCATATAGTTTGTGTTGTCAGTAGCTGCACTAGACTGTCACAGTTTAGTGTGAACCGTGTATCAGCAAACTGTGAATTTAGCAAACATGACAACATAACATATTAACTTTATACATTCTTAAGCTTCATAATCAAAATCACCAGTGGAGAAGAAACTTTTCAATTGTGTCAACCTTCATTGTTTTACTTTAGAGCTGTGTCCAATGGTGAAAACAATGGCTATGCTTCTATTTTTTTATCATTCTGTCACTTTTTTTAACTCTGAAAGTTGTTTCTTCACGGTTCTCATCCCAAAACCCCTTGGCGTTACTCTTCAACTTTTCAATTATTTGATTCATTGTCCGACTGAAGAAAATCACGTACCAAATCAAACAAGTTTACAAACAAGTCTACCTATGTGATCTATGCTTAAATCCAGTCAAGGTTAATGAATACTTAGAAAAAGTGTTCAACTGTAGGCAGTTAAAATGGCTGCTGCATCCAGCCCTCTTCTGTTCTCAACCCTCAAACACTGGTCTCCATCCAAGAAGACTGACATCCATGGTTGTCACCTTTCCTGTTGCCAGTGACACGTCAGGAAATGTGTTCATTTCTCAGATGGTCATTTGAATGCATGCAGGGATGTTAATCCTGTTGGTGCCCTCTGTTCATTGACAGTGTCAGGAGGGCTCACGCCAACCCCACCTGTCTGCCACGATGCCAGACTGGATCCGAACTGGTCAGATGACCAGGTCAGCCAAGAAGAAATCAGAATTCAGTACAAAGCCCACAAAGTCTGTCGTGGCAAAAACTTTTCCACTAATTGAACAAGGTGCCTTAAGCCACTTGTGTACATCACAGCATCGGGTTTAGAGTATACAAGAGAGAGACCACTTCTCACTTCCTGAGAAGAGATACAGTATTTCTGCCTCTGTGTTGTAAGGCCCAACATTGAAATGACAGAAGACACTGCGTTTAAAATAAATAAATAAAAGTTGTATAAAGATTGCTCCATTTGTTCGTGAGTTAGTACCATTCAGCTTGCATCTAGTCATTTACACACAGTCATTTAATGCAGCACGTCATGCAACATAACATAGAGACTAAAACGGCGAATAAGGAAATTCAGGCAGCTTCCACACTCAAGATACTGGGGCAAGTTAGTCCGCCTCATGAAACTTGCACGAGACATTATTTTTTTAAACTCAA
>JAPQRN010000005.1:28221189-28257409 GCA_037367275.1 Coranthus polyacanthus
CTAAATGTTTGTTGAGCAGGCAGACCCGGTGGTGGTACTGAACGACAACAATGCCGTCGTCGTCACCAGTAATCGGCTGCAGGAGGGAAGCGTGCCTCCGCTGGAACAAGGCATGGTGGTCGGGCAGCTCGTCCTTGCAGATGCACTAATCATCGGCAACTGTAACAACCAGGTTTTAACCCACTAATTCCAGTTCAGCACTTTATACACTTCAACTGACGGGAGGAGATGGAGTAAGCGATTTGAATCCAATAGACAAATTCTGCAAAGTGGCTTGGACGGAGATCTATACAACAGGGGGAATTTAAATTTGGAATCTCTTACTCCACCTTTTAATATATGTATCTTTATTATTAATAATAATAACAAAAGAACAGTGAATCATTTCGATGTAACTTTAATGTAACATCGCATCAGTATTACCTTCAGTCTCACATTCCATCTTACTTCTCTAATGAATCACTAAAACACTGCTGATGAATAATAGTTTGGCGACTGTGAAGCAGTGTGGGAGATGTACATACCTGTCCTAACAGACTCATGCTTCATGTCTGTTAGTTCTGTTCCAAAGTGTTCGGTCTTGTCTTGCTGTTAGTAACCTCAGCCCATAATACACCGTCTACTTTTCACATGCTTCTCTCTGTCTTTGTCTGAGAGTTATCTGTTATTTTCAGCTCCTTTGACAAGTTTCAGTGAGGTGAAAGTGAATTAATCTATACGTTTTACATGAAATACAGTCTCATCTGTCTTAACTCTATTACTAACCCTCTCTGAACGCTTGTGTTATGGCAGTTTTTTTCCCCCAGTCTACTCCACTAAGGTGGACGTAACCCTCTGCGTGTCTAATATGACACTATATAATGTACATGTTCTTTATCTCTTCATTTGGACTTTGGGAGGTGCAGCTTGTTGTTACAATGCCCTCTGTTAGCCGCCATATAAACTGACCCCTGACCCTTTGAGCAGCATGCAGACCCTTTTTTTTTCCTGCGCAGTAAATACATGTAAACAAATGTGTATCTTTTGCAAATCCCCAATGTCTTTTTCTGTTTTTAGGTGAAATTTAGTGAGTTAACCATCGATATGTTCCGCATGCTTCAAGCTCTGGAGAGGGAACCTGTGAACCTGGCCACACAGACGTCAAAACAGGGAACGCTGGTGAGTGCGCCGTCATGTCCGTCTTGTGTCTGCTGTGTTCCTCTGCCACTAGTGATGCTTGAGTGTTTTTCATTTTAAGTTTTTATAGCGTAAAGCCAACAGTATTGTTCTCAGTCTTAAGACTTTACATTTTCTGCTGAGACATCATGTGACGCTCGACTCTGTCTCCTGTATGAGTAACACACAACAGTGGTTTGAAGCTTCATCTTTATTTAGTGACATGTAGTGGTAAAGTTGCAGATTGCAATCAGTCTCCTCACCCTCCCCTAGGACGGGCCCTCAGTCTGTGTTTTGTTTTGTCTGTTGTGGGTCTTTTTGTTAAGGGTATATTAACTCTGCTCCACACTCAGACATAATAGATGATAGTAATATAACTTCAGCGCCGCTCCCTCTGTAGATATTAACGGCTCAGTCTAAGGTAACAAAATACCACAGTTCTTATTTATGCATCATTAGTCACTAATGAAAACAGAATTCTGAATATTATATTTCACTTCTGTGATTAGATTCTCCTAAATCACAAAAACACACATACTGGGCCTTTAAGTAGTCAAATATATAATTCATAAATATTGAAATAATACTAACTTAATGTTGATCTCCTCAAAAATACCCCAATAAATGACAGTTAACAGACTAACCCTAACCCTACCCATGTGAATAGAGCTGTACTGTATTCTAATTGCCACTGTCAGCCTTACTGTGTAATTACCCCTTATCCACCAGGAAGCTTAGGAGCCAGATTATAATAACCAACAAGACCAGCTAAACCTTTGTGACCACCATTAAAAATAAAACAAAGCTCCCGTAGCGTCTCGTCTATCTAATCCACAGAAGAAGAAGAAAACAGAGCTTCAGTGAAAGTGGAGATGTGTGATGTGGCCTGTGGAAAACAAACCAGTTCTTACTCTACCTCCACACTGGCACCAGTGAAGAACTTGGTGACAAAGGGGTTATAAGTGTGCGATCACGATGAGCTCACTTATGAACCACATCGGCTCCAAATCCTCATTTGTTCTGCGTTAGACGACATATATGTCTGTCGTGAAACAAAGAAGTCGTACTTGTATTTCAATCTTCAGTGCAGATTATTTCCATAAAGCCGTCAGTAAACAGGTTGTCTCATAAATGTCTCTGACAGTTGCTTTGGTCTGTAATTACGTTCTGAGTGAGCTGCATCATTCCTCTGCCAACACCTCACAAAGTGTTTTCTGACTCATTTTAAATATCTGCCTAAAGGATGAATAACTAATCGCATAACTCCACGGTTGCCAGACCAGCAGAGTGACCTGACTGAACTGAATAATGTTGATAATTATTTCCCACAGGAACCCAACGAGAAGCCAGCTAAAAGGGAAAACCCTCACAAGTATCTACTGTACAAACCAACATTCAGCCAGCTTTTTACTTTCCTCTCTGCCTCTTTTAAGGTCAGTGTGGTAACCAAGCTCAGTCACAGGATTTGTTATCCCAGACAATACAGAGCACTGTGGTTTGTGACATGATGCTTTATTTTATTGGGTTTTTTTTAGGAATTGCCTGCAAACAGTGTTCTGCTTATCTACCTGTCCGCTACAGGAGTCTTCCCTACTGGACATTCAGATTATGAAGGTAAGGTCAAGGGTTAGAAATCCACATGGTTTGACTGGAAACAGCACCAAGCTCTTATTAGATTAATAGGCTTAAGGGGGGTCTTTTAGCTGTAGTGGAGTGCAGTGATTAATAGTGATGGAGCAGAACTAGTTTCCAACAATAGGAGTGGAAACACCACAAATAAAAAAATTAAAAAAAAAACCAAAAACCTCCAAACATCACAAAAAAAAGAGAGATTGAAAAGTATCGATAAAAGGTAACTGTGGTTGTTAATCAGTGGGAACAGATTTAGTGAATTATTATGTGCGTCCCGATGTGTGGACCAACTGTAACATTCACTGAATTAATACAAGAAACACACAGAAATAGAATATTAGATGGAAACAGCTACAAAACGTCACTGTCTGTGAAGAGCTGCACAGACAGATGTTAGACAAAGGCTTTGACAAACTGGAGGAGTTAGAAACAACGCTCTGTGATCCAGACCAGCGGTTCAGCTTCAGGTTTGTGACAAAAAAAATGTCTTACATCCAACTGGTTTAAACCATGATGATGGTGAAGAACCGACTCTTAATATTCATATGTAACAGTTTTGCTGATTTTCAGAAAAATTGGTTAAAATTTGCAATCCATTTGGACGAAAACCCACCTGGAATGTTACAGTTTTATCAGGTGAAATGATCGTAGATTAAAAGAAAAATATCATGGAAAAACAGCAATAAGCAAAGAATGGTCTAAAGCATTATTTCCATTTTTGTCTCCGAGCACAGGAGCATTCAGCTCTCGTCTGTATTAAGGCGGCTACATATGACAAAGATATTTGTTTGTTCACACTCATTTTTTATTAATAGACTCCACACAGACTCACCAAACCTCTTTGTTTGCGTCGGTGTACAAAATAGCAAACACCACCTCTGGTTAGTGTGAGTCTCAGCTGGCTGAGTCGCCTCCTGCTCTCAGCTGTTTTTCATGCCCACTTTAAAAGTACTAGTTTTGTTTTTGGGTTCCTCCCCTCAGGAGAGTGTTTTTTTTTTTTGGGTGGATGTGCAAAATAATGGGCAAAGGAAAGAAAGACTTGGTGTGGAAATCAGGAAGAGCAGACCGTGATCAGAACGGTCTGATTCTCTCAGACGTCTCAGAATCACTCAGAGAAATCATTCTCACACTTCGGATCATTTTCAGGCGGTTGTACGAGGTGCTTGTGGTTGTGTGGTAGTCTGTTTATTACCTGTAGTAGACGGCGGTCAGGATGGCTCCAGGTTGGAACCTAAAAAAAAATTCTATATCGATTTATATTCGGAATATCCTCAGTATTTTACCTGGCCATCAGACAGCCCTATAATAACACTGACAATGGATAAGTACCTCATACAAGCACACCTCTGTCCCTTCTCAAAGTCACTTCTCAAACTGTTATTACAGAGGGGCTGGAAAAATACATTTATTGTAAATGACAGAATATGTCATTTGACTCCACTGTGTGAAATTATTCTCTATTATCAATCCTCTCATCCCTTGTTAAGTGTCCACAGTGTTATATCTCTCAAATAATGTAGCCCAAGTACTGTATTATTTGGGATATTAATACAAATATTTAATCTGTTATTGTTAATTATAGCTGACAGTGTGTTTTCATTATGACGCACATAAACGCAATAGAAAATGAATTTAAGTTGTTAAGTGTTGGCCTGTTTTTTAAGCTGAAGTTGTTTTTTTTTTTTGTCTGGACGTTTCTATCAGGACCATATGATTTTGGAGGAGTTCTCACAAATACAAATCGAGATGTGGTGAATGGAGAGACGGTGCAGAAAAGAAACCAGGCCCAGAAAGAAATGCACTGGTGAGAGAAACTCTGCAACACCGATTACTTCTATGTCTGTCTGATTTCATTCTAGTCAGTTTTTTTTCAAGTAAATTCACGTTCAGGAAAAGCTAAAAATAAATAATACTAATAAAAAATAAAGTATATAACGGCACTTGACTTAATAAAGTTTTGTATGTTGTGCTTCCTGCGCTCGTGGTGACTAATGACAAACAACATTCATCTGACTCTTGCCCACGTTGTTTCAATAACAAGTTTAGCAACTCTAACCATGAAACCTATAAATGCTGACTGATGATAACCCTCATTTTGCTTGGTCATTGTCAGCCGAGGTCAGTCAGGTCGACTGCTTCCGAGCTGTTGTGTCAGTCTTCCACGGGTCGATCATGAACAGAGAAAACTAAATGTCCCTTGTTTGTCTTTTGGCAGCCTTCATCCAGGAGACTTGTTTCCTTTCACCCGGAAGCCTCTGTTCGTCATTGTAGATTCCTCCAACAGCACAGCCTACAAGGTAAGTCATTTACCAGAAACACACGGAGGATTTAATAACGACCTTCAAAATTAACGTGACTTTCTTTCTGTCTCTTTTGCGATACTAGAATTTCACAAATCTGTTCGGCCAGCCCTTGGTGTGCCTACTATCACCCACGGTGTATCCTAAAAGTGTACAAGGTGTGTGCGACTGTAGAATCACACTTCACAGACTTAATGAATAGCCGTACTTCAGAAATCTGTTCCTCTGCCGTGTGTTGCTCGTGCTGACCTCTGCCGTGTGTCCCTGTGCTGACTTCAGATCAGTCTCAGCGTGGGAGTCTCTTCACTCTGTTCCTCTACAGTCCACTCCTGGCTTTTTCCTCTGTGTGTGGCTTAAACAGTGTGAGACAAGGGCTGTGGGAGAGGGCTCAAGAATTTCTCCGCAAAGTCTACCGTGACATCGGGCAGATGATAACTCGATCACGGACCATAGGTAGCACCCCTCTGCAATGCATCTATCTCCGCTTTTACTATTTCTAGGGATACGTTTGAGCGAAATGAACATTTTGGTTTATTCTAGAAATTACTGACAACGTTTCTCACAAATTCGAATGTAAAATATTGTCATGTAGAGCATTTATTTTCGGAAAATGACACCTGGTCAAAATAACAAAATGCAGTGTTTTCACATCTTGAATAATGCAAAGAGAACAAGTTCACGTTCACTTTTAAACAACACAGTACTAATGTTTTATCTTAAGAGTCCAGAAATCAGTATTTGGTGGAATAATCTCCACCAGTCTTTCACATGGCTGTGTTTATGCTTCTTTCTGAAGCAAAAATGCAGCATCTCAGCTTGGTTTGAAGGCTTTTCACCATCGTCTTCCTCTTGATCACATTCCAGAGATTTTCAGTGGGGTTCAGGTCTGGAAATCTGGAGTGGTCTCTTCATTTTTTTTTTTTTTTTTACAAAGCTGTGAACTCGTGTTTCAAATCATTCAGAGTTGAAGACGACATTCAGAGCCTTTAGATTAAAAGCAAATAGTAGTTGTCGTCGTGGATTAATTTGCTTCTCCGTTATTCTGCCACTTCTCTCTTCACGCTCTCCACAGATCAAGCCTTTTTGCAGTTCTTCGGTGACGAGTTCCTTCGGCTGCTGCTGATCCGCTTTGTGTTCTGCTCAGCTGCACTGAGGCTGCATAAACTCTTCCGGGTGAGTCACTGCCGCTGGAGTTATCGTTTCCAAACGGAGGAACGAAGAGGAGGCTTCTTCTCCCGTGATTGAAAAGCCAAATGCCTCCAGTGGTTAAAAGCAGGGTGTCTGTACACAACGGTATCGTCTTAAATCGTCAGTCATATTCACACATTAAGTAAAGGTGTACCGCTTCAACACATTGTACACTTAACCCACACTTGATGCACACTTTATTTCTGCTCATTAATATGACTTAAGTGGCCTGCAGCACCAGCGCAGTTTCTGTCGGTACACCTGTAACCTGCTGAGCTGAGCACAGCCTTCGGAAATGCACTTAAACAACACTGGAGTGACTTTATTCCACTCCAGAGTGCATTTTCAGATTCGTCGGAGTAATCTGACAACAAACAGCAGATAATTTTCACTTAAAGTAGTAAAGCTCACGTCCTTCACATAATAACTTGGATATAACAACTTTTTTTTTAACACTTAATAAATGGCTGCGTTCCTTTCATCAACATAAGGTCAGAGTTACATTGTGTAGGAGTCGAAATGCAGAGAATAAATGGAGTCCAGGTGTTGAATAAATGGGAAGCACAGTTGTCACCTTAGCCTTAACGCACGCTGTTACTTTCTTTGTTAAAACTCTATTTAAAGGCAGCGACAGATGTAATCGTGATGTGATAACTCTACGGCTGCCACTGAAAGAAGTCCTGTGTGATTTTCCTAGAGCCTGAAGTGACATGTTTTCACTAACGCTTTAACATTTTGTTCACTGTCACACTAGACACAAAAAACTTTACATCCTCATATTTAGCTCTTGTCAAAACCGCAGCAAATCGTCTGAGGGAGCAGAGTAATTAACCCTCTAAGTTCTGCTCGCGTAGGTTTCATTTTTGTACTCAACAGACCTGACATTTCAAAGACGCGAGACGTGGTGCGGGAGTTTTTCTCTTGACTGTTTTCAAGTGTTCTTTTCAGAAATCAGCAGAAATCTACAAATACTAACACACATACTGTAAGAGCTCATATGAATTAAAGCGGGTGATTCACAGCTTGGTAGCCCTTGTGTAAATTGTTAAAGTAATTGAATCTTGCATTAATCATCAAATAGGACTCGCACAGTGTGGTGGATCAGAGGATGCATGTTAATATGTACAGTTTTAATAATTCTAGAGTGGAGTATTAATCCACCCTGTCACTCAGTGGTTGGAAAGGACCGTTAACATTACTTGACAGAGCGCTGGGTTCATGAATCTGGACACAGTTACTTGTGGTTCAGTTTAACAACAGCATTTTTTTTCTAAAATCTCCCCGTGTGCTGGAGTAAATGTATGTATAATCCCCTCTAATGTGCTCCGCTTGGTGGACACTGTCCGCTGTAATGATTTACGGAAGCTCATAATCCTCTGAAGCATGACTGTCGCGTATTTGCGGGAGTAAGAGCTGGTTAACGTTGTGTTTGTGTCGTGGCGCAGGAGTCCAGGAGCTTCCCGGAGTCGTACCCCGAGCTCCCCAAACAGGACACAGTGGAGAGCAGCCTTCTACAGAAGCATGTTTTAGAGCTGGCCACCATGCTGGACGTGCAGAGCCTATTTTGGGATGATTCACTGGAAGCCTACTAACGTCTTCACACAGGGCAAAGTGGCCCATGTGTAAATACAGACACAGACAGACTCAGCTGCCAGAGCCCTCGCAGTTTTGTTGTCGTTTCTGTTTTTTTTTTTTTGTTTTGTTTTGTTTTTTTTACAGGTAATCAAACCAGTGACTCACACTGACACTCCACTCCACGTCGTCAATGTTTAACTGTTACTTGTGGAAGGGTAGTGCAACATTAAAATGTTCACGTAGATAAGCCGCAGAGTTTGACACAGTGTAAATTCCCCATTTTGACTCTCGTCGGCTTGCCTCAACATTTTAAGCATCATAATGACACATGACAGTGAAGAAACAAACGAGAGGCTATAGATGACCTTTCAACTTATCATCCCCATCAGAGTGCAACGCTTAAAACCGCAGCCTGTACTTCTTATTCATGTAAAGTTGGCAGTGTGTGTTTGTTTTTTTGTTTTTTTAAAAAATACTTCTCCTCGATTATCAGAGTGAAGGTTGTGTGAGCTGTAAAGAGCTGAACTGATCCTGGGCGGCTTCCAGGTGTCACTTTATCTGTACGAAATCAAAAACAGGGTGGTGCTGAAAGAAAACCCTTCTCTAGATCATTAAATAGAAAAAAATAAATAATAATAATAATTACATCCATAAGGTTGGCACTTAATCGCGCAGTAGGTTGGAATTTGCTCGATTTCACCTAAAATGTTCTTACTGATCTGGAGTTTCGTACCTGCCAGTCAGTGCTCGCTGTAAAACGGCTTAACGTGTAGCAGGTTGAGATGCATGAGGTTTTATTCTCCGTGTTCTGTTGCTTGTTGTAGGGCCATCATTACTTGTCGATATATTCATTCCTTCCGATCATTAACCAACAGTTCATCCGATATCCTTACCCGAGCATCATTTAAAAGCCTTTCCTTTTTCTTATCACTGTGCTGTATTTGCATGCAATAAGGCAAAGAAATGTATCCATTAGTTCTTTAGGACGGCCTCCCACTTTAAGGGCACAGAAGAAATACTAGTAACAAAACTGTACAAAGGAGCTTAGACTTTAGAAAGGTACGGAATGGGCAAGTAAATGGAGGCAGTGCATGTGCTGGATTACTTAAGGTTGCATGGGCCTGTACGTTGTGTAGTCGAGTAATTAAATTAAGACAATCTAGTTTGAGATGACGGATGAGATGACGTAGTAAAAATGTAACACGTGGTATGCACATCAACATTAATGATCCGCCAAAACACCTCTGACACCTTACTGACGTCAGGATTACTACGACCTGCCAGTCGCGCCGCTCCACGTGAGCGGCTCATCCCTCTCGTACGATAACGCTGCCTTTTCAGCCACTTATTTATGTATTATTTGCTACGTGTATGTAGCACATAGCAGATGCTGCCGTGCTTGTCAGCGTTCTGAGCCCCAGAGTCCTAATTTGATGAACGGAGAGGAAGCCTGGGTGGAGCTGGAGGAGTTAGTTAAAGTTATAAAGCACAACGTTTAAACAATTGAAGGCTTTATGTTGCCGTCGCCTAATGGCCAACAGTGGAAGCGTAGCTCAAAGACACAGTGGAGTGTTTTGAGGACTGCTCTGTGCCCGTTTATGTTCTCTCTGTGACTGGGACGAGAAGGTTCAGCTAGATTAGTCTAACAATTGGAAACTGGGGGAATCGCTGCAAAATAAGTATTAAATCTGTGCAGGATTACACAGAAGATGAAAGTTGCTCTGCCAGATTTGAACTGCGGAGGGGGCTGGTGGTCTGGCCGTGGCTCCAGTTGTAACGCTAACGTAGAAATAAATATAAGGATTGCTTCTAGGATAGAAGACACACGAGTGCCGTTTACCAAAATGTTACTTTCCAAGGAAAGAAGCTACAAAGTAGATATCAGAAGCATCTCATTTAGTCAGCAGCGGTTTCACACGAACTGCGCATGCTTTTAACCGTGACTACTATATCATTCCTCCACTGTCGAATGAATAGAAAAAAGCCCCCATCACTAGAGTTACTGTAATATAATCACTAGGCACTTAATTAGATACATGTCAGATTGTAGAAATGATTTAAATCCGACTTTTAAAACGGCATTAGTCCTGAAGTAGATTCTCTTTGAATTGCCACGTCGTCGTCTTTTGAGTTGAATTACACGTAGGCAGCGTATAAGTTGCTTTATTAACTTTATCCTTCACCTAAGGAAGGTTAGCTTGACCAAAAATATAGTAACGCTAATTGAATTTAAACAGCACCGGTTCTTAAGTCGGGGTGAGACGAAGCGATGGAGGGACCTGTGTGGAGGTCGATCGCAGCGATGCTGATACTGAACCAGATGGCGGCGAACAAACGCAGAGTTACAGGAAGTAGCCAAGCCACAAGGCTGAAATTGAGATTTCTGAATTGACATAAAAATATTCTAAGAACACTATTTTTAGTGTTTAATGTATTTATTGACATTGTTAGAGTATGTGTACAGATAATGTAAAAGTGACGTTTTGGCACAGATGTTGTTTGTTCAGTATTTAGTAAGTCTATAAAATGTGTAATGAACTATGAAGTTAACATTAAGAAGGAGCAAACCAATTATGTTAATGAGGCCAGTTTGTTATTTGGCCGTTTTTTAAAACGATGTTACATTCCAGCTTTCCAAGCACTTGAAGGGAGGCAGAGGAAAACGAACGCTGTTTTCTCCATTTTACATTTGTCTGGGAAACTGAGCCGTTTATACCGTTTCTTCTACTTTCACGGTAATATTCACACATTCCCTTGTGTTTTGGCGGTTCTGACGGTTAAGATACTGAAGGCTTGCACTTTATGAAATTTAATATCGTTATGATCTTTGTTGTTGTGCTTTTTTTGGGGGGGGGGGGGAGAAAATTTACGACATGTTATTGTTCTTCACTCGGTTTCTGTTGCAGAGTGATTTCAAACATTTTCATGGAGGAAATTTTCATCCGTTGTCACTTTTTTTTTTTTTTTTAACAGCTTCTACCTGAAATGTAACAAACATGTCAGCTGACTTCTAAAGAGTATTGGACGAGCAGCAATAACATGTCTGTTTACATGTTTGAAAAAAAGTAGAAACCTTTGTGTTTTTAAAGCCACTGGTGCTCTAATATGATAGTAGTCGGACCGGTCCCTATAGGATTCACTCAACATGATTCAGTTTTCTAAGGAATAACATTTAAAAAAAAAAGAAAAAAGTTGCTTGTACGTGTTTGAGCATCAGTCAGGACAGAAGAAGAGAAAAAAAAAAGTGCAGAAATGTATTAACTTAAATGGTCAAATATTGCATGTTGGCAGGTTTGTACGTCGAGTCTCATAAACTCATGTTGATGTGTTTAGACCATGTGACTGGGTGGCGTGTTCCCTAAACTCACAATTCATGAAAATGGCAACAGTCGCTGCCTAACGGGTGCGAAACGCATCAAGAAAAGATATGATGGAGGAAAAAAAACAAAAACGCTTTTAGCTTTCGTTAAGCTCACGTAGTGTCGTCTTCTATGAGTTCTCTTTAAAAAAAAAAAAAGGACCATGAACATAACCAGTTCACTTTGTGTTTTGTCACATGTGGGATCATCAGTGCAGAAACAGTTGTGTTTGAATTTGCTTGTATTCACTTGTTGAATGAGGATTATGCCTTGTATGTGTGTGTTTTGTCGTTACACGTGTTTCCCATCTTTCATGTTTTATATTCCACGTTCGCTTCCCAGCAGCATATGGAGCATGGTGCAATATTGTAAACTGATGCCATATGATGCAATGGTTTGCATTTCCTGCTATCGAATAATTTGATGGGTGTATCCGGGTAAAATGTCACAGCCCCCTCTGAGACCTAGACACCAGTACATAAGAAATGTTTCTGACTTTTGTGAACAAGATACTTGACTGCAGTCGTGTGAACAGATTTATGTGAATGAGATATTTACTCGGGCGACAGGAAAACTGCGAACACGAAAGGAAGCGTGTGAACAAAGCGTTAATTTCTGCTCACAAAATATTGTCGAGACATAAGTTATATTAACGCAGTTTATTATCTTGAGAATTCCTTGTTTGCAGAAATTAATTACCTTGCACAAACAACATAACGTGCTCATGATTTAACTTGTTTGTGAAAATTACCTACTTTGCACAAACTAAAAGCTTGTTCACACAAGTTATTTTCTTTTGTACCCAAGATTTATTTTTAAAAAAACTCCACCTTAGGGACTTTGGGAGTTTCTTTTTTTTTTTTTTGTCCTGTTTAAAGTTCTGTTGCAGACCGTGACTGATGTACAGCAGTATGCAGCATTTCTATTTAAACGTTTGGGATTGTGAAGTATTATGCAGGGTGGACACTGAGTGACAAACTCAAGATAAAACCCCCAGTCGAACCAGATAAAGCTTTAATCTCTCCTCGGCTGCCGTCTGATGTACCCGTCCGCTCAGTGTTCAGATATGCATCCTTACCGATGCACTTGATGGAAGCTGATAGAAAACCCCGGTCATCGTACTCAGTATTAAATATTTAACTCTGTAAAGCAAAAATAAATTATTTTTTGACTTCTTGGAACCATTTTAGGGTTTGCTGGCTTTTCTGGTCCAGCCTTGTCAGTAAGTGTCTGATAGTTTCCTTATTGAAGCTGCCACTGCACCTTAACGCTAATGCACAGGAACCAGCTTCTCTTCTCACTCGAGCCTAAACAGCCCAGTACGCAGTGCAACTACAAGATGCACAGCAGAAAAAGAAAAGAAAAGAACTTCAAAAGTCATTGTGGAAACGGAGGTGAAGCCAAAAATGATATAACTGAACCAAACATAGAGTCTTTCATTTAAATGTAATATCACCATCACTAAGCTCAGCAGTCGTTGAACGTGGCAGCGTGAGTTGAAGGCTTTTTCCACAAGTCTTGGGGTTACATGGCAGAGAAGTGAAATCAGTGCTCACCTTGCGTAACCTGTAATACATGCACCTGAGCAGAATAGATCCAAAAAAAAATAAAAAAAATAAAAATAAAAATCTGTCTGACATGGACGCACAAGCACAAACGGCCACAGCTCCATGTCCCGGACCCTCATCCACAGAGAAGCATGTCGACCGCGACCTCCTGGGATCACGCCACAAACAACTGCCGACTATCCTGTTTTCTCCCCCAGATATCCAGGGGTCATTTATACCTTTTTATACTTGTATAAATGTGCAAAAGATGGGTGCAGCCCTCCTTTATAGCAAATCGTGTGACTTACTCGCTTGTGATTTTCAGTCGGTGTCAAATGTCAAATGTATTTTCAGTATTTCAGTTTAAAAAAAAAAAAATGCACAGATGATTATCTCTGTAAGCAGCATGTTTGTTTAGAATAGGATGTGCCAAAGAATGGTGTACTCTTTTTCTTTTCCATCTGAACGATGATTGAGATCAATTGTTGAATCCGATGTTTGCTTTTTTTCTGTTGCCAATAAAGTGAATTTGGCATCATGAAAGGACAGTGTTCTTATTGTTGGACTTGCAAACACAGCAACTGCAACACATTGTTATCACCAGTTTATTAAGACAAGATCAACTTCAGAGGGAAAAAGAGCCAAAAAACATTACATTTATAAAACTGTTGGAACAGTGAAATAGCTGTGTAATCGTTGGCTTTCACTGCACTCCAGTGGCCGTAGTGAGGTACTACATTTCAGGGCAACGGGCTCATTTTGGGCGTTCACGTTGAGGATCCTTATCGTTTCACTTGAAAATGTGCTTTGTTACTGCATGTGCTGAAACGAATGCGCTATCGCTTGAAGCCGATAACAGCTTTACTTCAACAGATACGCCTAAACTAAGCAATTTAAAGTTACTGATCGCGTTCTCTTTCAGTGATCGTTTTAACATGACGATATGTATAGGACGGAGGATTAAATCTTGACATTTTGTGTATCTTTGAGGCGCTTGTTGAGTAGTGCGTTGCTAAGGAACGTTAGAATTTCGTCTCCGGTCCAATCACCGTTGAATAAAATGTCAAATGTTTTAAACTGACCAATCAGCGAGCACGTTGTGTCACTACCTGTTGAAGTTAGCTTCCTCTGCCACAGACTTCCCAGCTACCTTAAACTGCTTATTTTACGCACTAAACAAGGAACGTCCTTTTCAAATGAAATACATTTTCAAGAGTTGAAGTATATTTAGGTTTCTCACATGGTAAGAAAAGAAACGTTTGGTAAATTGCAGTTTCTAGCTGTTTGCTAGAGCTAGCTAGGCTGTTTTAGGGTGAGCTAATTAGTCAAAGCTAATGTTTACTAGTAGCTTAGCTACGTTTCATTATGATTATCTTTATGACTGACACACCCACCCTTATTATCTATGAACGTCGTGAATTTATTCATGAAACATTGTCAGTATTTGCTATATATACTGAAGGTTAGCTATAGATTTTACAAAAGTTTTTTGCACCTTAGTGTTGTGAATGAGATTTACTAGTGTTAGCTAACTACTCAACTGTAATATTTTCTTACAAATTGTGCTGTTGTTTTGCACAGTATGCTTATCTTGCAAATATCCGCAGCGGTTGTTCTCAAAATATTTTACCACAGAAATGCTAACCCCTTCATCTAAAAGTATAGTCTGAAAAATGTTGCAGCCACTCTTAAACTTAACTTTTTATTCACCCATGTACATTTTTGTTTAAAATTTGATGTAACTAGTCAGTTGGTTGGAGATACAAATCACTTTTCACAATTTTCTGCAGAGGAAAGCAATGAGAACCCGGTCCAGTTCACCTCCAGTTCATGTGCATGTCAGTGATGCCACACCAGTCCACGTGCATGTGAAAAGTCCTGCCAGGACGCCTCAGGTCAGAGAGTTACTACAAATTACACATTTCAGCCTATTAATCATACACTTAACTTTTGATTTTAATGTTCTCGATAGTATATCTACTCATTTCTACTCGAAAACTATTAAAACCTTATTAAACTTTACTCAATCCTGGTCATATACACTCCTAGTCATTAGTTACTTTTGCAGACGAGCCCACAAACAGCATCAGTAATGAGGTTGTCCACAATCTGTGTTTAAAGGGGAAGAACAAACAAGACAGGGGAATCCTTCGTCCTACAGCAAAGGTTAAAACTCGAGTGCCATGGATACCACCGGGAAAAGGATCCATACGAGATTCTTCCTTCAAATGGGAGGTATCTCATATAAAAAAAAAATGTTTGATTACTTTTGGTCTCAACTTTGTGAAAGTGCTCACACAGGCGAAGATGTGCTTGTACTAAGAATATATTTTGCATCAAGGGGCCAACACATCGCTTAGAAATCGCACCACAGCTCCCTGATCCAGAACCAGAACATTCTCAGTCTGCTCTGCGATTGGCTGACCTCACGTCGGAGGACGAGGAAGGACTTCACGGACGAATCAGCCAATATGAGAGGAAGATCGACAGCTTATTGACCGAAGTCAGCTCTCTGAAGAATGAAGTCAGTTTTCCTGTTTGTCCTTCTGTCTCTGCCCTTCACAGTGGCTTATGACAACATACAAATTAAAAACTGTATTTTTCTTTTCAAAAACAGTGTGCTTTCACTTCAACATTAGTAGTAGTAGCCATTCAGTCAGACTACCACAAGCCTCCAGAACAGCTTTATGGCACAGGTTGTTTTGGAGGTCTACTGTTTAACACTTACATTTAAAAAAAATCCCTCAGTTGCTGTGACAATGATGCTGGAAAGCACTGAACACATTGCTTTAACCTCCTATATGTATTCAGTTGGGTTGAGATTTTATGTTATATTTATTCTCATCACACCCTTTAGTGATCCCTGTATGGAAGCATCTTCACCCAGGGTTTTCCTTTCTTTAGTTTTTTTGTGAACATGTCCACATGTTTGTTCCTACATATACTACATGTAGGTAGAGCTACGGAAGAAGGAGCAGATGCTGGAGCGTCAGTCAGAGCAGCTGAGTGTCTCCCAGCGGGTGATCGCTGAGCAGGAGGAGGAGCTGGCAGAGGTGACTAAGGAGCTGGAGGAGACTGAGCGGGAGAACACCCGATTACGTCAGTCTATGGAGAAGATGCTGGAAGAGAGCGACTACAACAGGCAAAGAAACACTCAGCAAACAGCACCTTAACTCAACCACAGCTTGCAAAGTGCTAAAAAATTAAACAAGTACACTTAACGTGTGTTTTCACATGATGACCATAAGAGTCTTGAGCTACTTTTCTGCTCACCTCTTTTCATACACATTTGAAATGGCACTTAACCCTAAACAGAAGTTTAAAAAGTCAAAATATCGCAAAACATTTGACTTGGACCACATTCTCCGGTGACACCCCTACACTGTGCACCTTCCTCTGCTTCGTCTACTGTCGACACACATTCACGTTCAGGCATCAGAGGTGGATGTAACTACAACATCTCTGGTTTCAGGCAGGGACCCTTGCTGAATGTCACCTTCCTCTCTTTTCACCTAAGTGGTCCATAAAAACACCAAAAAGGACGTCATCAAATCATGTTTACAAAAGGATTTAAGGACAAATTAAGATCAATTTGTTGTTATTGCTCTTGACAGGTGTTGAATTTCTGTAACGATATCAAAACTACATGTTTTCCATATATAACGTGTACTTTACATTTATATGTAAAGGAATCCCAGTTTGTAGTAGACTTAATTAGACTGAATTAGATACATCTTTGATTAAAATGTTAAAAGATGCCCTGTCTGATGTGGTAAACTCGTCTCATCCTTACAGACCAGACTGTGTCCAGCAGGACAAAGATGCTCTGCTCAGGAAACTGATGGAGGCTGAAGTGGACGGGAAAGCAGCTGCTCAGCAAGTCTCAGTGCTGCGTGAATCTGTTTCCAAAATGAGCACCACTGGTGGCAGTGTGAGTGTTAAGTCAGGTCTCATTATGTGCCCTGCCTGGTCTAAGAGCCTCTGAGAACCAACTGGTCCTTTCTGTCTGTCTTTTCTCTTTCCGTGTGAAGAGGCTGCCTGGCTCTGACTCCTCAGTCCTGGCCCGACAGAAGGAGCTGCTGCTGCAGAAACTGGAGACATTTGAGGCCACAAACAGAACTCTGCGACACCTTCTTAGGGAACAGCACGGATGTCAGGTACTGAGTATTGGCAGGGCAACAACACGGCATCAAACCACTGTTAACAATAAATACACCGAGGCGTCTTTAAGTTCAAATATTGATTTGGTGCCTTTGTCTATGTCTCACTGCTAGTTTGTAATCCGAACTAGTATTCAGAAAACCCTCTTAACTGCACAAACGTGACATAATGATCACGTGAAGCTGGTAAAATTCACCCTCATGATGAATGAATAGGTGTGTTTTTGACAGCATTCCTGATAGCATCGATAACACTGCAAAATTAGGGTTATTTGATCTTCTCAGTTTTTATCATCCGCAGTGACTAACTTTGATGTTTTTGAGCAGATGGACTCAATGCGACTGTCTGAGCAGAAGGACACACTCCTGAAGAGACTGGCTGACACAGAGGCAGAGAATGCAGTGAGTCTGTTAGAAATAATAAAGCTTTGATTGTTTGTTCTAAGACATTTTTGTCTGACTTTTGGTCTGTGTTGACTTTTTTGATTGAATCTTCTTTCACAGCATTTTGTGGTGAAGCTTCAAGAGAAAGACAGAGAAATTAATGAACTCGCCAAACTTTTAGATACTGAAAAGGTACAGTGAACGTTCCTTTTGCTAATGTTAATCAATGTCTCACCACTACAGCTACTACTACTGCTTAATCTATATATTATGTATCTCCAAGCAAAATACATTTCTTTCTCATGCAAGTTCTACTGACTTTGGGAATACAGGAAAATGCCAAGAGCACATCTGATTTGTCCAAGAGTCTGGAGTCAACAAGAGCTCATTTACAGGGACAACTCCGCAGCAAAGAAGCTGAAAACAACCGGTTCACTGTGCAGATAAAGGTCCGTTTAAAATCTCTGTACACCTGTGACACAATGTGCAATGATAGTCTATGTGCTTAGTCAATAAACTTTCTGACTTCTTTTGTCACCGTTGCAGTCAGACTTACTGTTGGATCAGTCGACAAAACAGCCTTCATTCGGCGTCCATACATTCCATGTGACTGAACTGTCTGCTCTGTCTTGAAAGCTCAAACAATAAACCCAGTTTTTATGATTGTTTCAGAACCTGGAGCGAGCAGCCAACCAGCAGAAGGCAGAGATGGAGCACCTGACGGAGCAGCTGACGAGGCTGAAGCAGCAGGCCGTCGCAGACAGAGAGGCTCTGAAACGAGCCACACGGGCCCAGAAACAAAGAGCTGAGCGCAGTGAGGACACCGCAGGCCAGCTGAGCATCCAGCTGCTGGAAATGGTAGGCCAGTGTTGAAAAAGCCGCTCTAGTAAAACTAACATGTCACAGACAAAAACACAGGTACATTATGTTCACACAATCAAACCCGTATGCTCTGTCATCCCTCTTGCAGCGTTTGTTTCTTTCAATTCAGATTTTGTCACTTGTGTCAATTCTTCAATAAATTAAAAAAAAATTTCAACAGGAGAAGCAAGTGGCTGAAGCATTGACAGCAGCTGAGACCTGGCAAAGTCGGCATGTTCAAGAAGTAAAAGACAAGAGTAAACTGGAGATTGAACTGTCAGTGTTGAACAGGTAACTGCAGCTCTGTTATGTGTCCAGCTGCACTACAGACATCAGTGTCACCCACACTGTAGACCTGGTGACTTTACTAAAGTCAAGGATCGACTCAAAGCTGTGAAACAGAAAGAATGCCATGTCAAGTGGCATAAAAAACTCTTCAGACATTTTGATTACTTTTTGTACTATGTGCAAAACTCAAGTATTTAGCATTCGAGTAGCACAATTGAATTGAGATAGCTTTACTTGATTCCCCCAATTACGGTACACTATATTTCTGCTCAATTTATGACTGAAACATTGTATTCTCAACATTTTCCAGAAGATTTGAATTCTATTTTCAGTTCTACAGAGGAGCTCTGTGATACAGATGGAGCAACACATGTTTGATAACATAAATAATAACTGACTTCTTCAATATCATATTTTTTGATGCAGCTAAATAAGGACACAGTATGTCTCATTATATCTGTTGTGTGATTCAGCCGTATATCAGAGCTGACAGAGCAGCTGAAGAGTACTGAGGATAAAGGGCGAGGAGACAGAGACTCCCTGATGCATCACCTGCATGGACTAACCACAGAGAACACTGCTGCCAAACTGGAGAACCAGGCCCTCAAGGTGAAACACATCTCTGACTGCACACTCTCCTTCCACTCATCAATCTGTCAATCTGCTGAGCTTCTGTGTCTTAGATAATGTGCTTCCTATCACCATTTTTCAATCTAATAGACCTGTATTACATTAGGGGGACAGATGATTCTGCTCATTTAATAATGAGACACTACATCTGTGTTTTTGTGTCAGGCTACAGTGTCAGCTGTGGACGACAAGCTGGCCATGTCTCATTCAGAGCTCCAGCAGGTCAAAGCCTCCATCAAGCAATATGAAAGCCTGCTGGATAGCTATAAGATCCAGGTATGTCAATTAAGAAACAGGATGGAGCACCATGAAATCTCAAAACACTTCATTTCATTATGATCAACTCGACTGCACAGGTTGGAAAAACCCGGGCCGAGGCAGATGAGTACTGTGCTCGGTTGGCTCAGGCTGAGCAAGAAGCTCAGGCCGTGCGGGGCGAGCTGGACCAGGAGATAGAGCAGGTCCGCAGGGAGCTGCTGGGGCGGCTGGCGGAGCTGGAGCCTCTACCTGACGCCTTACGGCGCTCTGAACTCCAGCTGCACGAAGCCCAGGATCGGGAGCGCAGCCAGGAGAGGCGTAGCATGGAGCTCAGCACGACCCTGACTGACCTCCGCATGAAGGTTACGACAACCAAACGCTCCAGTCCACTACGACACTGTACAGAATAAACAGAGATAATAGAGTCATGGGCCGATATTTATCCACAACACTGAGTAAAATGGCAAAAACAAATAAGATTTGTGGATTATTATCTCCTCTGATTTTATTGTTATATTTAGCCTTGGCAACTAATATTTAAAGTGTCCTAAGTAGTCATGTCGAGTCAGTTTCATTCATATAGCTCAATATCATAATTCGGATCTGTTCAATGTACAACACCTCCCTGTCCCTCGACCCTTGTTTTGAGTAAGTATAGAGGAGTGTCCACTCTTCCAGGAGGGACAGACAATACATGCAATACATGGACATATAATTACATACAGGAAATGTAGCAATGAATGGGCAGAACATAGGAATGAAGTACCTAGTTTGTTTGTTTGAGCCATCTGATAATGTTTTGTTTGCTTTGTCAGGTGGAGACTCAGGGCAGCCAAATGGAGCTCCTCAAACAGAAGAACAAGGTGTTGCTGGAGGAGAACAGACAGCTTCAGCAGCAGGTGGAGAGTTTGGAAAGGTTAGTACATTGTCCTGTTCACACCACTGCATGAAACACTTTGATTTGTTTATACCATATTGCATATTTCATTTAATGACCAGCCAGTGTCCTCACCTGGTTCTCAGAGCTCTTGTTGTACTGTTTCCTGTTACCGCTCAGGTTGGGTTGTATGATTTTTCAACTTTACCTGTTGTAGAGCCTAAAGGTCAGGGTGTCTAACCCTCTGCTGCACTGATTCTGATCACTATTGTTTCACTTTGTATCTCCTGAGTCTTCCAGCTTTATACAAGTTCAGTAATAATTGGCTCAGGTGCCCCTTTAACAGCTTATTCTATCTGTTGATTGTCTGCGCTGCTGTCTGTTGTGCCATCTCTCAGAAAGCTGGAGGAGACTGGCAGTCAGAACAGTGACCTGCTGGCAGTCGTTGCCAAACGGGAAGACGCCATCCACAGCAATCAGCTTCGTCTGGAAGAAAAAAACAGAGAATGTACCCTGCTGAGCCGAAAGCTAGAGGAGGCTCTGGATGACGCTCGCCAACAAGTAGGAACACAACACGACAACTGTTAAACAGTGATGATAACAAGTGTGGGATTAAAAATGCTGTTGAAATGAAAACCTTAGCAACCATTAGCAGTGGTGTCCAGACTTACATTTGTACTGCATTACAAAAAGTTTCCCCCTTTCATCTTAATGAGGGGGAAACTCTTCAGTGTGTTAAAGTATACCTGCAACTGAAATGTGTCCCATTTTAAAAGATTGTTTTACATCGAATGAACCAAATGAAAACAGAGCAGTGAATCTTTCATGTTGGTATATCACCTGTAATTTTGATTCTGAAGATTTATAGGATTCTGTAAAATATTATTTGAACTAAAATATAACTATGTTTTGGGAAATAACTGGAGCTAACGTTTCTGGCATTTTAACGTCCAGATGTCTGAGACCAGAGAACGTGCTGTGACCAAAGAACGCTCCACCCAGTCCAAGATACTGGAGCTGGAGACACAACTTAGCAGGACTACCTCAGAAATCAATCAACTCCGACGCAGCAAAGAGGAGGTAAAGGCCTCCACCGTCAGATTAGTTATGATTTTAAGTGTGTAAACTACAGTATGTCTGTATGTGTGTATTTACGATGCTCAGGCGGAGCGCCGGTACCAGAGCCGGCTGCAGGATGTGAAGGATCGCCTGGAGCAGTCGGACAGCACCAACCGAAGTCTGCAGAACTACGTGCAGTTCCTCAAAGCGTCCTACGCCAACGTGTTTGGAGACGTGGCCCTGAGCAGCTCACTGCGTGCACCCTCACCCATCTGACCTCCATCCTCACGGTGTCAAACAGTACCGTGGTTTGTGCCTGTTACTTTGAGCCTTGCTAACACGGCCAGACAAAAAGGAACCCACGCTGTGTCATTAGATTAGACTGGATTCATCTCCAAAGTCTTCTACTTCACTTTTACTCCTTTTACCAGATGATTTTCTAACATTGTTACGTGAGACTGATTTGTAACTTTGCTTGATGTGAATGCTGCAGAGAACAGACGAGGACTTCATAACTAATTTAACCATAAAGCACATTACATAATTGACAAGTGAGACTGATTATTAAGGAAAGGGTGATAGGGGATGGACAACGCAAAATCCCCTCAATCAACACACACCACACAATACAACAACACAACACAGTAGAAAGTCTTGCCTTAAATGGACCCACCTTTAGGACATGCGAGAGTGTTTTCTGTCACCACAGCCCTCCATGGAACCAGCTCACTCTGTCTCCAGCTGCTCCTTATCTTTCCTCCCTTTCAATGTTTAAAACTGACAAAACAATCCACTAAAGTGTTACTGTCTTTTGCAGTCCTACCTGTCTTATTTAAAACAGTAAAAGAGTGTTACAGTGTTTACTCCACTACTATGCAAACATTTGTTGTGACACGCTGGCTGCACAAAAAGCTGCTGAGGTTCAAAGAAGACAGTTTTCTGTATTTTTGCATGATTTAATCAGAACAACACCAAAGTTCTGGCGTCTAGCAGTTTACCGGTCCATTTACAGAACGTTTAATTAACATCAGATAGTCATGAAAATTGCAACATGTTTTATACTAGATAAGTCATTCAGTTCACATCATGTGGTTAAATGTATGTGCGCTCTTTGATCATTTGGTGCTACCGCTGTCCTTTGGCCGGTACAAGACAGCCAAAGCGTTCCTATTTTTCATATCAATGTTAAGTTACATTAAGTCTTTCATACGACAATAGAACAATTAATTTGTTACTCTTGTGTGTTTTTCAGAACAGTTTAAGAGAGTGTATTTAATAAATGAGTAATTTATATCCTCTGTGGATATCTTGAAGAAACAATAAAGCAACAAAAAATGCAATTCATGATTCATGCATTGTGTTTTTTTTTTTTTCAATTCTAATTTTGTTTGTTTGATGTACTGCAATGTAAGAGAATACAAAGCCGCACACTGACAATAAGTGTCTTTGGACTTTTATCATAGATAAATGATCTGCAATGGCTGCACACTTCATCCACCAAGATATAACAGTTCATTCGCAGATTCTTCTGCTGAGACCCTGTGATAGTCATCTGATAAAGAAGATGCTGAAGGCAACGCAAATCTGTACTTGAGGCGATGTGACATGGTTTTTATGCAGTTGTAAACTGGCTGCTATTGAAAAATCAGCTGACACCAAAATATCTACAGGCTCGTCACAGATAACTTCCTTTAGTGCTGCCATAGTTCATTTTTCTTGTCTTACAGATTGTATCCCTGCGTGCATGTGATAAAATAATAATGAAAATGTAATAATGAATTTTTATCATTCACTGAACGCTTATAGACGTCTGAACAACTGCAGCCACGTAACTGGGTTGCTTGCTTTTATTTAACATTATAGCAATATGAAAATTGTTCAGAGGAAAGATAAGATAAGCTTATATTTGGGCATTTTGTGTGAGTAGTGTTGTGCGCAGAGGCCTTCGGGAGTTTCCGGTATGCGTCGGCTCTTTCCGTACAGCTGCAGAAAATAACGTCACACTTCGTTAAAAAAAACAAAAAAAACCCAGCCATCCTAGCAGGGCACAGCAGCTCATCCTTCGTCGTCGATCCGCCTGGACAACCACAACCTCGCAAGCTGTTTTGAAAACCCACCGAAGTAAGACAAACCTACGTGGTTATATTAAAACATATTAACTGCACAAAGTGACTACCTCACGCCGTCGAAGGTTTCTTATCTCTTTAATTCAGTCTGTGTGCCCCGGGGTCCGCTAGCTTAGTGGCTAACGTTAGCTAACCATAAGTATTTCTCTTGTTGAATGATATTTACTCGGTGGCAGGTCAAAACCAGACACTTTACGTTTTGGGAGGTTTGCTTGTTTGATTCTGCAACCGTCTGGGGTTTAAATAGTGCTAACAAGTTATCGTTAACGCAGTCGCTTTAGCTACCAGATGACTTTAGCTTTAGCTAGCGTTCACACCCAGCCTGCTTTGCCTTCAGCTAAACGGTTTTAATAGTGTCTGACCCCGACGAGTCGATATATTAAATTGACCATTGTGTTTTATTAGTTGGAAAGTGCATGGTATTGATAATTTTGTCCCTGTCTCCGTTTTCAAGAACGCCGCACTGACAGCAAGCAAGCCCGCTAGCTTACAAAATACACTCAAAGTAATTACACGTTAATTCGCCAATATTAATTGAATTATATCTTTTCGCTCCTGAGTGCGATGTGCCTTATGAGTAAATGGAAGATTGCTGAGACAGCAACGGAGAGGTTATGTAGCAGCAGTATCTTGTCGGCCATGGCTGAATGGGAGCCGCCCAGTTCTGTTGAATACCTTTAGACATATGGACCAGCTGTCAGGCCTCCTGTTACCCTCACTTTATTACCTTATCACAGTGTCACTGTTAATAAGTTACACGTTGTCGTCGTGTGGCGGACACATATTGAAAGTTTGATGCGGAGCTTTGTCAAATTTGTTTTAGCTAGCGTTACGTGGTTTTCGTAGATGCTTGGTCCATGAAAACAGCCTCGTAACTCGGTGTATAATTTACACAAAGCTAGTGTAATTGTATAGAATTTGCCTAAAGAAGGCTGTGGGTAGTAATGAAACAAGCATGTCGCATTTGTTTTTATACGAAAAAGACTGTCTCACACGCTGCTCTGTGCTCCTGGATCTACTACTACTTCGTCAGGGTGGTGCCAAGTTCCTCACATACCAACCACCCCTGTTCTTCAGATTACTGCAGACACTATACAGTTTACAGGACACACAGTGATGTTATGTGTGAAAGTACAATGAACACACTGCAGACTTATTGCTCAGCAGTTGCTAGAAGCCAGGCATCACAGTAAATATCACGTAACTTTTAAATGTAAGTTCATTAGGTGCTTTGTGTACTGCCTTCATGAGGTTAGATGATGATTGTGATGTGCTCCATGCTGCATTTAAAAAACGCTGCTGATAATCGGGCAGTTCAGTTTTTAAAGGCTTTTCCAAAACCTCTCTGTTTTTTTGTTGGACTCATATGCGTTTGAATTTACTTTGGGTAGTCAGAAATCTTCCAGTTGCATTCAGCATCCACAATGTAAAATATTAATGCTGTATGTTTTGTAGGCCATGGCCTCACAAAGTGGATGCTTTTAAAGCAGTTTTGTTTGACTTAGAGTTGCTTTAAAATGTTAGATTTTTATATCATCCAACTAGTCACGTGTCCTAGAGATGTGTTTGCTATTCCATATTAGAGTTGCTCTTTTTATTTGGCTCATTTTCCCACCTTGTGTTGGGAATGTGCTGCCCCCTCCCATCCCACCTCCACCCCCATCCCCTGGCAGCCAAAAGTGAAATGTCAGCAGCACCGAATGGGCTCTGGTGTTTCTCCTTTCAGATTTGTCATTAGGCATAAAATGTGCGGGCCCAATCTCACAACAGCAGTCATGATTAGTTTGATTATAACCAACAAATTGTGTATGCTGCCTGTGCAAACGCATGGATGATGAAGGGTGTGTGCGCCCTTCCTTTAAAACCCTCCAGCCAAAGAGTCATTGGTTTTTGTGGATGGCAGCACTGGGGAAGCAAAATGGGACAGCTCAGTAGTACAGCCTAAAATACTAGTCATTCCCAAAGCAAATTATATGTCTCTCTAAGCTACTTAATTTTAATTGGATTGTATTACAATCTTCACTCGAATGCCAGTGAATCTTGCTCTCATGTTGAAGCTGACAGCTGATTGAAGCTGATTATTAGGGTGTTTTCTTTACAAGTGCAGACTGTTTTTTGGAAGAATAATTAGACCTGAAGAACTGGAAGTGTACATCAGTCAGCCAGGCTTCCAGTGTTAGTTTGTCATGTAGCATAGACCCATCAGGATATTCAGTCCATTGCATTAGATTTGTTGTAATGTTATTAGAAGGCCATTCAGTGAGGGTGGGGTGAGTTGCACAGTCAGCTCTGCATTGATTTCTAATTCAATTCTTTATTTTGCTTTCCCTCTATATGGGCCTTGCTGTATACCAGACTCTGTACTACAGTAAATTAAAACCTATGCATTTTTCTTCAATGAACTCTGTCTTAACCTGTCAGATTTCTTCTAATCCCTCAGTACAAAAGTGTGGTGGTCCAACAGCTCTAGCAATGTCTTTTGATGTAACAGTATGTGACCGTGACCCAAATATGAAATAGGCCTCCTCGTCTCCTGGGCTTTCAGGTTTAGTGTTTAGCCTTCTAACTCATTGTCATTCTTCTCCTATGATATCCTTCTTTCCAGACACTTTAATTCCCTTGTTTATAGAGAGGAATCAATGTATTTTCCACCTGAAATATCCTATGCTTCTTGCTTGCATCCCCACTACAACATTATCACAATGTACCTCAAACGTAACGCTTCCTGAAAGCATCTTCCTTTCTGACTTCTAACTGCTGACTGCTTTGTGACTGACTTTGTGATCAATGTTATGCCCTGTAGCCAACCCACACATCTACCCAACATGTCGACGTTTACTAAACCCAAACTCAAGGTAACAACCACGTTTGTCTGACCGTGTACCTCTGTGTGTTTCTGAGTGCTGTGTGTCTCTGATTGTGCAGAAGAGAAGATTCGAGAGAAGTGTAGAGCAGTGGTGATGTTTTGCTGAGTAAAGGCATGGGAGGGGTAGGACATGTGGAGCAAAAAGAGAGAGACGCAAGGGCTGGGCTGCATCTTGGCTTGCTCTCTTGTTCAGCGTAGTCACTGCAGGTGCACTGCGTCTGTCTGCGCTGCGGAGTAGATGAGTGTGAATCTTTAGTCTCTACTAGACTCTTATGGAGTGTATTTCAGGTGCTCAAGTTGCCGCTGACTACGACATATCTACAGATGTAGACCTCTGAGCCGCCGTGGTATGAACAAGGAAATCTGAGGATCCTGAGTGCAAAAATCTCATGTGTGTATGGTTTGGTTTTGGTCTATTTGTCTTCTTTTTATCCTGACAAATTCAGATCTGCCAGTCTGAAATTGTAACGTTTAATTTTTGAATGTCAAATAGTATTTGGTAAGTGTCCGGTGATCTGAACTGTGCATGCGTTTGTCTGTATTCCTTTTTTTCACAAAACAAGCTGTAGGCCTTAGACTATACGGAGTTAGCTAGTCGCTTACAGTCAGTATTGTAAATGAGACATTAATGTTTATTGCATGCCTTGCTTTGGTGTGACATTCTTGCATGGAAATGAAGTGTGACCTTGCCTCAAATTAAACCGGATTACGTGGCACTTGATTTATGTTTTGTGCTTCAGAGAACAGATCAGTTTGTATCCGTAGAGGCCTACTGGGTGTCTGTCTGAACAGAATTTAAAAAAAAAAAAGAAAAAGCCAGTTAAACTGCCTTGGCTTTTGGAGGATGAGACTCAGCAAATATTAGACTGTGTTTGCCTGCCAGGCTGTTGCTCTCATTAGTGCTGTTTTGTGGAGCACACAATGAAGTCTTTGGCTGTAGAGTCTATGCATTTTAATATAGTTATATTGTTAAACATTGTGGTTGACTTGCTAAAAGTAATTACAAGCTGGAATAGAATTGCTGAGTAATTGCAGCTGCTACAAATGACAAAATTTGGTATTAGTTTTCATGTACGTTGAAGTTGTATGTCACGTATTGGCCTGTATGAATGATGTAATTCTTCTACATGATGCGACTCCTTTCATAAACTCTTTCTTCCGTGAATCAGATTTCTCTGCTGCCCTAAGTAAAAGAAATGACGGTCAGCTGCAGAGTTCACGAAGTTCAGTTTAATCAAAAGAACAAGACTTGTTGTCATCATCTTGTCCTCTCTGTTACTGAGCAAAGGAACAGGCCGGGATAGTCTCATGAGACTCTCCCATTTCCTGCAAATTCCTTTAACTTCCATCCTCCCAGTATGGCGTCAGTTTGACCCCTATTCATAACATGGTTCGCCATAGTAACTGGGTGTTGCTAAATGAATTACCTCATCCGCTCCTCTGTGGATCTGCAGTAATGATCGATGAATTAGGGAAGGTCTGTTAATCTACTGGAAAGATGTTGTGCTCTCTAAAATTCATGGTAACACCACGACCCATGATTAGATTACACACACTGTACTTAGCTAACGAGCTTCCATTTATTGAGTGAACGTTGCACTCGACTTCAGTCTTGAGCTTGGTGGATGATAAATATCTTTTATTCCATCTTGTGCTGTGGATTTGTCCTTTTAACATGTGTCTGTTTTTTCTTTGATGGGGTCACATGACGGAAATCTGAATCTTGTCATCCCCCGGGGAAGTTGGAGCTCTCCTCTATGCCACATAACCACAGTGTCCACCATTGCATTCAACCCCTCTCTCTCCTCTGAGGGCAACTGAGCAACAGCAGTTTATTTGTACATACAGAAATGATGGTTTCTTTCTTTCCTATACCTTGATACAGCCTCTGAGTGAATAATCCAGAATGATCAATAGCACTTTCCCTCCATACATACACCCACACACGTGTTTTAGCTTTTAGCAGAGCAGGTTTTCTATCGGAGTGTAGAGGCGTTCATGGGATCCACACAGAGCCTTGTAGAGTATTGTATCTGTGCAGTCACTCTTTCAGAATATCCAGATTGTAGCAGAGCAAGCTGTTGGTTATTTTCACAATTCATGAAGTTCATTTAAACTGAGAAATTAGTCAGGTAAGGCAAAGCTTCTTTGAAAACACAAATTACATGTTTCTTTTGTCAGAATTGCTGCAACATATTTGAGTCTTGTCACAGTGGCATGTCACTAAGCATTAGCATGCAGCTGCAGACCTACTGCTGTATGCCTCTCACTGTAAAAATGGCATGACATTCTCCTCTGACAAATGCCACTTCCCATCAGCAGGCGCTTTTTAAAACTGTTATGCCAGTGGTAGATACCGATCCTTGTAGGCAGCTGTTATCTGACTGTGTGGTAGCTAAGCTAGCAGAGCCTCCCGCTGCTGAATACAGTACAGTCCTTCAGCCTGCGCTAGCCCATTTCACTGAAAGATTCATAAAATGTACTTACGTCATTTTGAAACAGTGTCAGCAGTGGCCATACATTTACAGTGTCTGTACCTTTACAGGTAGATGATTGGCTGCTGAGTCACGTGTTTCGGTCAAAGTTCCCACCCAACATTAAAATTTAAACATGCCTTGGAAAACTAGAAGAAAGGGAGTAAGGGTTACACATCCGAAGCCATCCACGGAGTAGTGCTCTTGGCGCTGCTGGCTCATATCATTAATGTGTGGGTGTTAGCTGGGAGAGCAGAAAAACCTGAGAGGCAGCAGTGAAGTGAAGAGAGAAAGCTGTTATCTACTCGTACAAGATGGGAGGAAGGGCTATCAGCAGTGGCTTATTTAAGGGCGTCAGATAAGCACCCTGCTTTGACGGCAAATTTGACTTCATTTTTCAGATGCATTCAAGTCTAATAAAATATATCAGTTAAAACACTAGTTACATTATAGGCAAAAAGGGTTATTTTCACTTTGAATTGACAGGATGTATAGAAATGGTCAGCGCAATTTATGTTTCATTGTTTGTTTTTTTTCTAAAAGCTCATATTGATTTCTGGACATTTTAATAATGATGTCCCACATACAACAAAAACCAAATAATAATATTGCTGTGTGCAGACAGATGAATGAATGTCCTCTTGTGGGCAGATAAACACACTTAGGTTTCATCAGAGAAGTTAGATTTTAGTCATCGTGCATATGACAATGCATATTTCAACAAACGGACAGACAGATTTCAATGTAAAATGAAACCGAAAGTAACCATGTTGAATTAAATACAATATATCAGTAAATGTATTGAGTAACAGTAGAAATGGGAAGTTTGTGGCAGAAAAAAATGAAGCAAATGAAGTTAAAAGTAAAACCTTTTAATGTGATAAAAGCTCATTCATATGTAACTGCTGAAATTGTAACATGGGGAAAAAAAAATTTCCTTCATGCTTCACTTTAGTTGCAGTGGGCATCCATTTTTAGATGGGATAAGTTGAAGCCAGGATGGAAGCTTTTACACTTTGCTGTTATGAGAAGATCGGCCTCCATTTTTTGCAGTGCAGTCTTTAGTGAGTGCTGTGTTCAATAAACATGCTGTATTTCCGAGACTTCAGTGATAACACACTGCTGACCAGTACAATGCATGTGATCAGTCCTTTTAAATGAGTGTTACAGCTGGATGTCATGTTATTTCTAATTTACTAAAATCCCACAAGGAAACACTTTTCTTTCTTTTTTTAACAGAACTTTTCAAACTTATTGTTAACCAGCAAGTACAAATGTGCGTTCCTGCTGTCACTTGCGTCATTGTACAAAATGAGGCTGAGGTCATTTAAATCCCTGAGATGAACTGGGGCAAGAGAGGAGTGGGGGAGGGGTAGTAGTGAACATTCCTGACAGTCACTTTTATCAGGCAGTCGGTTCATATCACTAATCGGCTTATACCCGGTAATGCTATTTTGTTTTTTTTCCCCCTAAGTTGTTTCCGTCTAAGTTGCATTAGGTATAATGGGGAGGTGCTTGTGTATTTTTTTCGTGAGCAGAACCAGCGGGATCCTTGCGTGTCTGGAAAGCTAATGGTGCCTCTGGGGACCATCTCTGTCGTCTCTGCCCTCTGGCTGCAGCAAAAAGCCTACTGCACAGCTCTGCTGACTCCACTAATCCTCCCATTGAGCGTGGACATGGACCACTGTACCGTCTCACATCCATCCAACACTGTTTTGTCTCACTGTCTGCAACATCAACAAAAACCTATTTCCATTTACATTTAGGCCTGACAGACTCCACACCCCCCCTCATTCCACCATGAACTCCTCTTGGACATTAGCCTTTGTGCTTGGGCTTTGGTTGACCTTGGTTTGGACAGACTGATCAATATCTCTCATCCTCTTTGTTTGCCTGCTGATGGGCGGAGTCTGGCTCATAAAAAATAAATTCTGATTTACATTTTGGTTTAGTGGTTTTAAATTCCTTTAGGGTGCAAGCCACCATATAACCACCAGCAGTAACATTGATTGATTTAATTCCACTGATTTCTTTTCATTTAAATTTCTGAATAGATCTTTGATTGGCTTTATTTGCAGCTCCTCAGACTGTACTCTCCTGCTCTATTCATCAGATTCTTAAAAACTAACCTGGTGCCAGTTTCAAACCGGGTTGCTCGATAGACGTTACCCACAGTTTAACGACCTTTCTGGTCAGGGCTTGAGAGGCACAGTGGACAGAGAGGCTGACTGCAGTGATCCCATTGTGTAGTGACGCCTGGTTACTGTTCGCATGTGTGTGGAATTTCCGCCCCCACCCCCGTTTGGCATTTCAGTATTTCAGCTGCTAGCCCCTTAGTTGCTCAGCTTGAGACAGGATGGGATGAATTTGTTTAGGCAAACAGTCAGGTCCTTTTATATCTTGCCTCTAAGTTCCCAGCCAAGTTTCTGGAGTAGGAAGGATTCTGACTTTGAAGACACATAATCATCATCCTGTCTTTTGTTTCCCTCTGAGCTTTTTAAGGTGATTGAAATTAGAAGTTGACTGATTGTGGACTTTTAAGCCCAATGTAATAGGGATCATTTGTAGCAGGAAAAAAACTGTTTAATCAGCCAAAATCATCCCCGGACAAAAAATTTGACAGTCAGAAATTAACTATGTTGTGAGTTTTTTAGAATTTGAATGACTGATTGGTCTGTCACTGATTTGAATGAGTTGTAAAGTGAATTGAGAGTGACTACAGTGATCTTATCTGCAGCTGGGAAGCATCTCTAAATATTATGATCTCTCAAAACATTATGATTTGTGATACTTAAAGGGACGATTGAGCGTAATGCTTTAAGAAAAGTGTCTCGCTGTTGTTTTGAATTGTTAAAAGAAACATTCTGTATTTACTGGGTAATCTGTAGACACAGAGTAAGAATGAGGAGGTTTCATGCTATGACATATGACCCTTTTTTGTGTTTCTCAGAAAATGGACACCGCGGGGGCTAAAGTGCTGGAGACAGCCGAAGACATCCAGGAACGCCGGCAGCAGGTGCTGGACCGCTACCGGCGTTTCAAGGAGCTGTCGATCATGCGCCGGCAGAAGCTGGAGGACTCTTACCGCTTTCAGTTCTTCCGCCGAGACGCTGACGAGTTGGAGAAGTGGATCCAGGAGAAGCTGCAGATCGCCTCTGATGAGAACTACAAGGACCCCTCCAACCTGCAGGTTTGTCAGCTGGTTCACTACATGGATAAGCATTCAGACTAAGTTTATGTATTTTAACTATTTCTGTGTAACCATTATGCTTTTTGTGCTGTGCAGGGTAAGCTGCAGAAACATCAGGCCTTTGAAGCTGAAGTTCAGGCCAACGCTGGGGCCATTATCAAACTGGACGACACCGGAAACCTTATGATCAATGAGGGCCACTTCGCCTCTGAGACTATTCGAGTAAGACACACATTGATGAAAATCAGATCACTGAAATATTTAACATACGGTGTGTGCTGCACTGGACAGATTTAAATATATACACTCACACACATAAACCTAACCTGTTTTTATTTCCTAAATATGTTGTCCACCATTAACCCCTTCCATCTGATTCAGTCCTACACGCCTTACCGGACACAACAGAGACCCATAGTTACAAGTGTCAATATGGCTGAGTATATCCTTGTAGGTGTTGGGCTTCTTGCGTGTATCTTGAGTGCTGTGGACATTCTTCAGATCCTGCTCTTTTCAGTCAGCTTTCACTACATAACATTTTGTTATTGAGGGAGATGAACTTTTTTTATTGCATTTCATGTAGGAGACACTGCAGGGGATTGCAGTGCCAACATATTTCAGCATTATTAATACAGCATATCATAGATATTAAATCTTCCTGTGTCGCGTTTCCATTTAATGTCAAGAGTCAGTGAGACTTCTAAGGTAAAACTCCAGCTGTATCATGCCTTGTTTCCCATCACTCTATTACCTTTTTACACAAACCTATTTTTGTATTTCCTTTGACCATCCTCTGTTCTTTCGCTTACATTTTTTTCCCTGTTCCCCTCTATGAACTAGACTCGTCTCGAGGAGCTGCATCGCCTTTGGGACCTCCTGCTGCAGAGGACCAAGGAGAAGGGAATGCGGCTTCTGCAGGCCCAGAAACTGGTCCAGTACCTGCGCGAGTGTGAAGATGCCCTTGACTGGATCAGTGATAAGGTCAGAATCACACTGACTAGATTTTACAGCATTTTCTGCACATTTTAAGGTTTCACTGAAAAATGCTGCTTTTTATATATATCAGTACTGAGAGTAATTCTTAAAGTGGTCAATTCAAGTCCCATTCATTAAGCAAAGTAACAAGATATTGTGTGGGCATATTTGGCCTTGAGCTGCTTTAACAGGATTTAGCTGCATTTAGCGGTCCTCATTTAGTGGATATGGTAATGAGAGTTAAAAATGAAGGGTAACAACACTGATTAATTGAGATTAAGGATGAAACTAAACATTCTTTGTTTGGTAATGAAAAATAAGAAAAAAACTGTTTAATTATATTAATTTGTATTTAATTTCTACAGTAATTATAACCCCACTTTCATTCAATTACCAAAACCTTTGATCTTGTCATTCATTTTGTACATCCACTTCTACCTGTAGGAGACCATGGCCACCTCAGAGGAGCTCGGCCAGGACCTGGAGCATGTGGAGCTCCTGCAGAAGAAGTTTGAGGAGTTTCAGACAGACCTGGCAGCCCACGAGGAGCGTGTCAATGAAGTGAACCAGCTGGCAGCCAAACTGATACAGGAGGCCCACCCTGAAGCTGAGCTCATAGTTCGCAAGCAGGATGAGGTCAACACCGCCTGGCAGCGTCTGAAGGGCCTGGCTCAGCAGAGGCAGGGCAAGCTGTTTGGGGCTGCAGAGGTGCAGCGCTTCAACAGGTAAAAGCATCAGAGTAACATATGGATAGCATCTGTACAGTCTGTGTGTTGTGTTGATCTGGTTTTAAATAATGTATCTGGGCATGTTGCTGCTTTGTCTATTGGTATTTTGACACGGTAAATAAAAACCTGTGTGTTTGATTCCAACAGGGACGTGGATGAGACCATCAGTTGGATCAAGGAGAAGGAGCAGCTGATGGCCTCTGATGACTTTGGCCGTGACCTGGCCAGTGTGCAAGCTCTGCTGCGTAAACATGAGGGTCTGGAACGAGACTTGGCTGCTCTGGAAGATAAGGTAGGACATATGACGCTTTACAAAGTATCCACACACATACACAGTCGTACAGTAAAAACTTGAGTTCTTGCTCCTTATCGACTCTTCTATTCCTTCACGTTAAATCAGGTCAACACACTCGGCGGTGATGCAGAGCGCCTGCAGCAGACACATCCTCAAAATGCCTCCCAGATCCACCTGAAGAAGGATGAACTCGTTACCAACTGGGAACAGATTCGCACTTTGGCTGCAGAGCGCCACGCCCGCCTAAACGACTCCTACAGGTAAACTAATCACTGCAGCTCAGTGATAAGCTGTCGGTATAACTTGCGTCTTGTGTAAACTGAACTAGCATCCACTTAAATCCATCATTAAACTAAATGCATGTCTGATTTTATCTTTTTGATTAATTTCTACTTACATTTTTGTATAAATATCCCTGACAAGGCTGTTTATATTTTCCAAAAGCAGAGAGCATCATATGTACATTTAAAAGGAAAAAAAGGAGCAAATGTAGAAATAACTTGGATGGATGAAGTGTCAGTTCAAGATGGAACAAATAGGGCAAAGAAAGGTACTGCTGTATGTTCAACCGCATCACTCCTCTTCTGTTTTTCAGTCTGCAGCGTTTCACTGCAGACTTCAGAGATCTGACCAGCTGGGTGACAGAGATGAAAGCTCTGATCAATGCTGACGAACTGGCCAATGACGTGGCTGGAGCTGAGGCTCTGCTAGACCGCCACCAGGAGCATAAGGTAGAGGCTCTCAGGATTTTACTGGATATTTTTGGAGTATTAGAATATGCTGACCAATCAAAGGAGAAGCTGAACACAAACTGAAATGCACATTTGTCCTCCAGGGAGAGATTGATGCTCACGAGGACAGTTTCAGAGCTACCGATGAAGCTGGCAAGGCCCTGCTCAACACAGGCCACTACGCCTCTGACGAAGTGAAGGAAAAGGTATTAATGTCAGAGTATTCACAGATTAAGTTTTCCTCTATGCAATATTATTTTAATGTGACTCAACTAGCACTCAACTGCACATTTGGTTATTAAACTCTTTTTTTTTTTTTTTTTTTAACATGGTGTGTTTGTGTAGCTGGGCATTCTGTCTGAGGAAAAGGAGTCTCTGCTGGAGCTGTGGGAGGTTCGCAGGCAGCAGTATGAGCAGTGCATGGACCTGCAGCTCTTCTACAGGGACACTGAGCAGGTTGACAACTGGATGAGCAAACAAGAGGTAACCTGAAACACCACCAAACACTAAGGATTACCCTGTTGTTTATTGGCAAAACTATAATGTTCCACTTTGATTTCTAGGCTTTCCTCCTAAATGAAGACCTCGGTGACTCTCTGGACAGTGTAGAAGCACTGCTGAAGAAACATGAAGACTTCGAGAAATCACTTAGTGCCCAGGAAGAGAAGATCACTGTACGTTAATCCACATTCCACCTTTTAGTCTTAAAACAAAAACCTGCATATTAAAGCTGTTCAGTCAGATGATAAAACAGGATGCATTTTGTTCTTTGTCTTCTCCAGGCCCTGGATGAATTTGCTACCAAACTAATCCAGAACAACCACTATGCCAAAGAAGATGTGGCTACTCGTAGAGATGCTGTGAGTGTCTCTGTCATTTTCTGAAACCCTCCATAAATCGAATGGATAAACCATGTTTGTTATAAAATGATGTGTTTTAATTTATTTGAATAAGAACTCAAAGTAACATCTTTTTTTTTCTTTTCCACATCTATAGCTGCTCAGTCGCCGCAATGCCCTGCACGAGCGCGCTCAGTCTCGTCGTGCCGCCCTGGAGGACTCTTTCCATCTGCAGCAGTTCTTCAGGGACTCGGATGAGCTCAAGAGCTGGATTAATGAGAAGATGAAAACTGCCACTGATGAGGCTTATAAGGTAGTTGATTAAAGAGGAGAAAGTGAAGAACAGAGACGTGTTCACCGTTTTAATTTTTTTTTGTTAATCACATTGTTACGATCTTCATTGACTCTGCTCTCTTTCCAACAGGACCCTTCCAACCTGCAGGGCAAAGTGCAGAAACACCAGGCCTTTGAAGCTGAGCTGTCAGCCAACCAGAGCCGTATCGATGCCCTGCAGAAGTCAGGCCAGGAGCTGCTGGATGGAAAGCATTATGCCTCCACTGAGGTGGCCGGCCGCATGGAGGAGGTCAGCACACAGTGGAAGAAACTGCTTGAGGCCACAGAACTCAAAGGTACTGTTTTAAGAAAGCTTGAGCTTGTGTAGACCAGTTTTTACTAGATGGATGAATTTTATATTATCCAATACATACTCAATATAATTAAATT
>JAPQRN010000005.1:28257509-28284599 GCA_037367275.1 Coranthus polyacanthus
CTTGAGCTTGTGTAGACCAGTTTTTACTAGATGGATGAATTTTATATTATCCAATACATACTCAATATAATTAAATTTTAATATTTCTAATGCAAACTCCATTATTACATCACTGTAGCATACATTTTAGAGCTGACTTATGATTGTGAATTTGTTTTGTGCCATAGGCATTAAGCTCCGAGAGGCCAACCAGCAGCAGCAGTTTAACAGGAACGTAGAGGACATCGAGCTGTGGCTTTATGAGGTCGAAGGTCACCTGGCTTCAGACGACTATGGCAAAGACCTGACCAGTGTCCAGAACCTGCAGAAGAAGCATGCACTGCTGGAGGCTGATGTAGCTGCTCATCAGGTACACAACACTACACACCGGATGCTCACTGATTCTAACTGATGCTTGTGGTTTTTGTAGAAATAAAAAGGGAACCAGCATCTATGAATTTTCCCGTTAATTTGTTTTTTTTTCTTTCAGGACCGCATTGATGGCATAACCATTCAGGCCCGCCAGTTCCAGGAGGCTGGACACTTTGATGCTGACAACATCCGCAAGAAACAGGAGGCGTTAGTAGTTCGCTACGAAGCTCTGCGTGACCCCATGGCTGCTCGCAAGCAGAAACTGTCTGACTCACTTCGCCTTCAACAGCTGTTCAGAGATGTAGAAGACGAAGAGACTTGGATCCGTGAGAAAGAGCCCATTGCTGCCTCTACTAACAGAGGTAAAACATGACCCAAATTTTACAAAAGCAGATGTTACAAATAAGCAGTGAACTGCAGGGCTTCTGAAGATTTTTGCTAAAATTTTAAGACGTTTCTTTTGGCATTTTCTGCAGGTAAAGACCTGATTGGTGTCCAGAACCTACTTAAGAAACACCAGGCCCTGCAGGCTGAGATCACAGGCCATGAGCCTCGCATTAAGGCCGTCACCCAGAAAGGAGAGGCCATGGTGGAGGAAGGTAATCACTTAAATTCTATAAACCATGATCCTGACTCTAACCAAGTTAAACTTTGTCCCAACACTGAACATTCAAATGTTGTTTTTAGGTCATTTTGCTGGTGAGGATGTGAAAGCTAAGCTGGCAGAGCTTCATGGACGCTGGGACACCCTTAAGGCCAAGGCGTCCCAGCGCAGACAGGACCTGGAGGACTCCTTGCAGGCCCAGCAGTACTTTGCTGATGCCAACGAGGCTGAGTCCTGGATGAGGGAGAAGGAGCCCATCGTGGGGAGCCCAGACTATGGCAAAGATGAAGACTCTGCTGAGGTACAGCAACACAAAACACTACAGAAATAACCATTAGTTTGTCAGTCCAGTTCATTTTTAATTCCTAAAGTCTTTGTGTAATGAAATAATTATCCCAGAAGAAGACGTTTATCACCGGAACTACTATAAATTAGAAATGTAGAAATGTTTCTTAAAATTGCAGAATTAATATTAATGCCTTCAGTCATACAAATGACTTGGTAGAGTGGATGTTTTCAGTGTATGTTTTCAGTGTAAAGTGAAAAGATTTGATGTCCTTCAGTTCTTCATGAAGTGTAACATCATCTACATCCAGTGTAGATGCAAATGAATTTCTGCAGTTTATGATTGAACAAATCTAATGTAATGAAATTACAGAAAAGCAAATGCATTTAAAGACATCATGATTTTGAGGTTGCCATCTAAAGTTAACCCTGTTTAATGTCTTCACCTCAGCTCTCTGTTTGGTCATCACACTGTTAAATGTTCATTTGCACTTTCTTGTATCTTGTATAAATGCTGAAATGTTTGTTCGACAGGCTCTGCTAAAGAAGCATGAGGCCTTGATGTCTGACCTGAGTGCGTACGGCAGCAGCATCCAGGCCCTGAAGGAACAGGCCCAGTCCTGCAGGGTAAAAGCCAGTCCTTCTTTGTACACATGGCTGTATACATGCTCAGGTCATGGGGAGGGGAGTTTAAAGCATGTTAAAGCTGCTCAATATTTAACTTTTTAGGAATTCTGTTAACACTTCAAACTCTTTAAGCAGAAAGTTCAGTGGGTAACGCAAACTCTTTGTTAAAATGAACAGCAACAAGTGGCACCAACTGATGATGAGACCGGGAAGGAGCTGGTCTTGGCTCTGTACGACTACCAGGAGAAGAGCCCCCGTGAAGTAACCATGAAGAAGGGGGACATCCTCACCCTGCTCAACAGCACCAACAAGGTACAGACAAACCAGAGTTTAGATATTACAGATATCACAGGCTAAAGACATGCATTCATTTTAAAATCCTGTTGTTTTCTGCTCCATCTTACACCATCACCATTTAACAAACAGCCAAACAAAATCCGTAGTTAACACATTTTGATTGCCGTATTTTCCATTAATCATGAACATCTCTTGTTGCTATGCTACAGGACTGGTGGAAGGTGGAGGTGAACGATCGCCAGGGCTTTGTTCCTGCTGCGTATGTAAAGAAGCTAGACCCCACCCAGTCGTCCTCCAGGGAGAATCTGCTGGATGAACATGGCAGCATTGCTCTACGCCAAGACCAGATTGACAATCAGTAAGAAAACCTCTTTTAATTTTGCGACTGAGTGTATTTACTAACTCATTTCTCCTTTTAAACTTGAATGAAGTATTCCTCTGAAGTGTTGTCTGTGTTTCTCTCTTCTTTAAGCCACTCCTTTGCGTCCATAAATTAATTTACTGCTCTGTTTCTAACTCTAATGACCTTGCCCCTGCCCTCTTTCTCTGTCTCCTCTGCTATCCTCTTGATGTATTTACTAAATCTGTGTTGCCGTGCGTTCACCTTGCCTTGCCGCCGTGCAGGCTTGTCACCAAGGAGGCCTGCAGCGTGTCTGTGCGCATGAAGCAGGTGGAAGAGCTGTGAGTAGGACCCAGCATCACTCTGCGTGTTCTTGTGATCGTGAACCAATAAATAAATATCATCAGCAGTTTTTCCATCCTGCACCGCCCCAAACAAAACCTCCTGTTATGTTGTGTGATATTGTGTCTACATCATCCTCCTCTTCTATTCAGCAGAGGGATAGAAGTACCTGATGTCCACCTTGCACATCCTTTTTTACCCCAGGCTTGCCTATGGATGTTTTGTTTTTTTTTATTTTAATTGTTCGTTGTGCATTTATCATAATCCATGGTTTGCCATGTCATCAGCAGTTCAGATCTGCAGACATTGGGCTTTGATTCATTTATAGCAAGTAATCTCATTGCTCAGTGTTTAAGGTGCTTGTCAGATAAATTAATGGTTAGGGCATACTACTTAGTGCATATTCCTCACATCTGAGACAAATATGCTTGAGTCAGTATGAAATCTGCACCTCATGTCATGATGGGTCACACTGATCCTGCTGCTGCAGCATTTCCATTTTTTTTTTCTTGTACAGAAACGGTATAGCTTGCCTCTTATGTCATCCAGCTCCATCACTAGCTAGACAGAAACAAAACATCATTGGTAGTATCTGTCACTTGATGCACTTTTGTTATCCACTGCTCATGTCACAGACCTTTTGGAGTTAACTGTGTTAGATGTAGAACTGTGTAATCAACACACCTCTCTGATGAGTTGTGCAGTTTACATATCATCATGTCAACATTACAATAGTCGGGGTCAAACAAAGGCTTTTGAGATTTTCAGTGTCATTTAATCTACCTTTAGGTTCAGGTACTGATCATTTGGCCTTGTTACTGTTAAACACTGACAGCTCATGTACAAAGGATGTGGTAGCATTATTCACCTAGCTGACAGGTTGATTGAGTTGTAAAGTTCAGACAAATCTGTGAAATGGTCAGTAGCGTTTTATATTGCGTTACAGGCACGTTAATGTCACCTTGTGATCAGTGTGAAATCGACACAAGCAGTGCCTGCAAATAGTTCAGTCATCTAACTATGATAAAAACATTCATTCAGATTGTTCACGGGAATCATTGTTTTATCTTCTTAATCATAATTATTTTTCATTTCCAAATCATTAAGCTCATAAAGCAGCTATGCCTTCCTTTTCATGAAGTTCATACCAGCCGCTAACACAAAACATGTTAGTGTTTCTCTCTCTGACTGATGCAATGCATCCTCTTATTTAAAGGTATGGCACTCTGTTGGAGCTGGGAGAGAAACGCAAGGACATGTTGGAGAAGAGCTGCAAGAAGTTCATGTTGTTCAGGGAGGCCAATGAGCTCCAGCAGTGGATCAATGAGAAGGAGAGTGCCCTCACCAACGAAGAAATGGGCTCTGACCTGGAGCAGGTCGAAGTCCTGCAGAAGAAATTTGATGACTTCCAGAAGGTAATGCTTCCTGATGGTTTTTAAACTCTACTTGCACATCGTATCAGCTTTTATAAATGATGTATGATAATCGTCTTCTTTGCCCTCCAGGATTTGAAGGCCAACGAGTCTCGTCTGAGGGACATCAACAAAGTGGCGTCTGAGCTGGAGTCTGAAGGCCTCATGGCGGAGGAGGCCCCCATGGTTCAGGCTCAGGTAAACTCTACCTGCCTGTTAGAAAAAATATTAGTCATTGTCCTCATTTGTAATTGTTAATTAATAGAGATTATATTCTCTATTTACAGCAACAAGAGCTGCTTGGTTCTGCTCCTGGCAAGGTTCGAGGAATTCCTATTAACATGTTGCATACAATGAAACCTTAAGCTTCTTAATAACCTCTTTTAGCTTTTGTAGTTGTTTTTTTTAACCTTTTAATAACTTTTTGTTGAACAGGACGAAGCTGATTCAAAGACTGCATCACCATGGAAGGTAAGCTTCATTTAAAACTTTTTTGTCTATCTCCAGAACATGCTTTCAGACACTCTGTTGTTGTGACTATTGTAACATAAAAAGCAACAACAGCAAAGATTTGACAGCCTGTCAATCTTGATCTGATACTTGAACAGTGCATGACTGATCAGCATTGGGTTGATGTGATCAGATAATACTGGTGTGTCACATTTGGAATTAACTGCAATCATGCCTGATAATCGTGTGGATTAGACATTTATGAGACTATCGAGGAGGCTGAGAAGATCTTTTTCATATCTCATGAATTTTACATTACGTCTCAAAATGTCTTAATTGTTTACAAGAGTCTTGTTTTATCCATCATAATTCAGTGTGTTTCTACCTGAGCCATGGTTGCAGTATTTATTATGCCCTGATTGGTGTAAAGTCTTGGTTGGTCTTGACAGAAGACCAAGATGAACCCCAGAAGTTTCCATAACACTCTTGACTAGTGTGGTGTTTTTGTCCTTTTTCCCCTTCTTTCTTTCTGCCGTGTTTTTTCACCTTTGAATAGAATATACGCTTGGCTGTTCAAACAACGGCTAACTTTAATACAATCAAGGTAAGATTAATTAGTCTGCCCCAACCTCATTTACAGTCCTTCCGATCTTTGCTCCCGTGTCCTGCATTGTTGTTCCTGCAACAAACTAACTCCATCATCATGGCTTCCCATGGTTCGGTGTCCTGTGATCTGTCTGTAGTTATTACTGTCCCATCCTCTTGCTCGTGTTCCTGAATGATATTTGTTCTGTCCTGTTATCATCCATTTAGTTGTTTACCATGCTTTATGTACATCCTGAATTTTGGCTGCTGTTTTCTTTGTCCTCATGGTGTGTAATGATCCTACCGTGCATCCAGTCCTGTGCGACTCACCCTTTGCCCTTATCCTTTTGTCTGTCCAGCACCGTCTGTGTCCATCAGGCCTCAAGCACAGACTAATTATATTATCACAAATCATGCACATGTTGTTTTTGCTAGATTTAAGTTCACATATCTTTTAATTTTTGCATTTAACACATAATCTCGACATTCACAGTGATGCTGCTTGATATTGCATTAATTCAAGCCCACTTTTATAATATTTCACTCATGATTTAAGCACCGAGTTCCTCTTCAATTAGTTCACATGCTGTAAATCAGTGCAAAATTTTCCACTGCAAGTAGAAGAAACAAGCTGCAGAAAGCAAATAGTGTAAAGAACTCCTGAAAAGTTTTTGATTTCATGTGTAGGAGCTGAATAATCGTTGGAGATCCCTGCAGCAGCTGGCTGAAGAAAGGAGTAACATGCTGGGGAGTGCTCATGAGGTGCAGCGATTCCACAGGTATGCACTGCAGTTCAATTAGGAAATGACCCCTAATACACTTCTCTGAAGCCTCATACTGTAGCCTCACAGTTTCTTCTTCTAGTTAGATACTATATGAATCCAACAGCAAGAACTTTACATTGAAAGAAATGCCAGATTTGCCTGTTTCTAGTACTGTGTAAAATTTAATCCAAATGTTCAGCAGTATCTTTGTGTTTGTGCCTCCTCAGGGATGCTGATGAAACTAAAGAATGGATTGAGGAGAAGAACCAGGCCCTTAATACTGACAACTATGGTCACGACTTGGCCAGTGTTCAGGCTCTGCAGCGCAAACATGAAGGCTTTGAGAGAGACCTCGCAGCCCTTGGTGACAAGGTCAGATTGTCTTCCTCAGTTTAAAATTAGATTTGCACTTATTTCTAAGACTTCAGCACATTTATACCCAATGTATAAATGTGTTATTCTGCTGAGGCTTCTGCTCATTGCTCCTGGTCCTGTGCTCAGGTGAACTCTCTTGGAGAGACCGCAGAGCGTCTGATCCAGTCCCACCCAGAGGCAGTGGATGACATCCAGGAGAAGTGCACTGAGCTGAACACTGCCTGGAGCAGCCTGGTCGGACGTGCTGACCAGCGCAAAGACAAGCTTGGCAACTCGCATGACCTGCAGCGCTTCCTGTCCGACTTCAGGTGAGTCAGATTTGTTGTTTGAGTGAAGGACTGGATGAAACCAAGGTATCATTTTTGTGTAAATATCACATTGTAAGTCTAACAGATGAACTGTGAATAGCGAAGAATAGGGTGTAAGATTGGCTGTAACTCTTCATCTTTGCACAGGGATCTGATGTCCTGGATTAATGGCATTCGAGGACTGGTGTCCTCAGAGGAGCTTGCCAAAGACGTGACTGGAGCTGAGGCTCTTCTGGAAAGACACCAAGTATTAAATTCCTCCCTTTGGTTCCTATAAAAACTCCTTGCACATTAAACTCTGCTCACCCAGATGTACCTTTCTGATCTTCTCAGGAACACCGCACTGAGATCGATGCTCGTGCTGGCACCTTCCAGGCCTTTGAACAGTTCGGTCAACAGCTGCTGGCCCGAGGTCACTATGCTACTCCTGAGATTCAGCAGAAACTGGTGGCTTTAGACAGCGAACGTGCTGACCTGGAGAAGGCCTGGGTGCAACGCCGCATGATGCTGGACCAGTGCCTCGAGCTCCAGGTAATCCAGTCATGTTCAGCCATGAGATGAACACTGAGAAATGAGTACAGTTACAGTTACTGACAGGGCTTGTATTCCTCCACAGCTCTTCAACAGGGACTGTGAGCAGGCTGAGAACTGGATGGCAGCTCGTGAAGCCTTCCTTGCCAGTGACGACAAGGGAGACTCTCTGGACAGTGTGGAGGCTCTTATCAAGAAACATGAAGACTTTGACAAGGCCATTAACGTGCAGGTCCGTAAGATGTTTCACCACTCTGCTTTTAAAACTGATTGGTAGTTGTGATTAATACATTATTAAATATTGTACTGCTGTACAGGAGGAGAAGATTGCTGCTTTGCAGTCTTTTGCTGATCAGCTGATTGGAGCTGACCATTATGCTAAACCAGAGATCTTCAACCGCCGCAATGAAGTCCTTGACAGGTAGGAGTTACCAGCATGAACATAACATATATACCACAACATTAAATAATAAGGTTTTAAAAAAACATCATTACATTAGTGCCAACTGTACCAAAAAAATACATGTCTACATCATTTCACTTTAACACAGTCACAACAGATGGATGTCTCAAGTAAAATCCACCACACTCTTCTAAGAAGCCCTGACCACACCTCCAAAGGCCTCTTTCCCATGTATCATCTTCATACAATAAAAGTTTCACATCAGCTAGTTCATCATCAAGGAAAACCGTGGCCCTGAGGTTTTATCATGTACTTTTTTTGTATGAGCTACTTTTTAAACTTGGCATTTTGATGTTTGAAAGGTGGCGCCGGCTGAAGGCCCAGATGATTGATAAACGTTCTAAGCTGGGTGAGTCCCAGACCCTGCAGCAGTTCAGCAGGGATGTGGACGAGATCGAGGCCTGGATCAGCGAGAAGCTGCAGACTGCAACAGACGAGTCCTACAAGGATCCAACCAACATCCAGGTACAAGTTTGTTCTTCACTCACACAAACCACAGACAGAAACACGGCGAGTCTAAAAGCAGTGTTAGTGTAATTTGCGGTCACTGGGTGTGATTCAGTCACAGGGACAGGATGTTTAAAAAAAAAAAAAAAAAGAGGAAATGTTAATTTTCACAGACTGTAACTGTTTCCTGTTCAAGTGTTTGAGCCAAAGCATAACAGTGAACCATGTCTCCTTATCAAAATTAAAAACTGCTAATTTGTTTTGTCTTGTTGTATTGACTTTTTATTAACTGTGTCAAATCCCTCCCTTTGTTGTGTCTCAAGTGAGACTGAAATTTTCTCTCACTGTTTTATTTTTTTATAGCTGTCCAAGCTGCTGGTAAGTTTGAGTAGTGTGTCAGCTGACTAACAACCGAGCAGGTTATCCTCCATGTGTCCACGTCTTTGCTCTGTGTGTAGACACGACGTAGAACAAGCACTCCGTCAATCTTAAGTTTGTCCCTCATCAGCACTGTTGAGTGCCAGCTTCTTTTCCACTTGGGTTTTAATTTTGTATTAGATTGCCTTAATTCTATTCATTTTATATTTTAGGTTTTGTCATCGAAGGCTACTTGTTGTTGTTGTTGTTGTTGTTGGGTGTGGCTTCCATTTTTTTTTTTTTTTTTAATTCTCGAGGGGGGTCATGTTTAAAGTTGCTACAGTTATTCACTTCGTTTGGTGAAACTGGGACAAACAGCAGTAAAATACAAATTTCATCTGAAAATCAAATCAAACTGGACTTTGAAACAAAATTCCAGTTTTCATTGACTAACAGCAGTCTTGAACCCGGTTAGTCAACGGTGTTTCACACAAAATAGAAATATTAATAGTAGAAATCATAGAAATCCACAAATATGTGGCAACTCTGAAGTGACCCTTCTCCTCGTAGGTTTCCTTAAAGTCATCTCTGTTGCAGATGTTTTGCATTACACTGTCATTTTGTGTCATTGACGTTTGTCCTGTGTATTGTCAATGTCCAACTCATTGTTTGTTATGGTTGGTGTTCTGTGTTTAAGTTATTTGTTTATCGTCCACTGTTTTTTTTTTCAACTCACAAACACAATTTACACCCTAATTCACCGTTGAAATTGACATTAAGGTTTTTCGTCAAACTTGGATACAAAAAAACAAACTAATTTCAGACTTTTGCAGAATTTAAGTAAGTATGAGAACATTGCTTTAAGTATTAAAAAACAAAACCTCATCTCAGGTAGAGTACAAAACCTTTACATGCATTAGACAGGAGGTTGTCCACTTCATGGTTCTCATTATGTGTCCGTCTGTCTGTGCTGTCAGAGTAAGCATCAGAAACACCAGGCCTTTGAGGCTGAGCTGCACGCCAACGCAGACCGAATCCGTGGAGTCATTGATACCGGGAACGCCCTGATCCAAAGAGGAGCCTGTGCCGGCAGCGAGGATGCAGTTAAGGTAGATTGATTATGTCATACACTGAGAAGAGCAGCAATGAAAAGCCAAAGAAATTAAATTCCTAAAGAAGAAGCTTGAAAAGTTGAAGCTATAGGAGTAGTTTAATAAAGTTTAAATAACTTTGTTCTCACAACTCGTCCATTTCTTCAGGCCCGTCTGAACGCACTGGATGAACAGTGGCAGTTCCTTGTCAACAAATCAGCAGAGAAGAGCCAGAAACTAAAGGAGGCCAACAAGCAGCAGAACTTCAACACTGGCATCAAAGACTTTGACTTCTGGCTCTCTGAGGTGACGTCCCTACCAAATAAACACCTACAAACACTGACAAACAAATGTGAAAACAAATCTGATGCATGTTGTTGGTCTTTCATAGGTGGAAGCTCTTCTTGCCTCTGAGGATTATGGCAAAGATCTGGCCTCGGTCAACAACCTGCTGAAGAAACACCAGCTGCTGGAGGCTGATATTTCTGCCCATGAGGTACACAGTTCATTATCATAAAAATGCCTCTGCGTGTGGGTCAATTGTACCTCATTTCTTTTTATCACAAAAAAATGCCCAGCTTGTAATACCTGATGAATAATAAGAGTTATTACATAACTTACTTTTGTAATAACTTTTATTTACTTATAATGAGACCATCTGAATGTCTTTTTTTTTTTCTCTCTGCAGGATCGTTTGAAGGATCTGAACGGCCAGGCCGACAGCCTGATGGCCAGCAACGCCTTTGACACCTCACAGGTGAAGGACAAGCGTGATGCGGTCAACGGCCGCTTCACCAAGATCAAGAGCATGGCAGCTGACCGTCGTGCTAAACTCAACGAATCCCACCGCCTGCATCAGTTCTTCAGGGACCTGGATGATGAAGAGTCTTGGATCAAGTAAGCAAATACCCTCAGATCATGTACTTTCCACATGCTGTTGTCATTGTTTCTGTGCTCTGTTTTTGGACTTTTCATATACTTTATCAGTGCTCAGTTATACACAGCCTAAACTTTCTGTTGCGTACATTATATTTTTTACCCTAACCCCACACAGAGAAAAGAAGTTGCTTGTCAGTTCGGAGGACTACGGACGTGATTTGACAGGAGTACAGAATCTGAGGAAGAAACACAAGAGGCTGGAGGCCGAGCTGGGAGCCCATGAGCCGGCCATTCAGGTGAGTTACCTGTTCACTCACCCCAGAGCAATAAGAATGCTCTTTCTCTATGGAGCCAGCAGGCCGCCAAGTTTACAGTATGCATTAAAGGTTCAGTGTGTAATATTTGACATCTAGCAGTGAAGCTGCAGAGTGCCACCAATGGAATACCTCAACCACCCACCCCTGTGGTGGCTGCAAAAAATGCAAAACACCCTCATTAGAGCCAGTGTTGCCATAAAATAGAAAAAGGACAAAAGGAAGTTCACGCAAAGCTACTGTAGAAACATGACAGTGCAACATGGTGGAGCCGCTCATTCTAAGGTAACGGAACCACGATTCATATTTCCGTGTGATTCTACACTAATGAAAACATAATTATAAACATTTTATTCCATTTATGCAATAAGATCTTCCTAATCCCCCTAAATCTTTACACACTGGACCTTTAACCTGAAGAGAATCTAAAGGTTAGTGGAATTCCATTTTTAAGAAATCCCATGTGTCAGACCCAAAGCCTATAAATAGATTCCACTTGGCCTTATTTGAGATTTCCATTGTGGTCTAGAAACAGTTAAATATGTTAAGATCTGTGTTGCACATCAAATGACCCCAGTGCTCTGCAGTAGCTTGCTGTTGAGCAGCTGATTTATGTCATATGAACAATGGTGTTTGATGCATCAGGTCCACATTCTCTGGATTCTTGGAAATGGACTGAATTAAATTGAAGTGCTGACATAATGTTCTATGCTCAAATAAAGTATTACATGTCTTTGTTGTGTTCTTATGCCCCCAGTCGGTGCTGGAAACTGGGAAGAAGCTGTCTGATGACAACACCATCGGTCAGGAGGAGATCCAGCAGAGGCTCGCCCAGTTTGTCGACCACTGGAAGGAACTCAAAGACTTATCTGGAGCGAGGTGAGCCGAGCTACACACATAGATTCAGTGTGAAGAACACATGCAGCGTAGAACAAAAACACACAGGAGGGAAGAGTGTGTAAATAAGTATGTGGGTTTTTTTTTTCCTCCCAGGGGCCAGAGACTGGAGGAGTCGCTGGAGTACCAGCAGTTTGTTGCGAATGTGGAAGAGGAAGAAGCTTGGATTAATGAGAAGTTGAACCTGGTGGGAAGTGAGGATTATGGTGATACACTGGCTGCTGTGCAGGTGCTTTTCAGTCATACACAACAATAGAAAATCAAAAATAAACCAGCGCTGTTAAACTAAACCAAATGTTACGTTTGTGTTAACTAAAGCCTTTTTCTTCACAGGGCTTGCTGAAAAAGCATGAAGCTTTTGAGACAGACTTCACCGTGCACAGGGACAGAGTTAATGATGTGTGTGCTAATGGAGAGGAGCTGATCAAGAAGGTACAAACACTGAACCACAAACTCGTCAAAGGACTGTAATTATAATTGTTTACTGCGGCCTGATTCAAAAACAATTTTGTTTCCAACAGAACAATCATCACGTGGACAACATCAGTGCTAAGATGTCAGCTCTGCGAGGCAAAGTGTCTGAGCTGGAGAGGGCAGCAGCTCAGAGGAAGGCCAAGCTGGATGAAAACTCCGCCTTCCTGCAGTTCAACTGGAAGGCCGACGTGGTGGAGTCATGGATCGGTACGAATACATCAAGACTTCTGTCTTTCTTCTGTATAAGAGCAGTGTGTGTGAGAGTACGAGGTTTTAACCTTTTATAAAAGCTAATAATTCTGCTGAAGACTAAAAAAGAACGTAGAAAAGCAGTTAAAAGTATATTCATCCATTAACCAGCACGTGGTTTGTATTTAGGTGAGAAAGAGAACAGCCTGAAGACCGATGACTATGGCAGAGACCTCTCGTCTGTGCAGACTCTCCTCACTAAGCAGGTACCCTCTCCTCTAAATCAGACATTTCTCTGTACCAGCTCCCTCTCGGCCCTCTTCTCTGACGTCCTCTCTTTTTTTGTATCCGTCTGCAGGAGACATTTGATGCCGGTCTCCAGGCCTTCCAGCAGGAAGGCATCACCAACATTACAGCTCTCAAAGACCAGCTGCTGGCCGCCAAGCACGTCCAATCAAAAGCCATCGAAGCCCGTCACGCTGCTTTGATGAAGCGCTGGAACCAGCTGCTGTCCAACTCTGCTGCTCGCAAGAAGAAACTTCTGGAGGCTCAAGAGCACTTCAGAAAGGTAGAGAGACCTACAAAGGGTTTTTTAAGGTTGAGGGGTCGTCTTTACAAAACTGATGATGTTTGAAATGTCATAACTTCTCCACGCCCACTTCAGGTTGAGGACCTGTTCCTGACATTTGCCAAGAAGGCCTCAGCCTTTAACAGCTGGTTTGAGAACGCAGAGGAGGACCTGACAGACCCAGTGAGATGCAACTCTCTGGAGGAGATCCGAGCGCTGCGCGAAGCTCACGAAGCTTTCCGCTCCTCGCTGAGCTCTGCTCAGGCCGACTTCAACCAGCTGGCTGAGCTGGACCAGCAGATCAAAAGCTACCAAGTGGTGTCCAACCCCTACACCTGGTTCACCATGGAGGCCCTGGAGGAGACCTGGAGGAACCTGCAGAAGATCATCAAGGTCTGCTCACCACTCACACACACACATTCCAGTTGATTCCTGACATATTCCTCATTGTCCACAGTCTGAATGTTAGGTTGCCAGTAAGTACTTTTTATGACTCGGGAGACCGTGAACGAGCTGAAAGTCACACAGATGACATCAGCTTCACAAATACTGTCCATGTTTCTGCAGAAAGGCTCCATTGGACATGAGAATAGTATTATAGGTCACTTTGTCTCTAGTGTTATTTGTAGTGCAGCTCAATTTGCTGATGTTTCCTGTAAATGTGATGGTAGGAGCGAGAGCTGGAGCTGCAGAAGGAGCAGAGGAGACAAGAGGAGAACGACAAATTGCGTCAGGAGTTCGCACAGCACGCCAACGCTTTCCACCAGTGGCTACAGGAGACCAGGTAGAGAGAGGTTTTCTCACCGCTCAGCCTGTATGACAATAGAGACGTTGACCGGTCAGCATGAATGTTGTGGTTTAGGATGAAAGTATCTTAGTTACGTGCCATTCACTGCACGCACACAATGTTTATGTTATTGCCGTTGACAGGATAAGTTGACACGTTGTGAGGATGTTTTCTGCAGTGTCTTGTCTGTCTTAAAAGCCTCTGTATGAGCTCAGCACAACGCACGCTTAGTGGTGAAGTGTTTGCTCTCTTGTACATGTCACATTTCAAACGTTTACTGCAAATCAAAACATCAAACACATTGACCATCGTGGTTTAGCTTGTGTTTGTTGGGGTTGTTTGCAGTGAGCACTATGTCGTCGTCTCATGTTGTTAACGTGTATCTGTTTCTCTCTCTTTTTTTTCTCCTCCCTCCCCTCTCTCCCCGTCCTTCCTTTCGGCTGCTTCCTCGCTGGTGCTTGGGATTACTTTGCTAATCAGGACATATCTTCTGGATGGGTTAATATTACTTTTTCTCTTATTTGTGTGTGTTTTTTAAAATGTGTGGTTGTAAAAAATATCTTAGAAATCTGAGGGGGATTTGATGATAAAAGGTTTGATCTGAAAGGTAAGTGGATCTTTAAATCAAAACTAGTCCACGACATGTTTCCCTTTTTCCTTCTTGATGTAGATGATTTCTTTTCTGCAATATTCCCTGTTCTTCCTTCCATTTTGTGGTGTGATGTTTAATCTCTGGTCCTCCCTCCTCCCCCACCCTCTCTCTGAATAGCATAGCCTATCGACGGGTTATCTGTGTCTATCAGTACCAAGTTGCTGATGATCTTTCTGGAAGGTCAACCTCTTTCAAGCTTTGTTCTGGTTTACTTTTGCTTTTTTTTTCTGACCCACCGGGTGCCCTCTAGCCTGTGTGACCTTATGCACTTCAGTCTAAAAACATCACTGTGGGCTCTGGTGTGCTCAGAACCTTCCTGCTGTACTAACATCCACTCAGTCCTCAAACCACCAGGTGGCGCTGCTTTAGACCAGTGCACTTTACTTTGTGTTTACTGTGTGCACTTCAGGGACGGAAACTGCAAGTGTTTGGTTTTCAGCCCAACAACACGACAACATTTTTCACAGCACAAGTTGTGCAGATGTAACACTTTAAGCACATTTTGTGCAAATGGATCATGGTCACTGACTTTTCTGCACGTGTGTAGTGACTTCAGTTCTCACCTCTCATTCAGTAACTTCATTTTCATTAAACACTAATAGATTTACTGCAGTTTCCCATCCTGTGTGCAGTAGCCCTAACCTTGCATGGTTTGGGTTACCAGTAGCTTCTTTGGCATGAATGTAATTCTAGAAGACAGGATAACACATTTCAACAATTATAACATGTAAATGAGTTTATTCAAAATGGTGTTTTAGAAAAGCAGCACATTCTGCTTGTATGAAATAATTTAAAAAATAGTCACAAAGGCTATACCAGGGCTATTAAAGGGAATGTAAGCCTCCCTAGTGGTACTGTGTGTCACATAGACCATTAGTTTTATCAGGCTGTTGTGCTTCTTTTCTCATATCACGTTCTGATTGTCAGGTCTTGTATGGTGGAAGAGTCCGGTACCCTGGAGTCCCAGCTGGAAGCCACCAAGGTAAGTATCTCTCAGTTGGAAATCATGATGCCTTTTCTGCTGCTAGAGGCGAGAGTCAGGACCTCAAATGCATCGCGAGGAAGCTTTTTCTACCTGCCACCTTCATTTGTTGGCTTTATTTTTGAGCTGAAGTGGGGTAGAGGTCTCATGAGAACAAATCATGAACAGCATCATTTAGTCACTTCAAAAAAAGACACGATCAGAATAAACTGAGCCATGACCACTGCAGTAGGGGGGGGGGGTCGACACCGTGCGGCAGGTTTTGTTGATGTCTGTCGATGTGCGTGCGTCTGCAGCGTAAACACCAGGAGATCCGGGCCATGCGCAGCCAGCTGAAGAAGATTGAAGACCTGGGTGCAGCTATGGAGGAAGCACTGATCCTGGACAATAAGTACACAGAACACAGCACGGTGGGCCTGGCCCAGCAGTGGGACCAGCTGGACCAACTGGGAATGAGGATGCAACACAACTTAGAGCAGCAGATACAGGCCAGGTACACACCAACACACTGTAACCAGGAGATTAGAGTTTAGACATGTTCATTAGCTTTTATTTTTATTTAATTTTTCAATTTTAGTTAGTTTCGGGTTCGGTTTATTTATCTTGAGGAATTGACTAAAGTTAGTTTTAGTTTTATACTGAAGTTTTGATTCATGCTGAAGAAACGCAAGTATGTTTATAGAAACATTTGATTGATGAACATTTAAGTGTGTTGATATTTTACCGTTAAACCAGCATGCCTTGTTCACCAAGATGTTCCATGTGGCATGTTGAAAACGTAACCAAATTAACATTTTAGAATTCACTTTTATAGGCCCAACTCTCTCCAACTACTGACACATTTTCATTACAAATTCTAATGTTTCTTATGTTGTTCAGTGTGTGTAAATATAGAAGCTGGATGAAAACGATGCATGACACCAAATATTTCCAACGGTTACATATTGTGGAAAGCCCTTTTATTCTTGTACATAATGAACCATTAACACGGAGAAAACAAAAACGAAGCTGATTTTACCTGCAGTTGTTTTTAGTTTTAGTTCAGTTAAATTATTTCTCACTGCTAGTTTTATTCTTTGTTTTCATCAAGTGTACTAACCATGGTAACATGAGCTTCATATCACTGTGGTGACCTTTGTTCCTCCCTCCTTCTCTTTTAGGAACACCACTGGAGTGACGGAGGAGGCTCTGAAGGAGTTCAGCATGATGTTCAAGTAAGAAGCTTTGTCTTGACTCGCTGAAGTCAGCATGACATGCTTCCTGCGTGACTAAATAAATCCTCATGATCTTGGTTTGTTTCAGGCACTTCGACAAAGAGAAATCAGGTCGACTGAACCACCAAGAGTTCAAGTCGTGTCTGCGCTCGCTGGGCTACGACCTGCCTATGGTGGAAGAAGGAGAACCAGATCCTGAGTTTGAGGCCATACTCGACACTGTGGATCCCAACAGGTCAGCAGTGATATAGACTCATCAGTGTGGCCGTATAAAATGTTTTGATCACTCGATTTATCATGCATTCCTCCCTTGCATGCGGTGCTTAACTGAGAATCTGTGTTTGCAGGGATGGCAACGTGTCCTTACAGGAGTACATGGCGTTTATGATCAGCCGTGAAACAGAGAACGTCAAGTCCAGTGAGGAGATAGAGAGTGCCTTCCGAGCTCTGAGCACCGAGAACAAACCCTACGTCACTAAAGAAGAACTCTACCAGGTCAGACGTGTTTATGCTCACTCTGTGCGTCATGTTTCAGTTAGACGTCTACGTGGAAGCCTAACGGTCTTCTTCTTCCTTTCAGAACCTCACCAAGGAGCAGGCGGACTACTGCCTCTCACACATGAAGCCCTACCTCGACAGCAAGGGCCGCGAGCTGCCGTCAGCTTTCGACTTTGTCGAATTTACTCGCTCGCTCTTTGTCAACTGATCCCTCGCCCCCCAGTGACCAATCGGGATGCGTTTTCCCCACACACACTTAAAACACGAACACACGGCTGAAACTGCATGATCGTGGCACTAGGAATACTCACTGATAATATCTGTACTATCTATTTAACTCGCTCTACCTTTAACTCTTTGTGCTTCTCATCATAGCATAGTGACTGTCTGCATCTGAATGTGATTGTTTTTAGCTGTTTTAGCTTGTGCTTTCGATGAATCTAAGAACCTAATAGTAACAATGATGTTGTGACAACACCTTAACAACTGCAGTGTGCTTTAATAAACGCTACTGGTTAGAACTGGAAACACGCTCTGTGCATTTTTTTCACTCCCACTGTACAGTCAGTCGTTCACAGTGTTTCAGCTGAATGATGGATACTACAGATACTACAGTCCATGTGCTGATCATCACTTGTCCAGGCTGAGGTGTCTCATTCTGCCACCTGATTGGCTATCTGCTCCAGCTGGCTGCTCTCTCTGGGGCTCTGTTCAGTCAAGTCAGCGCTCAGCTGCCAAACGCTGACCGTCCCATCTGTTTTCCCCACTGCCAAGAGGTGAGGGTTCTGACGGTTAAAGGCCAAACACGTCGCAGCGTGACCAGCGCCTCCCTGCTCGATAGTGGCTGCTGGCCTCAAGGATCTGCGTCCCAGGTCAAATATCTGCACTTCACCTGGATCACAGAGAGACAGTGAGTCAACAAGGACCAACAAGGAGCCAAAACACATGAGTGTGAGATCTCAGACTCAGCGGTTTTATTTACTTGGGTAGTAAACCAGCCTACATCAGTTTACTGGGTTTGGGTTTACTGACATTGTGTCTGGAAAGCACTAAGTCCTATAAAAAATAACATTTCTTATTAACAAAATGTGTCCAAAGCTGATGCAGTCCTAAGTAAATGTCCACATTTAAGGTAAAACAGAAAATTCAGCTTATTGATAATAATTCACAGTACCTTGTCCAGTGGCTGCAGCAAAAACCAGCGGTCTGGTTGGAGACCACTGCACCTGGAACACGTAGGAGTCTGAGACCCTGAGGGAGAGGAGTGGGTTGGCCTGCAGCAGAGAGTGGAGGTGGGCCAGGCCGTCGGTGCCTGCACTCACAAACAGGTTCCTGCAAACAGACCACATCACGTCAACACTGGCTCAGTCGAATCGCTTTGATAACGTGTGCCGAGTCGACGAACAGAGCGGCTCCACACCTGTGGAAAGGTGAGCAGTGAATGGAGTGGACGGGCCCGCTGCGAGGCCTGAATGAGAAGACCGCCGGGGCTCTTAATGTCACACTCTGACCTTCAGAGGACACCGCAGCCACCGTCTGCGAAGAGAACGAGCATCTGAGCAGCAGGCCGCCCTCCGAACCCAACAAGAAGGTGTCCGGGTCCCAGGGAGACAGAGCCAGAGAGGTGACGCCGATAGTACTGCTGCCCCGGGCCTGACGCAAAAAACACACCGAAAAAAAGATCATTGAAAGCTGTTGGAAATGCACTGATTCATTAGTTATTTAAGGTTTACATTTATGGTTGAATACAATCAGTGTTCACCTCATGATAACTGACAGCCCAACAGAATAACACCTCTCAGATGTGTAGAGTATGGATGAGCACAACACTCATATTCTTCTGAATGGACAGACTCCATATAGTATGAGTGAGCCAAAAACACAGGCACAATTTAAAGTGGTTAGTTTTTAATGTTAAAGCTGTAAAATAAATGTGATTTACCTGCAAATTCTCTAGGATTTCTGAAAGTAATGGTGGTGAAATAATGACACAATAGATGACTTGACTTGTCTCCCATTCCCCAAATTAACACCTATTTCAAATATTAAAGACATATACATATAATCCAGTGAATTCGTGCTGGTCTTCATGATGCTCTGGAAACGTTTCAATGTTAACAGCTGCTCTCTGTTGTCAGAAAACAGAACCACTGCTGTTAAAAGGCAGCATTTTCCTTTTTAAAAAAAAAAAAGGTATCATGATCTTGGTTTTGTTCATGCTCTAATTTCTCCAAGGTTGAGATACGGTGAGTACTTGTTTGTCGTTTTGAAACTGCGTACGCTAGCGTTTTACCTCCTCCTGAGACTCACCTTAAAGCTGCTGCTGTGGGGAACCTGCTGTCGCACTAAAGCGTAGCCGCCACTGAGGACACACCTGCCCTGCTCCACCGTCCACAGCAGCACCCTCCCTCCTGAACAGGCGCTCAGCACCCCAAACTCTCCTTTCTTCTGCAGGGGAACCCAGGAAACCTGAGAACACACACAGACACTTGCTGAAGTGTAAGTTCTGTACAGTAGCAAATGAAAATGGCGTGCGTCATCAGACACCGTACGCAGCATTAGACTGATGTGGGCTTTTGAAGGTGGTTCTGGACTAAAGCTGATGTTGCTCCAGTGTATTTTTCACTGTGTTAATTCGAGCACGCTAACATATCATATGATGCGGATATGTAATCGGTAAACACGCCGAGTTTTAGTCTGACAGACACGTTGAAGTGACTCACCTTATAGACAGGCTCTCTGTGGCTGTCTGCAGACATACCAGTCTGGGCCAGAACGGCGTCCTGCGTCCGACTGGTGTCCCAGACCACCACCTCTCCACTGTACAGACCCCCTGTCAGCAGAACACACACAGGGTTTACGCGAAGATCTGCTCAACAACAGAACCAGGACAACGTTACAAGCTGCTGATGCAGTCGTGTGAGACACTTGAACTATTTCGAGTTAAAACGAGTTTACTTGTCAAGGCCAGAACCATTGTGAAGTCTTAACATCTGATATGTGGCTGGCGTCCAGGATTTCTGGAGCTTTACTGAAAAACCAGCGCACGACTGCATCACCTGCTGAGAGGCACCATGTCTCAATGTCAGCTGCAAACACATTAAAAACACTTTGTACAGTCTGTGTCCAGTCTCCCAAACCACAAAGCATTTCATTCTGTTTTGATTTCAGGTCCTTAGTATCACTTGTTCTGCTGTGGTTTGTTTTTCCTGTATTCTCTTATTTTAATTCCGTGAAGATGTTTTTTTTAGTGATGCATTTTCCGAAGTCATTACTCTTCACTGGAATACCCACTTATGAGACATTCAGCTGGTGTCGGACGTCTCGCTCACTAGAGAAAACTACATTCAAGAATCTGTGACCTTTAGAGGAAGCTGTTCTATGAAACCTCATGCATCCTGTGCTCGTCACACATAAGGTAGTAGACGCTACCAATCCTGGCTGTGGAGACACCGATACAGTCGACATTTTGATGTTGATTCTCACTCCTTTAGAATCACGTTTAATTATTATTCTTTTGTATGTATTTATTGTACTTTTCGCATGGTGCTTATTCTGTAGCTTTCGCCTGGACCCTGAGTGTGTAATAATATTTGTTTGAGACATATTTATTCATAAAGTCAGCTGCATGAGGTTCACCACAGCCTGGTTTAGCAGAGATCATGTCAGGTGAACCTGCGATGAGGGCGGGCTGGTTCGGGTGGCAGCACAGAGCTGTGACTGCAGTGGGAACATCGAGGACCAGGTCAGCCTGTTTGGGGTTCAGGCCTCGACGGTTCAGGTTCCAGGTACAGACGAACGACCTCTCGGTGCTCCAGCCCCCGTCGTCGATCCTAACCCACAACACGCGCTGTTTTAACTCTCATTTTAACCACAGTGAACGCACGTCACAGAAATAGCAGCCCAAAAAAATTATGCCTCACTTTGTTTTTCTAATCACAGAAGACACTTTAAAATCGTCGCCCGGTGGGATTTATTAATGTACAAAAACATACCGTCCGTATGCACAGGCGATAACTGAACCTGTACAACTCCAGGACACGCCGGTTACATGAAGACCACTCTCTTGGGCGCTGGGATGTTGGAGGCAATGGAGGCGTGAAACCTGTAAACATTGGTGTGTGTACACTGAGGTTGTTCAGCAAAAATACAGGATATCGCTGCAGCAAAACGCTCACGGTCCTGCTCACCAGCTCGTTGTGATCCTCCCAGTTGACCTCAAACCCATCGAACGCGTGACTCCTGGCATTTTTGACCAACTCTCTAATAACATTTTCCTCCACCCGCTGCAGAAACTCCTTCAGACCGGGCGGGTCTGGCTCCTGTGGGTTGTGTTGGTAGAGCCGGTCCGGGTCCCGGTCCCGGTCCTGAGGCTCTGTCTGGGTACAGCTGATGGCGGTGGACACAGTCTGGACCTCTGCCTCTGCACGGTGCAGTGGTCTGGTCTGACATCCTCGCTGAAACACCAACACATAAGATTCCTTTTGTTAAGAGCTGCTCATCCGTATACAGGTGCAATCATAATCACAATGCTTTTAATTAAACAGCAGCTAGTTGTAGTTCACTACAGTTGACTTTAAAGTTGTTTTTTTTAAGACTTAAATAACTCCACACGTTACAGATCTCGTTTCACTTTGTGTTCCAGCCAGAAGCAGCGGCGAGGTTGTCTTCTGGTTTTCTGTCTCTAACCTGCTGGACAACAAGCTGTCCTGATGGAGACTGAAGACCTGTCTTTTTAATCTTCTAATTTGGTGTAATGTTACATCTTAATTGATGCCAATCCAACAATCACCCCTTCATTATTCTTATTGTAACTCACCGGTGCTGTTTTATTTATTTTATTACCTTTTATGAATATTTTTTTTGCTTGTTAAATTTTGAACTGTCTGTGTAATTCTCTGCGTTTTGTCACGTGAAGGACAATAAATACCGATAAAAGACTTTAATTCAGTATGTCTGCTGTGTATAGTATATACACTGAACAGTCTCCTCGGGGAATGTGACCTCTTTTAGTTGACGTAGTTTAATATTATGTTTGTAAAGCCTAGTCTGCAGACCATCACCTGAACCTAACGCAGGACAGCTTCACGTCTACTGGACGTACAGTACGTCGGCGCAGTAGTTCAGAGTAAACCACACCGAGAGGCTTAAACGTACCGACTCCTGCGCCGACTGCTGGGATTTCCTCCACAGCGACTGGATGCTCACAGAGTCCAGGCCTTCGTCGGTGAACATGTTACTCGGTCCGTTTTTACTCCGGCTGAAGCTGCGGAGTCTTAACGTTCGTCGAGTCAAAGGCACGTACGCGTCGAGTCTGAGCGGTTTCCTCGCCGCGTCGCGTCGCGTCACGTCACGTCACGTCGGCGTACGCGCGGTTAGCTGCTCTCCTAGCACGCGGACGGTTAGCGCCGAAGCTGGAGCCATTTTCCAAAGAGCTGCCGGTTACCGTGGTTACACGGCGAACACCCAAGAGGTCGTCGGGAAGCGAGAGAGAAATCCCGCGTCCACTTCCGCGCTTCGGTCGTTCGTCGCCGTGTTGCGGTGCAGGTCTGTCTGTTTAAACGTAACCGCGTGCTTCGTCGACTGTGTACCTGAAAAACGGTCCCGACGCGGGCATTTTGATCTGCAAAGACAAATGCAGGTTGTGCTGTCAACAGTCGAACAGGGTGAGGTCTGAAACCCGTCGGGACCACATGCACCAAAGTCTCCATTAACACCTTTAATTAACTGAAATAAAACACAGCGATTGGAGGACAGCAGTGGACTAATAGTCCTATTGCAAACGATCGACTTCACCCGTGGAAGTAGAAGAATACCGTGAAAAAACTATTTAACAGGAACGTCTCATATACTGGATTATCACCATCATTATCCTCACTGTGTGGATCTTCATACTGTACCAGTCACACAGTGCATCCATCCCATGTCTATTCAAACTGTGGCAGACCCGGTGACCTTATTTCTGCACTACTGACTACAAGACTCGTGTTTCCTCCAAAAGAAACAAACTAAACACATAGAGTGTAGTTGTTGATGCGTAAACCTAAAGCTGCATTACAGCGGTCCACATGTCCGTCTGTCCTGTCACTTGTCCGCGGTCGCTCAGTGTTTCTGAAACGCAATGATCTAATGCAGGGACCGAGCGAGGCGTTTACATGTCCAAATGCGATCAAACAACTCCAAACTTCATGTATACATTTATTTATTGTAACAAAGCAACTGGTACACTTAATTTAATGTGAACAGGTTTCCAGTGGAACAGGAGAAACATTGCAGACTCCACAGAGGACCCTACAGAAATATTTTTTTTTCCCTCTCCTATCTCCAAATGTTAAGCCAAGCTCAAAATTAGACTTTTAGGTTGTTTTTATAAAAAAATGTACATTTCAAACTTTGTTGTGGGTGCCTGAAAAACAAGGAAATGAAAGTTTATTAACGAAAGTCCAGAGTTGGTGTCAAAGCCCCAATGCCCCACCACACCTCCCCATTAAAGTGTGTACAATTAACAACTGTCTTACCAAGATACATGTATATCCCAAAAAACATTTACAACGGCTGAAAGGAACAAGCTGGTGCGTTCAATCAGTTCCATTAGTACAATAAGTCACAAAGGAAATGCAACTTCTAGTAAGCCTTAGTAGTAACCCCCACCACTGGATATATTATAATATACATTTATATATAAAAGTGGCTAAGGATGCTATGATTAAGTTATCACTGCACCATGGCTTATTTTTATTGAACTCACAACTTCAACAGAAACTGTAATTTCGTATCTTACATAGAAATTGCTATTGTACGTATTTTAAATCTACGTAGGATGACGTGCAGAATGCTACAAATTTTTTTTTTTTTTTCTTCAGTTCTTTTGCATGTCTTTGGGAGATGTACAGAAACAATGACAGGTGAGACTTCCAGAGAGCCACCGACGCCCCCACCCCACCCCCCACCGCACCCAGTGTAGACCTGCTGTGTATGGACTGGTCTGGAGACATGGCATTATGGGCAGGCCGCGGCTGCAGAGGAAGGGGACGGACAGGCTGACAACACACAGGGAAAAAAAAGTTGTTTTGTTTTTTTTTTCTTTACAAAACCCCCCCCACCCCAAAAACAAAATAGTTTGCTCCCGTGGGTTATAGGAAGATCACGGAAGGATGACTGGGTAATGGTGTTGGCTGAAACGCTTAATCATCTTCGCCGTCATCCTGAAAGAAAGAGGAGGAGAGAAAAAAAAGAGAGAAAAAAGAAGTGTCAAACCAGCTGTTCATTAGACTGACTGTTTTAAACGTTTGTCACCTCCACATGATCTGCAGTAGGAGGTGGGCAATCTCAACAAAAGACCATTTTTAAAGTAATGATAACACCTGGGTTTACTGGATAATTATGATAAAGAGTGCTTGTCATTAATTATCTACACCGTACTGCCTGCCATGGTCCAATCTGTCTTGCCACTGTTTCATAATGAAGTGAAAATATTTTTACAGTTCTCGTAATAACAGAAGATCTCAAATGTTGGACGTCTGCAACCAGCAGTTCACAGAAAAAACACCCTACGCAAACTGAACACTGAGCTGACAGATTAAACCGACTTATACTGACGCACGATCTTAACAGCATTAATGCTAGGATCAATCCACAATGCAACACTCTCTGGAAAATACCACATTTCTGCAAGTACTCGGCACATTTCGGATTAATATTAATGAAATAGGAAAGTCTTCATTTATTTAAAGTTATTCCCCGTACGATTCCCCTGTGCTATATGAAGATCATCAGTATTCCTACCTCTCCGTCTTCTCCATCACCGTCCTCGTCTTCATCTTCACCTTCCTCCTCCTCTTCCCCCTCATCGATATCTTCCAGGCCCTCCTCTTCGTCGTCGTCATCGTCGCCGTCACCTTCCTCATCCTCCATGTCAGGGACCTGTGGAGCATTCGAGACCTTAACCTCTACAGCTTTATTTGAATCCATAATCAACTGTGTGTGTTCAGTGACACAGATTGAGTGGTGAGTTATTTACAGAATCCTCCTACGAGCTACAACGACACACACGACTCATCTTCCCTTCTGCCTCTGACTGATGCCGCCAGTAAACCATTAGTATCACAGCATCACTTCTGCGGTTTCATCTTCACGAGCGTTTCTTCAGGTTTCAACAACTTAAATTGAAGACTTTTAAGACCCATTTCACATCCAAGAGTAAAAAAGTATTGAGGATGTGCTGGGAAAAAAAAACTGTCTGACTTCGGTGATGCTCCACATGTGGATACAGAACAATATCTGGTGATGGTTTTTTACAGCTGCTTTGATTTTCTGATCTCTGGCTTCAACCAGGCACTGAATGTGCTGTTCTGGAGTCAGACACTGTTGAACTGGAGGATGAAGCAACTTTATAAAAGTAACATTAACTTCATAATCCAATTTTTAGACCTGGCAAAATCCGATTTAAAGCCTACAATTGAGATATGATTTCAACCTTTTCATGACAACGTCTCTCTTCATTCTCACTATCTGTGCTCTTGACGTCTGGACACACTGCCTGCTTGACCTGCGCGTGGCGGTCCATGTTAACAGATTAGAGTCGTGTGAGGCGTGGCTCACTGCAGTAGAAATTCATCTGAAGATCTCTCCTCTGTCTCTTATTTTTTAATTACATGACAGCTTATACTCTTCACTTTTCTTAGACACTACATATTGATAGTCAAGGGGAGAAAGTATGGCAGCAACACACTACACGTAGACACACACACACGTCGAGGCTCAAAGTGGAGCGTGATCATCCTACCAAGTAGTACTGCAGCGGGTTGGGCCAGATGTCGTCCTTGATGACTTCTCCCAGCTCATCAGCACCTGCATCCGAGTGGTCGGTAAACCAGGTGAAGAAGCTCTCTGGCTCCTCGTGCTGCCTTTTCTTCCCAGATTTGTTTGGCGTTTGGCCTGTACGCTTCGTCAAGTCCTGAGAAGGAAATGTGCCCGGTCAACTCAAAGTTAGAAAGTTACGTAGTATTTCGATCATACACCAAACAGAGAAGTACAAAAGGGCAGCGAATCAGTTTCTCTTACTCTTTAAAGCTGCTATTACACAAAATTATTTCATACAAGCCAGACACAAAAAGCAAACCAACCTTTCCAGCTTTCCATTTGATTTCAGTGGATTTGGACACAGGATCTCCACTTTCATTTACATTAAACTCTTTGGAGAGGGCTTTGTTCTCAAAGTATGGATTCTCATCAAAATACTGAAAAAGGGGAGGGAAAAAACAAGCCTCATTAGTGTCAGAATATTCCTGTTGTCGTATCAAACGCGTTACAATAAAACTGCCGACTCACAAAATCTATTCTATATCCAGACTTGATATCCTCGAACTCGGTGACCTCCACCCTTGACAAGTAATGAAGTGCTTCCTCATCCTCCTCCCCCAGAAGAGCTGAAACTAGAAAAACACCACAACCGACAACAGAAACTGTTAGCAAGTGAAAACACACTTCACACAACACAGTGACTTTTACAAGAAGACCATTTCCATGACAGTAAAATATATAAGACAGTCGTAAACAATAAGGATAGTTTTTGAGGTAATTGTTTAATTATTTGGACACATAACAAACACATCCAAATTTAGAGCAAAAGAACAATGTCAGGAAAACAAAGACATTTACCCTGTGGATGGTTGACAAATGTTGTGACCCAGAAGTTCGGGATTTTGGCTATGAGTTCTGATCGCTTCTGAAAGAATGGCTGGCGTAATTTGTTGTACTTCTGCTCTACTTTTAAAATTTCTTCACTAGCCTGTTCGTTCAGTCTGAGGGAGAAAAACAAACACAAAACCATGTTAATGAAAAAAAAATTCTCTCCATAAACTTCTCATTTAGTACCAATGAAGCCCAAACATACCTGTCAATTTCATTCTGTACTTCGTCAATGTGTTCAATTGCTTCCTGTTGCTCTTTTTCTGAAAAAGAATGAACATTTTAGTATTAGCTTTTTGGAATAAAAGCAACACACA
>JAPQRN010000005.1:28284699-28298893 GCA_037367275.1 Coranthus polyacanthus
ACCATTAAGTTTTTTTTACGCTGACATGCATTATTTCAACATGAAATTAAACCTTTTTTGAAGCATGTATTTTTGGGGGAATTATCAATTAGAACGACAAAATTTTGAGATAAAATATATTTTATCATTAAATAAAACTCAAATTAAGGTAATTTAAAGAAAACAATGCAACTAGAGGTCTACAAATTCTCCCCCATTTCCTAACTGGATGACTAAAACATTTGAGCCTCCACAGTTGCAGAATATGGCAGAGTCGAGCCCATCTATGAGGCTGGGAAGTAAAATCGACTACTCATATAGGACGTTCACTCAGTGGATGAGAGTCAGTGAGTGAATAAACTGAGGAAAAATGGCTTAGTGAGCCCTAAGAGGGCTTTGACTGTAGCAAGACACCATAATGTTTGTCTAAGAACACTTTTTAATTAATTTTAAATAAATTAATTAATTAATTACAATAAGAAATAATACCGTTTTCATTGAAAGTAGGGGAAAAATAAATCTGATTAATACATGTTTCTGTAAAAAGGACGGTGTTAATGGGCAAAACTCATAGTTACACCGTCATGACAAACTATTATGCAGCTATTGCACATGTGAGAGGAGCATATCAATTATGTTAAACTGAAAAATCACATTACATTTGACCTGCACAACAAAAATGGTGTTCTGTTTTAATATTAGTTAAACTGCGTGCACTGCATAAAACGCACATTTACTTTTTGTTGGCTTTGTGAAACTTCAGTCACTAAACAGTCACAGTCATAAGTTGGAGGGAAACAATGAGGAATTCAGATACCATTGTTCTCATTCACTCGGTAGTTCTGTAACAGGACTCTTTCACTTTGAGAAATCGACGAAAATAACCTCCAGAGTAAAGGACGTGTAATTGTGCCGTTTGTACACTTCAAGGCAATGTTCACGCCGTTCTATAAATTACTGCCTAAAACTGTGACTAAGTTCAGATGTTATCAGTTTCCCCCTCGGCTACGATATTGTGAGTGAACGTGCAAAATATCCTCATTCTCGTGTCACAACATTAGACGGTACTAAACTCCGGAGCCACATGTGCGCTAATCCCGCTCACGCTGGCTGTGGTGTGTTTGGTGTGTGTGTGGTGGATCCACGGCACACAGACCCTCTGCCTCCTGCAGTCTGGAGCTTCCTGTTGCTGCTAAAGGCGGCCTGGTTTGAATGAGGGGCTCGCCTACAGCTCGTTGTAATCCGCCGTGTGTCACGCTGATAACCTACGGAAACGTCTGCTACAACATGCTAACGCATTTCTAAACACACTGCCGTCGAAATGTCGCTTCGCGGCGGCAGCGGAGGCATCGAGGCGAAAAACAGTGTTTGTTTACGTTTTGTTTGCAGCTCACCCACTGACAAAAGACAAGCTCTCACGCTCTGTTGTTTCCAACTGAACAGCTAGCACTCACGGCATCAGTGCTCGGCCTCACTAGTGTGGTGGGAAACTGGACAAAGTGTACGACCAGCTAATAATAAGGACAAAGACTCATTTGTGCAGCTGGGTGCTAACGTGAACGGACGCGCATTTGTACGCCGTTTTAACACAAACCCATCTGGGACATGCATAAATGTGTCTCCGCGAACAATAACTGCACATAACGCTTGATGTAGCTTATGCAATGCAAATGCTGGCCTCCGTCTTGTGTACTACTAGCTAATGCAAGCTAAGAGCTAGCTAACACTCACGCTGGCTAAAGTTAGCCACCGCTAGCATGCAACATTACAGTGGAGTGCTGCACAATAGCATTTAACCCTAACGTGTATATGCAGGGAATGGGAATTTTTTTAGGCGGTGCTGCCACTAATATATTGTATTTCAACCCACCACTGAACGACAAACTACGCTGTAAATAACAAAATGACGAAAAACAAATGAAAATGGCGTTGTACAGGATAACCGCCATTCCTTAACGTTACCAGAGGTCTCGTCCGCTCCGTCGTGATTTGAATTCTCCTTCCTACTGACTTTCGCCGCTGAGGCCGACATTGTTATCGTCTGTCGTGACTCTTTCGACCAGATTTATATCCCAGGTGGTTTTGTAACTCTTCTCTTCTGGATAAAAGTTACTTCCACCTTACATAGAGTGCGTGTCTTAAAGCCCACGATAAGGAGAAATGAGCGCAGCTTCTCACACGCTTGTTTCTCTCTGTGCGCTGGGTCGGTGAACATATGAACGGCGCTCTACTGCCCTCATCTGGCTGGAGTGCGACACAGCAGCGTGTCATTGTCAGTATATAAACCATAAACATTGGTTCATTAGGCAATGTTTAACAACATTATATTCACTTAACTACATGCTTGACCTAAATTCGGCACCGTTGTAGCTTTGCCGTGTTATTATTGCAAAATTGTTCCAATTTCTTCATTACATCAGCCATTAGGCCTATTTAGATCATAAAAAAGAAACAGATGTTGATTACATTCAACATGGATAAAGAACAGTTTGACAGTTTATCACCATAGTACTTTTATTTGTGTAAGCCTGTGATTATTTTTCTTAGAAAGTGGAAACCATAATGTTTCTGAAGTGAATATGGAGCACTGAAGTCATATCATTACTTCTACTAAATTGCAGAAAGATCTTAATCTCACTTCATTATATGCTTGGTTTTAATTATATTTTACTTTTAATGGTTGTCGCTTTAGTGGATTCATTTGCTGTATATTTTAATGACTGTGATTATTCTTAAGGATTTATTATTTTACTGAATTGCATTTTATTATTTTTATCGCCTGTGTGTATTTTATTATGATTAGGATTCTTTACTCAGCTATACTGAAAATGAGGCATTCATCTCAATATGTTTTAAAACAAAACAGAAAAAGGTTTAAAGACTAAATGAATGAATGGATGAATAATACTAAAAGTCATTTATACGGCACCGTTCATGGTCAAAGTGATCATCTGTGGCCATTTGGTTGAGTGAACTAATGAAAGACCAGTTGTTTTTCACAGTAGCCCCAGTCTCTCACAGCAGTAGGAGGGCAGGGCACTGAAAATTACCTAAAGAGCGGAAACTCCAACACTCGCCCCACTGAGCAAAAGACCAAAACACACATATTTACACGACATGCTCATGGTATAACAAAAATTAGTGAATATTTCCAGCCCCACCCACATGTGGCTGGACAGGGTGGCAGGCAGGTCATAATTCATATTTCATACACTGACCCAGGCAGCTAAACATTTTCAAACGCTTTCTGAAGTAATGAAAAATAAGACAGTGTCAACATTCATGAGTTCCGTTGATCTTCAGATGTTTCCGTTCTAAAAAAAGGATGAATAAGCCATGAAGGGAATTGTTTTGGTTTTACTACCACCTAAATCTGGTAAACTACTAATCTGCAATAACTATTCAGTTAATCCATTAGTTGTAAAGTATTAAATTAATTACCAACTATTTTGATAATTGATTAATAATGTATGGCAAAATGTCTACATTTCCTGATTCGAGCTCCTTACATTTGAATATTTTCTAGTGTGTTTAGGCCTCCATGGCAGTAAAGTGAACATCTTTGAGCTGTGGACCAAACAAGACATTCAAGGTAGTTTTTGGGGATTTAGGAAACACCATTTAAAGTCTTGTCTTTAAATGAAGGAAAATGATTTATAATGGAAATAATCACAATCATAATCATAAACAATAATTTAGAAACTGAGGGACACGTTTCCTGAGGAGTTACGTGACTGGGATTACTAGCAGTCCTCAAACGCATCATGCGGCTACCTTGGCAGGTGCGTTAAATACTAGGATATGATTGGCTCCCACATCATCTCTGTCACGACCAACGGCCAACCAATCCAGCCGCTGCCTGCTGACGTCCGATGAGCGTCGAGCCCCAGTAAAACTCAATTCAAACTTTCTTACTGAGATTTGTTCCCACTATGAGCACCAAGAAAGCCTCCGCGGAGACCGTGAGCAGCTTCGGCAGACGTTGAATTTCGCATGCCGCCGTCAGTTCACCTTAGCCATTCCTCCTGGAGCTCTTTCTTTCGCCGACTCTGCGGCCCCGAAGAAGAAGACCGTTGGCCGCCGGGAGCGGAGCGGACGTTGACGCCGTGTGAATGTCCAACTGACAGCCACCATGTCAGGTTTAACACTACAGGTACTGTTAAAAGCAACAACTTTGTCTAATTATTTAAATGAAAGCTTGTTATCACACATACACGACGCACCAACAATGTAACCTGTCGTTTAGTTAGCTAGTTAAATACCGGTTAAATGAGTTGCTGCTTTGTCAGACAGGCGCACTGGATTTTCCTGTTTGTCTTGTTTGTTTCTCGCCGTAGTTCCCTCTGTCTGTGCCGTACTTCATCAAATAGCTCTTAACTTCAAGTACAACAGTTAAAATGGCACCTGTTCACTTAAGGGTGACTTCAAACGATCCACTTTGTTTGTGACTGGAACAAACAACCGCTGCTACCTGAAAACGTGGAGCTTATGTAGCCGTGAAGAGATTGAAACTTGAAACGGATACAATCTGTCATTTTCTTATTTATTTCTAAACTTTTATAGTTTGTACGCAGGCTGCATGAGCTCCTTTCTAGCCAGGAGGCTTACATAATGATGTTCCTATAGTATAAACCGTTTTTCTAAAAAAAAAAAAAAATCTTTTAATCTGAGGTTGAATAGGTGTACAGTACTTGTTTTGATTGGTGAGAGGTGTGGTTATTCGCTAAGTGCGGGACATAATGAAATGGAACAGATACTAGTCGGTAATACCCAACACAAAGGAAGGACTGGCTCCACAGCTCATCCTGCCCTAAAGGGAGCAGTGATCTAGGAGTTGACTAATATCATTTATTTAGCTGTCTGTGCTTTCTATCCAGAGGTGGAGTGGACTGATAATTAAATGTGTCCTTAAACCTGGTCTAAACTAATCTTTAACAAAAACATCTGAAATTCTTAACATTTATTTATTAATGTTCCGAGTTTTCTTCTAGGTTTGTGAAGGGCTTTGGTGCTCCGGTGACTTTTTATTGTTGTTATTTGACTAACAATAAGGCATTTTTGCCCACAATTTTGGACCTACATTATACATGCAGTTCCAATTTTGCGAATAATAGATCAAAAGCTTTTTTTTTTTTTAAAAACCCCACTATGTCTATCCTAGTTTTTCTGTGTTCGTTCAGGTTAGGTGGTGTCTTACAATGCTAGGGAAAACCCTGTGTGGATCAGTTCACGCAACCTGTTTCACTCCTAATGGTTCACTATGATATGATATAAGTAGGTCTTAAATCAGGCTTCTAAAGCAAAGTAAATGTGAAGGAACCCAAGCCTGTCTTTGATGCCATAACCCATATGAATTTGTATTAAATGAGAGCTTTGTTTGATTGATGGTATTACACAGAGGAGGGTGTGAAGAGCCGTTGTGTCATCTGCAAAGCTGAATACTTAACCCTTTGTCTATTCGATTGAAGGTAATTGTAGTCCAGCTTCAGTTAAAAATGTGTTATAAATATGTTTAATCGCGGATTGCTCCATACTTTGAAAAGGTAACTAGCGTCAACTGGCCAGAGCATATGTAATTGGAGATATGTTAAATAAGCAAATAAGCTGGGTTTTGCGTGTCGGCATGTTTCTGTCTTTTGCTCTGGTTCCTTCTCATAATGTGTGTTGTGGTGTGTGCACTGCGGTAGACCAGCAGCGTACGGGGTGCATGCTGGAACCCCCGGCCAATCGTCATCAGATCGTCAAGTTTAGAAAGTGGATGAATGATAAAATAAAAAAATTAAAAAAGCTTTCACATATGTTGTTGCATTCACACATGCCACACTGCCTCTTAGATTAATTTTGTACAAGAAAGGGTTGGTAATTATTACAAGGCTTCACTGCAAAACTGAAAAAATTCAAATCCATATTTTACACACACGGTCCTTAATTATCATTATCACAGATCTTTTTAGATGTTTTGTGCTGAAAAGTCAGAGGTGTTTGGACCTACAAAGAGAACAGGTTGACTGTAAAACCCTTTACGAAGACAAGGTCAAAGGAGGAAGTATTAAGATCAAAAGTGTATCACGATTGATTAAATAAAATGATGTAGCTTGATGCAGCACCTGGTTTTCTGACCATGTCAGGAAGCTGATTAAAAAGGAAGTTGTGGCTGTAGTAGACGATGCAACAGATCTTTATCCACAAGGGGGAGACACTGTTTTATTGATTTATATGATTATCTCATCTTATCCTTCTGAAATAATAGTCTTACATCAAATTGGAGTACTTTACTTTACACTTTGTGCTTCCTTTCCTCTTTCCTTTAGCATTTCTTTTAGTTTCATGTTCTACAGATAGAATAATAAGGTAAAACCTAATTGCAGACAGTCCCTTGAAAAATGTTGTGAATATCTTCTGTGGCTTAAACAGTCTTCAGTAAAGCCATTTACTATTTTTATTAGGTTAAATTCCCCCCAAATCCATATATTTGTCCTTTTTTTTCCAAAGAGTTTAATCAAGGGATGTGGGTCACACATTATGACTCTAAAATGAGTGTTATCAGTATGCTATTGTGGAAAGTAGAATATGCTGGTTGCAATAGATGTCTATGATATGTTTCAGCACTGAATTTTAAACAGATAATATCAAGACATGTTATCAGTGATGACATATTGACTAGGTCGTTGTGTCCTTCAGAGCGGCTGTCTTCACGGTCTGGATGAGGGCGACATTCTTGACCCGGAATTTCAGCAGCGTTTGGAAGACGCTCGTACGCTGCTCAGGCAGGAGATCCAGCGAGAACTGAAGATCAAGGAAGCTGCTGAGAGGCTGCGGCGAGCGGTCACCAATCGCAAAAGTGCGGCTGATGTGGAGGGTCAGCTGAAGGCCTCGAGCCGCAAGCTGGAGAAGCTGCACTGGGAACTGCAGGAGCTCAACGCCAGGTCTATGGCCACCGAGAAGGACAGCGCGACAAGTAACTGAAACGCATTTTATAGTGAGAAGGGGGTGGAGTTAACATTGTGAAATGAATCACTACAAAGAGAACTGTTTTCCACTGCAGTGAAATGCTAATGAGCCACGTGATTATTTAGATGCAGGTTGCTCAGAGGAGGTAGACAGCAAGTCACCAGAGTCGTGTCAGTGGGAAGACGTCACGTCACCTCTGGCCAGCAGAGTCAGGACCCTGAAGAAACAGCTCACTATGGAGACCAAAGTCAAACAGGGAGCGGAGAACATCATCCATACTTACACCAATGGCTCAGTCAAGGTACACAAAGCACAACACACACATGTACTTTATTAGTCAGTTTTATTCTTTTCATTTCTTTAAGTGTTTTGACTTTTGTCTACCTTGCAGTTAGATGTCTAATAGCTTCAGGGGCCTGGTGTATTTCATGAAACAAGGCCATCATTAATACAGTGTTCTTCGTTACCTCTTTTGCTTTTTGATTGACATATCAAAATGTCTGCTGTGAGAAAGCCTGGTTTTAGTTCACACATTCTTTTGTTTGTAGTTTATGTGGTTGATGAAACTGTGCCTCAAACAGTGAGAATTATTGTAAATAAATAATAGTAGAATGATAGCATTGCAAAGGAATGGGAATTTTGCATTTCTCTATGAGATGTATATGAACAATACAAGTTGAGAAAATGGACACATTGAAACAAAGCAATCTATAGGGAGCAGAGAGAGGTAACAGATAATGCCATAAGAGTAAACTAATAAAGACTGTGATTGATTGCAGTAGCACATATTAACACCACACACAGTATGATTAACACCTGTTGTATTGTACAAGCACTGCAGCAGTCTTACTTTGTCCTTTTATTTTCCAGGACAGAAAAATGCTATCTACAGCTCAGCAGATGTTGCAGGACAGCCGCACTAAGATTGAGCTGCTGCGCATGCAGATTATCAAAGTCAGTCAAGCCAAAGATGGTGACGGTACACTCGGTAAATCTGACCCCACACACACACACTGTCATGCCTTTGTAGTCTCCAACATCAGATCAAATCATTAATGTACCTTTTGCAGCAGTGGTAAACATGGTTTAAGTCTCTTACATTTCTTATTAAGTCATTGTTTTCTTCTTTATTCTTTTTTTCTTCATTTGTAATATTTTTGTCTGCTGTGGTCGATCTATCAATCAGTCCGTCTGTATTGTCCCTGGGGTTGGTCTTTAGTTGGTTTACATCAGTCCCGGTTAAAAACAAACAAATACTGAATTCAAAGTGGTCACAGATAAAAACCTGTCAATGTACTGCATGTTTTCGCTAACTCGGAGAGGTCAATATAACGTACATAAGACGGTCCATCCTGTACGTTTTATGTTCCGATGATGCCTTACGTCTGACATGCCCCACAGGTCACCCTGTGGACATGATCAGTCCTCTGGAGCTGCGACTGGCTGAACTCATGCACCACATGAAGATTGAATCAGCTGTGGCAGAAGGAGCCAAAAATGTAGTGAAGCAGCTGAATGGACGTAAGAACCAGGACCGACGCATACTGGCAGAGGTGGGTACCAACACCACAGTAAACCAGTTACACCAGTCAGACCAGTCATACCAGTCATACCAGGTGTTAGTGTATTAGATACATCTGTGTTCTGTAGTTTTTTTTTTTTGTTAAGTGAGAGATGGAAACTTCTTTTTAGAGGGTGCCATGGCCAAATTCAGCTTTTGTTGACAGTAAAAGAACTTCCCTTCTACCCACCTTTTCCTTTGCTACTTTACTTATAACATAATCATTATTTTTAATTAATATTGATTATTATTAGCGTAGGAACAGAAAATTAATTTACAACACAAACAAAAAAATCAACTCTTTTGTGTTTTTCCTCATTTGATACTTTGAGTTATGTATTTCAGGGATTTTATGTTATAATTGACTTCACTTAGTCCATTTAATTATTTAATGTTACACTTACATCAATAATAAAAGGATGTAACAAAGGTTTTAATACACAGTAGCAGCCAAAGGTCTCTGTTTTCTGTTTGCCACTTTTTGTACTTATAACAGCTTTGCAAGCATATCTTCATGAGTCACCTGGACTGTGTTTCAGATAACAGGTGTGTCATGTGATTCTTTAAAGGTTCAACTAGAACGCCAAAACAAACGGTCAAAGAAGCACGCCGTATACCCTGTCATGCCCTTTTGGAGTTGATAATAAAACATTACCACGTTCAAACTGAGTTTAATCTGACTTTACTGTGTGTCCCTCAGGCTCAGGCTCGAATGCAGGAGTCGTCTCAGAAGGTGGACTTGTTGCGTCTCTCTCTAGAGAGACGGTTAAGTGAGCTGCCTCCGGACCATCCCAGACATGCTGCTATCAAGGAGGAATTAACGACAGGGATCTCCCCGTCCTATGGCACGCCAAAGAAACAATCCCAAACTCCGTCCTCTTCCTGCTCTTCCTCTTTCTTCAAACCAGCCAGTTTAACAGGTTGCTCATAATATTACATTTTCTTTTTATTTAAATGACTCGCTAATAACCTGCAATTTTTTGTAGTGGTTTCTGTCTCTCAGATTTCCTCATACAGTCAGTCTCAGTGGTGTTATTTGTTGTTTGTCAGGGCTCAGTTGATGGTTTGAATGCCTTTCCTCAGGTCGGTTAGAGGTATGTTTGATGGGCTGCCAGGACCTGTTGGAGTCAGTTCCCGGTCGTAGTCGTGTCACCAGTGTGTCGGCCACACCTGGAAGCCACTCGGATGGAAAGTCTCTGAAGATGAGAAAGACCACCAAGGCTGATGAATTGTCCTGTAAGTCAACAGTAGAACTATAGTTTGTGTGAGCCATTATTATACAGCAGTTTATCCACTGTTAATTTGACTCCTTGTATTGTTTGAATGAATCCACGCAGCATTTCATATGCTCCATCTGTGTTAACTATATCTTTGTTTTTTGTTTTTGGTGGTTTTTGAATCTCAGCGGAGATAGGTGCTATGCTGAAGGTGGACAACATGATAGTGGGGCACACACACTGGAGACAGCTGGGCAAAGAGGCCTGGGGCCAGAGCTTCAGCATCGAGCTGGAACGGGTCAGTGGCTTTCACTTCAGTAAGCCAGTCCAATTACAAATCAGCCAGAACTACGTTTTTTAAATGGTATACTTCACTCAGTTTGGGAATGACTTGAAAACCTCATTACAGAGTTACTGTCTCTTGACTGGACTCATAACTTTCCACAAAATGTCTTTTTTTTTTGGACTAGAAGGAACGTTTTCTTTGGGATCACAGTGAGAACTGCACAAATACCTGTTTATTTGAAATAAACAGTGATGACAGAAGCAGTTTGTGAAGTCTGGCATTTGATCACTGATGTGTTTTATGGTCACAATTAAATTTTCCTTCCAAAAGGCTAAGAAGTCTACCAGAAAAGAGTCATTTTGCAATATTTTAAGGGCAGTTAGAAATGTAGAAAAAATATGACTAAAATACTAATTAAATACTCATTTGACAGTAGAGAATTATATATAAACATCCGTACACATCTGTCTGTGCTTCGTCTTGTGACAGGCTCAAGCCAGACTCGTTTGTTGATATCTTAATATCTTAATCTAACCTCAAATAGATTATGGAAAAATGTCGTCTCTGTCACCCTTAATGGTGAACATCTGTCCTGGGCCAAGACAATAATACAAGTCTGACTTTTTGTCCCTCAGAGAGTGAGAATGGCCAAGTATGTCTTTGATAGTGTGTCAGCCTCTTGCTCTACCCATGTAATCCCACTGCTAATCCTTCGACATTTGCTCTAATCTGGCTTTACTCATACAAATCTAACATCCCTGCTTAAGACTTGGCTTCTAATATTGTGTTGGATGTCCAAGCTCTCGTTCTCTCTCTTTAACAGTGAATCTTGGAACTCCATAGACAGATTTTGTTTTACAGTACAATTATTAATTGGAAAGCTAATCACAGTCAGTCCCACTTAGTCTGTGAGAACTGCAATATGATGTCTTCTGTTACTGTGGAAGAGCTTCGTTAAGTCCGAGTCTTCTCTGTGTGTGTTTGTGTTTTTAAATATTTCTAAATCTTCGAACCTCAGTTTTTTCCAGGTTTCTATGTAAATATCACAGATTTCTAATGTGGTCTCACTTTTGCCCCCTGTTGTATTTATTGTCTGTGTGTTGATCCAGTCCAGGGAGTTGGAAATCGCTGTGTACTGGAGAGACTGGCGGGCGTTAAGTGGGGTAAAGTTCCTGCGGCTGGAGGACTTCCTGGATAACCAGCGACATGGCATGTGTCTGCAGCTGGAACCTCAGGGCATCCTCTTCATCGAGGTTCTCACCTTCATATGTAACACTGCAGACACTTCATTAACTCCTGTGACTGCTTCTTTAGAATTCAGCTACACTGGATGATGAACACTATCATTTTAGAGTTTGCTACACACTGTTGCTTTAAAACGTCATGACTGTGCTCTCACATTATTATAGATGTGACATAAATATGAAATGAGTGCCCCTAAATCATCATCACTTCTCTCTTTGTTTCTAGGTGACATTTATCAATCCAGTCATTGAGCGACGCCCCAAACTGCAGAGGCAGAGGAGGATCTTCCCTAAAGAAAAAGGTAGAGTATGGTATTTATCTTCTATTGTAATGTAACATAAATGTCAGTCTGTTCACACAAGTGTATAAAGATAGTTTGAACATAGTTGTGTTATTATGAATTGCTCTGATTTGTAGTTGCACAGCTGTAACTCCAAAGTGATCCTGACTCCAAACCCAACACAACCCCTGACTGTTCTGAGACGTCTTTAGTCTTTTTCACAGACCTTCAAATTATGAACAAATAAATATTCAAAGCGGCTCAAAACATGAGTATTGTCCAGCTGTGTTCAACTCCCTTAAAAAATATTCAAATTAGCTCAAGTCAGTCAAAAACCTTGTTCTGTTGAGATCCAACTAAAATGTAAAACATATGATTTGAAAAAGTCAAATTGCACACAGGACGTTACAAGTATAGAACAGTTACTTCCTGATGACCGTCTTTCAGATTCTGTTCTAAACAAATTGGATCTCACTCTGCGTTCTGCATTTCTCCTCATAGGGAAGGACTTCCTGCGTGCTGCGCAGATGAATATGAACTTTGCCACTTGGGGCCGTTTGATGATGAGCATCCTGCCTCCTCCCTGCAGCTCCCTGGAGCCCATGAGTCCCCCATTAGCCGGCCCTAACGCTGCCCTCGCATCATCCGCAACTTCTCCTGCTCGGTAAGACTCTGTGACCCAGAAACTTCTCTTTGTCACATCTATGAAAGAGGAAATACAAAAGTGAGCTATTAACTTCTTTGCTCAGCTTTCCATGTTGACTTGAGGCTATTTTTCAACCCACTCTTGTTATGTGAGACTAGAGAGAATGTGACTTAAGTGGAAAGCAGCATAAGCACTGACCTGCATTCAGTTTTATCAAGACACAGTGGCTGCATTATGAATCATAGCTATAATGATAGAAAATGGAAAACCTTAAATATAAGTGCTTTCCAATAGACAGCAAGAAAGTTGACACAACTGATTGCGGTAGGATCTTTAGGAGATAGAATTCAGACCAAACTTCAGGAACCAATAAAAATGAGTTTATTGTGAAATTAATTTTTGTTGTCAAACTGAGCAGATAAAGTGTCTCAGAAACAACTGGTAGTGGATTATTGTGTTCCGTTATTTCTAGAAACAATCTTATAGCCCGAAAAATGTTGATTTTCTCCTGCAAAATGTAGATGTCAGAGTGACGGGTTGAGAATCATTTAAATTGCAGAGCCAACTTTGTTTTTGTCATGTTTTTTTAAGTAACACATAGTTACATTCTGTATATTTTGTCTGGGTGTTTTTTTTGTTGTTTTTTTTTTTTGTTTTTTACAAAAAAGAACTACTAGAATACATTTCACAAAGCAGTGCTTTGAATGTCAGCATAATTGTCTGGTTTTGCCTGCAGAGATACATTACTGTCAAACGGCTTTGAGGAAATCACTGTGCATCATTTAATTTAAAAAAAATAAACAAGTCAGGAAATACAACATTACTGTACTGTACATTTTTTCGTGTCCTTTCAGGGAACCTGCTATGATGAACCTGAATTTTACTGCTGACCAACCTGGCAGATCTCCACATCGCACAAGAAAGAACATGAAAGACTGTCCTCTGGTGAGTCAGACGGTGACGGACTTCAGCAGTGAAATCAGTGTCACTGAGCTGACGACATGCTGACAGTTCCTCACTATGTATAGTACATGTATCATGAGCAACACTATTTTCAAAGTCCAAACCGTTGTTGTTTTGTTTTTGAGTGACTCGGTTGATGTTTGACTTTGTCTCTGTTTCCAGTCTCCTGGTGAGAACCAGAGCCCGAAGCCCAAACGACAGCCCTCAACACTGTCAAAGTAAGTCATAGAGGGTATGAATGTAAATGTTTTCATGCTGATTATTTCAGAGCTCTTCCCAATATTCTGGTGCTGTATTACAGTGCTGTCAATCTTAAAGTGTTTTTTTTTTTTTTTTTTTTTCAGTAAAGAAGATCAAATATACATTTACCTTGACAACCTTTGCATAATTAATGACACAGGAATACCTTATGTTACATCACAAGACACACTAAGAGTTGTCCATAAGAAAATTAAATTCAACCAGTAGAAATGAAGGAATTATTCAGCAGCGTAATATTTGTGTGTTTATGTGTTTCTTAAATTATTTTCCATGCAGGCACAATGAAGGACTACACCTGGAAGATTTTAACTGTATTTCAGTTCTGGGACGAGGACATTTTGGAAAGGTATACGTGTCCTGTAATTTGTTGTTCTGTGCACTGTAAGAAAAACTAAAACCCCACTCGGTGATGAAGGAAGGCTTGTCATACATCAGATGTCTGACGTGCAGTTTGTGTGTGATCCAAGGTGCTGCTGGCTGAGTACAAGAAGTCTGGCAAACTGTATGCAATCAAAGCCCTGAAGAAAGGAGACATTGTAACAAGAGATGAAGTTGACAGGTAAGAAGTTCCACACATTCATCACCTGTAACCTCTGCGTTTGGACAGTTCACAGTGTACATTTTAGTATTATTTAGGCATATAGCAGCGACGGATGCTTCTGGCATCATAGATGTTGCTTTTTAACCAGGAGTCTTCAAGTTCTTGATGCCTAATATTGTTGCAAAGATGGAGCTTTTAGTTAGTAACAAGCTATGAAGACAGACGTTTTTTGGCTGTAACTTCATGGCTAAAAATATGCTGAAT
>JAPQRN010000005.1:28298993-28310666 GCA_037367275.1 Coranthus polyacanthus
TGGAGCTTTTAGTTAGTAACAAGCTATGAAGACAGACGTTTTTTGGCTGTAACTTCATGGCTAAAAATATGCTGAATATATGACATTGATCTCTACAAATATCTGTTTTATTTGCAGCCTCATGTGTGAAAAGAGGATCTTTGAAGTGATCAATGCCTCACAGCATCCTTTCCTGGTGAACCTGCACGGCTGCTTCCAGACTGCAGACCACGTGTGCTTTGTGATAGAGTACTCCCCCGGAGGAGACCTCATGACACACATTCACACCAGCATCTTCACTGAGAAACAGACCCGGTGAGAACCCACCTCTCTGTAAACACGACATGTGTCTAGCGAGCTGATATTTCACAATCTCTGTCTTCTGTTAAAGGTTTTATTCATCATGTGTGCTGCTGGGCTTGGAGTTTCTTCACCAAAACCAAATCGTTTACAGGTGAGTCCTTCGTGCATTCAGCAAAGTTCTACTTCATATCGAACTGCATGTTTGGACTGTGGCATAACGGTCTCTTTTTGCCTTTTTTTTTTGTCTGTCTCTCAGGGATCTAAAGCTGGATAATCTGCTAATGGATGCGGATGGTTTTGTCAGGATAGCAGACTTTGGCTTGTGCAAAGAAGGTAAAAAAATTAAAAAAGAACAATTTGGTAAATTATCCAATCAACCAAAACTAGGTCAAACGCATACAGCCATCATCGTAATAACGTCAAAAACACTGCACTCAGAAGATGACAAAAAGAGGAAAATGAAATGTGTGAAAATATAATTGACAGTGTGTGTACTCACTCTACAGTGCGTATAATAGTATCTAAGGACAAGTGTACTGTGTTTAGGAATGGGCCACGGGGATCGCACTTCAACATTCTGCGGTACACCAGAGTTTTTGGCCCCAGAGGTGCTGACAGACAACAACTACACCCGCAGTGTGGACTGGTGGGGGCTGGGGGTCCTCATCTATGAGATGCTGGTGGGAGAGGTCTGTATAAACACGTGACCTGCACAGACCTCAACAAATCCCAATATTTATGTCAAGTTGAAGTCTAACTTAAGCAGTGTTTGTGCAGAATTCAGGCCAGATGCACTAAAGATACCTGGCCGTATTGTTTCATGACTTGAGCTGGAATTTTTAGAGAAGTGTTGTGTTTGTGCCGCTCTGTTCTTTCAGTCACCCTTCCCCGGTGATGATGAAGAAGAAGTGTTTGACAGCATCGTCAATGATGAAGTGCGCTTCCCCCGCTTCCTTTCTCCTGATTCTGTGTCGCTTATCCAAAAGGTTGGATTCCTATCAAATACATTTGACATTTATTATTCAGACAATAAAAATTGCAGTGTATCTTAATGTACTGACTTCCCTCCTTTGCTCTCAGCTGCTGCAGAAAAATCCTGAGATGAGGCTCGGCGCAGGAGAGGAAGATGCACTGGAGATCAAGAGACACAAATTCTTCCAGGTCATATCCATTATATTTCATTGTCTTCTAGGTCATTATCTGGATCTTGTTAAGCGAAATAGGTGAAATACAGAGTCAAAGTACAATTACTTAAAGTCTGAAAGACAGGCAAAGTGTGAAAAAGCTTAAGTCTTAGTTGTCTCAGTACAAGCACTTAAAGATGTTCAAGTAACTTATGTAAGAGCAAGCGCTGACTTGAAGTCAAAGTGCTGCCAGTGGATTAAATCAAGTGTAAGTGAACAATCAGGAGAAACTAAATCCTCATACAAATTAGATGTACTTTAAATGTATAAACTGAAAAAAAGATGTTGAAATGTTGAGTGTAAACACAGAAAGCAGCAGGAGTAAACTGCATATGATTATCATGAGTTATTATTCTAGTACATAAAGCAGTTGAATATTTGAGGAGTAAAAACTAAAAGCAGTTGAAGTGTCAGTTGACCTTTTAACAATTGAAAGCAGTTCGTGAAGTGGCTGCGACAAGAGTCCAGTGAACTGTGCTGGTAATAATCCAGGTTGTTTTGTTAACAGGGAGTCGACTGGGACGCTCTCTTTGCCAAGAAGGTGAAGCCGCCCTTCCTGCCTGTCATCAGAGCACCGCACGACGTCAGTAACTTTGACGAGGAGTTCACTGCCCTCAAACCAGTCCTCACCCTCCCGCGAACACCGAGCGTCCTCACTGCCGAACAACAACAAATCTTTGCCGACTTTGACTTCTCTTTCATGAGGTGAAAGGATTGGCACTCGATGTATCTGTAATTTTATTTGCCGCAAGCTCTTCAGATCCAACTGAAGGTGAAAAACTACAGTCCTGCCTTTTCCACGTCCGCACAGTTCCACGTTTTAAAGGCTCTCGGTTCGATGTCATGATGAAGCATTTTAACATTTTCCGTCACTGTCAAGTTGTTGTGAACATTTAGGACATTTACCGTTGAGGTCTGTATAAACCATGAGTGCAATAATGAGATTTTTCTACTGTACTTTTTTTTTTTTTTTTTACAAATTGACATAATGCCAGTGACGTTCAGAATACGAGCACTGCCCTCTCCATCTGAAGTACTTAACTGTAAATATTATTGATCTTAGTGAAGACAACTGAAGGGTCAGAACTGAATGTAATGTCAAACTAATCCTTTACGTCCACCTGATGTTTACCTCTTACATGTTGTCGGGATATAATGAAAATAGGCAATTTAATGTCTTCTATAGATGTTTATCACTCTGTACTTCTTTATATGAATTTTTAAATAGTTTTCTCATCAGGACTTTGCAACTATAGAACAAACCAGCCTACATTTAAAGTGGAAACTACTTGAAGGAAATATGAATGAATAAATTTATATCTGCTGGAATATGAACGACCAAGAAAGTCTTCCTGAAACATGGATTTATTGATAGTATGTTCAAAGTAGTAAAAAACATTGCATGACAGTATTGCATATAACTTCAGAAGTACACCATATGAATTAAATGTTAATTCATATAAACTCAACGACAAACAGGAGGAAATGTGTTTTTCAACACTGCTGCTGTACAGTAGATTCAACATCACATTTATTGCTCTCTTAAAAGGTTACTATTGCACAAGGAGAAGCCAAAATGGGAATACCAAACGATGTGTTGCATTCAAAGTTCTATACTTCTATTCATAGCTACTGTTCCACAGTATCGTTTGTTCAAACAGTCATACAAAAATCTCAAGCCGTTTCAAAAGACTTTAAAAAGTATATACAATATAAAATAGTTTGAAATGCTGTCCATTAAAAGTCAAAGCATCCTGTTGATCATAGTTGGAGTAAACGGCAACAATACAGTACACTTTATTCACATCTAATTTAAATTCAAACTCCACTCAGGTTTTCAAATTCTTGTAATATCTCACAGCTTTTTTTTTAAAGCTGTGGAAGTGAGTGGACCCTGTAAAACCTGTGCAGAAGACTCAGCATTACAGCAATTTTCACACAAAACGATGAAGCATTTTACACTAAATGACAAAATTTGAATATTTATCCAAGTTGTTAGAATTTGACTTGAGCAGGTAAACAGAGGAACCATATCCATCACAGATCTGGATTGTCTACACATGCATCTAAAACAAATATTAGTTGAATTTTAATGCAATATCTAACATGTAATAAATGTAAACTTCAAAAGAGGTTAACAGTCCATCAGTCCGGTTTGCTGTCATGGTCAGACCAGAGTACTCGATGAGTTTTCAAACACATAAATGATTCAAAGGAGGAAGCAAGAATGAGGTCAAATGGGACGTAGGAGCATAAACAAAGACAGCCTGACTCGTTCCACAGCCAGTGAAGTGTCTATAGACAATGTAGATCATTGTAAACAATTGTTGGACCTAAGAGAAATAGCTGCAGCACAGATGAGCAGCTGTCCACGTACAGCAGAGGATATAATGGAGGCGCAGGTCCTCCTTAAGGACAATGTATAGTTTTTCATACCCAAAAACTGTGGACTGGAAATAACAAGTGTGGAAGGCAGCAACATAGCAACGACAAAAGCAAGCAATCCACTGCAGTACTGAACCACTGAAAGGAGAGATGTTCAATAAGGACAATGTTGCAGAATTATGGCACAACACCACCAGTGCCTATATATATATATATATAAAGGTAAACTGCACACAAGGAGAGCTAATCCCCCACTCCGTAGTCAAGTGCCTAAACCCAGATAACATACTGGAAGCTGTTCATGAGCGAAATCCAGTCTGCTCACTCTGTTAGTCCTGGTCATGTGTTGTTAAACTTGATCGCTGCCCTCTCTGAAATACACCTGCTCCCACACCACTGTGCCCCAGACGCAGAAGAAACCCCACAGGTTGTGGAAAGTGCCGCGATCAAACGGGTTTTCGTCGGCGCCGCAGTGCTTGAGGTAGGAAATTCGGTGGCGTGACATAAACTCCCAGGTGGTGGTGTTGAGGGAAACCAGGTAGAGGTGAGAACTGAGCAGGAGCAGCACGATGAGCGAGAGCAGAGCTACCAGCACGGCGACGGCCAGCAACATGCCGTTGGTACGGAGCCACAGCTGCCAGGTGGGCACGTAACTGAAACCCGTCCTGAGAAAACACAAGGACCTGAATCAAAAACGTCCCAGCTGGGATGACGTAAAGCGTTAGTAGCAGTCTACTCACCAGGCGATGTGCAGCCCCCACAGCAGCACCAACAGCTGAATGGCCAGGTAAAGCACAAACCAGCGATGGTTCCTCTCGCCAACACAGTTCTCAATCCAGGGGCAGTGATGGTCGTAACGCCGAACGCAGTGCTGACATGTCTGGCAGTGCTTTGATCTCATTGGCTGCTGCTTGGAGTAAAAACCATACAATTAAAAGAAATGTGTCAGCAATTACAATTCAGTCATATCAACGTTCAAGCAGAGTCGAATGGTTTTAACACTTGATTTGAACACGGTCTGTCTCCTGTAATGCTGATTCAGCCTGATGACATGTTCACTGGAGGCAGTGGGGGTGTGTAACGTAGATCAGTGCTGCTAGGCAACCCATCTGTTATTCTATACCACGATGGGATCCTACAAGTACTGAAGAAGTACTTCCAAGTGTCACATTTCAACCTGAGAGGTACACGAGTATTTGACAGATTACAAAAAAACAAAACACCAGGTCACCAGCCATCGAGTCCAGCAGCAACGGGAAAATAAAGTGGAAAAAAAGACATGATTGAAATTCACTGGAAACGTGGAGATGAGGAAAAACAATAGTGGTGACAAAAATAGAACCAGATTGTTTTACACTCTCTTAAAATCTTTGCATCTCATTTTCAAATAGTGTGTAAATGTTCTCGTCCTGAAATAACCAGCACGTGCCTCGGGAGCTCATGGCAGCGTACCTGAAGCAGACAGTGGCCACAGCGTCGCTGGCGCAGGGACTTTGTGGTGGGTGGGATCATGTCCTGCTGCTCCTCCGTCACTCCCAGCGTGAACTGGCACAAGACGGGAGACAAACTGTTCAGAAAAGCCAGTGACTCCTTGTGATTCATGCTCAAACCTGGTCTGACATGCAGTATACTTGGCATGTCTCATGACTTGTTTTTCAGGACTGGTCTATGGCTACGCGCCAATTATGACTCCATTCTCTGAGATGCAGTGTATTACAGTAACAAACACAGGCAGAGTACGAATAATACTTTGTCAACAGATTCAAATTGTTCCCACCTGCGAGGATGTTTTGTATTGCTTATTTCTGTCAACATGGAAAAGCAATTAAAAGAGTGGACTGACTGAAGTCTGTTAAAGCAGTAGATTTCTATGAACCTGCACAAACTGGAAGATATGTTGCCTCATTAAGTGAGCTGTTATTACCATGCTACTTTTGGGAAAAGAGATTACAATGCAGTTTTAAAGTGAACACTTAAATGCCAAAGCTGCCCAGCAGCACGGCACCATTTTGTAATAATGTATTCAGAGCAAAGCTTCTACCTAAGAAAGGTAAAACTGAAACGCAGAACACAGCTGGGATGCCCTTGAGAAATATTAAAACGAGTGTCTTTAATATATATTATTCTCATTGTGTAAACTAAGTAACATCTGGTGAACCGTTGTCTGGCAGATGTGCTGACTGCAAAACAGTAACAAACTATTTAGTCTACGTCTTTGGGTGATACTTTTATTATTGCACTACACCCCGTTGGAGTTGGAGCCTTTTTAAAATCAGCAACACCTTCCCATCACACGAGCATTTCATTACAGCTGCTTTGACGAATGCGTGGTGGCAACTATTGTGACAAAGATCTCTGACATGCTGGAGGTCTTCCAGGGTCGTGAATCACCTGCAAATCGCCGTCATCGGACAAGATGAAGCCAGGGTCCATCAGAGAAACGGCAAAATAAAGCAGCACTGACACCAGCACCAGCAGGACGAAGAGCACGGGCTGCAGGAGCTGGCCTGTCTCCTCCTGCTTCCGCAGCTCTTCAACCAAAACACACAACGTGTCAACAACATGTACGGCTTCTAATCCGGACAGCACAAGTTCTAGAAATAACTTGACGGGTTCGTCAGTGGGCATTGTGTCATTATGAGTCCACTACTGTCCTTTTCCGTTCTAACGTATTTAGCTGTTCAAGTGTCATCGTGTGTCGTTACTGTGCAGAGTAAGGCTTACCTGTATCATGTAGGAAGAGTATGAGCGTTATGACCCATGTCAGAATCACATGAGCTGTTCTCACCAGAAACCCTGAGCCGAAGACATTTTTGAACATGGTCCTAGCATGTTAGAGCATCCATCGCAATGCTGAGAGGGACGCGGACGGACCGACGGGGACCGAGCGGAGGACAGTCAGTGTGGACGGACTGAAAGCACACTCATGTCCACAGCCCAACACACTGCGCGGACAGTCACGGCTCTGAGGTAACCCACTCGTTAGTGTATTTTTAACCAAAAAAAAAAACCCAACAACAACAACAAAAAAGGTGCCGAATCTCGCTAACGTCAACGTCGTCGGAGAATTAACGGTTGTTTTAAATCGGTCGCGTTCGCCTGCGCCGTTAACCTTATTTCCCCTCGGCTGAATGAACATAAAAACATGACAAACATTACATTAAATCTAAGGCGTGAAATACAAATTGTGAACGTTACGGCCGCGCTGGCTGTAAATCCGCAGGTTTGAGGCGATACAAACCGTCCGCTTCGCTTTAATACATTTGTGTTTTGTTGTCGTCCCTTTACAGTCTCGGCTCTGATTGGCCAGCGCCAGTCACGAGGAGGGCCGGGATAGGGTGGCCGGGAGAGACACAAAGCGCGTGTGAAATAGTCAATGATTAAATTCAGTTATAGACTACTGACATGTAAACAAACAGCATCCCTCTGTTTCCTTCACTTGAACCCGCTTTTTACAACCAGCCCTTGAATTATAAAGCCCTACATTACAAATGATACCGTGGAGCATCATCATGTTGATCAGGGAAAGTTAACGAACTATTAAAATATATTAAATCCACTCTAAAATCCACGACAGTTCAAGTTAAAGCTTACATTATCTTAGGCTTTAGTAAATATAGTGAACAATAAGAGAGTAAATTAAGGGAGCAGCAAGGTTTGGTATTCTTTTGTTTTTATTTTTCCATATAAAAAGGAGATTGCATCAATTCCCGTTTCATTCCCTTATTTATGCTTTTTTTTGTTTGTTTGTTTATCAATTGCGTCACATTATTTACTGTATAGCTCATCCTCTGTCAAAGGTTACAGTAACATGCCATCCAAACATTCATCCATTTGTGCACTCTTGGGCACAAACCATCCAAACACATCCATCCAGGTTCATTGTCTCCGTGGCGTACTCATCCCACTACACATACTGAATGTTGTCTGCCTTACTCTGTTAATCAGAAACATGCTACTGAGCCTGCAGCTCTTTGGCCCGTTTTTCATCCAGAATGAATGGAGTCTGAAGAGTCTTCCCTTCCAGCAGCTGCTCCAGACCCTGGCAGAAGAAATTAGACAGACGTTAAATCGCACACTGGTTTTACACTGTTACCTGCGACTGGATTTAGCAGGTCTACAGCTCTGTGAAGACCTGGATCTATGTATCTAAGTTGCTATGTTCTCACTAGGGATGCACGATTTGGTGAAAAAGTCATGCTGTGATTGTTGTGGACAATATTGCGTTTTGAGTCTATTTACTTGGTTATCAACGAAAATGCACCAATTCACTGATCATTTTGAAATGTGATCAAACATACAAACTTAAACTAACATAAAAAAAACACAAAACAAAAATGTGGCAACTTTAATTTTGCATGTTTTGCACAGTTTCTCTGTGCTCAGTGTCACTGAATCCAAAATTACACCAAACGTATACTGGACCTTAAATTGCAGCCATTTGCGATTATATAACTGCACAATGAATTGTGCGTCTGTGCTTCTCACCTCTCCAAAGTAGGAGACCAGCGGTGAGATCTCACACTTAGCTGGAGGACTGCCTGCTGACGACACCCTGCACAAAAAAGACAAACATGAATTACAAACATTCACATATTTTCACTTTTAATATACTTTATAAAATCTGACATTTAAAGTAAATGAGCCCAGTGAAGCGATCAGAGATTGCTTTGCCCTCAAAGTAATACTGACTTTTTTGGTCTCACAAAGTCACATTTGATCTTTCGTACGTCACTTCTGAAAAACAGCCATTCAAAATATTCTGGTTGATTACGCCTCTAGGTAGGTGGGTGGTGATACATATTGTCATCACATGCACCACATTTTAGCAAATGATCCTGTGCATGCTGAAAAAGCACACCAGCATGGCCAAATGTTATTTTATACATTGTCCCACACTATCAGAGTACAGGAGCTGTCAGTCAAGCACACCCACACACTTTATTGAGGAAAAACATCTACTATGTGGGAGGACTATGAATTTTAAATGCAATTTGCAAGACTGATGATACAGTATGTACCTATTCTGCTTTTATTGCAGAGTTCATCTTCACATGGAGAACTCTGTCCTCATTTAATGTGGCTGCAGAGTACGTATAGGAATATTCTCCCCAAACCTGGCCGCAGGAGGAAGAGTATTTCCATCTTCATCCAGCAGAGTGGCTCCAGCGGCTGTAGCCCAGCGGCAGTGTTGACTCAGTAAAGAGTTCCTGGCCGTGGAGGGGCTGTCTGCGGCTGCCCCATCCGCATTTTTCAGAGGAGAGAAATCATCCTCCCTCACAACCTCGAACACCACGAAGCTCCTTTTAAAGACAATTAGTGAAGTTATTAATAAGCTGTAGCCACACAGAGTTAAGATACTCGTGATATTTAATATGCAGACACGTAAGAACACTTGGACTAAAGACACTAAATAATAAACAGCAGTACCTTGAGAATGGAAAGACATCAAAAACAAATTTTTCCATCTTTATTCCATTGGGTTTGGTAGGTTTGACTTGATTGCCACACGTGTCCACAAAAGGCACTTTCTTCATTGCAACATGTTGCCTCAGTTGGCTTTTAAATTTCCTGAGAGATAAAACAGAAAGAAGGTTAACACTGTGAGCTGGTTGGTGTTGGTCGGGTGTGTACGGTTCCTGATCCCGTTTAGAACCTGGACTGATGAGAGCTGAGCCTCAACCAAAACGGGAAAGTCTCAGGTGAGAAAAAAAAACAGGCTGGGTTTGTTGCTGCAGTGCCTTTTTTCACATCCCGTGCTTTCTCCACTGTTAATATAAAAATACTTAAAAGTGCAACTTTAACACTACTAGGTCAATTAGGACTGTGTGATCATTTCATACAGTGTTACGCTCTATTATTTATATCCTTATGTTGTAAATCACAGTTTGTGGCGATATTTTTCATCATTTGAACGATGCTTCCATGTGGCCTGGATGCAAGCATTTTGTTATATTTTATTTATTTATATTATGAGCCTTATTTTGCTGCTATAGCTGTAAAAAAAACCTGTAGAAGCTGAAATAAGGGGGGGAAAAAAACCACCAGAGTTTGAAAATACACACCTTCCTTCTGCGGCTTCTCCTCTCAGTCCAAATCAAAAGACTAAATATAAATATAGATGAACATGACACCGTTTCATGCCACTGTGGAAAAGTGAGGACATTTTTCCAAGCTTCCATATTGAGCAACGGAGTAGAGCCCTTAAGTCTTACAGCTGTCAGTCGCATTTTTAACCCCCCCTACCTGTCTGAAAACACCTGTGATTCGCCGCAGGGTCGATTTTCTACAGCACAGAAGTGGACAGAATTCTTGTTTCCTCTCAGACCACTTAAATAACAACGTGCCCAGAGGTAATTATGGAATCTCTGCTCATTAACAAACTATATAAAATAAGAAACTATCAAGCACCGCAGCTTTAAGTGACAGTAAAGGCTCTCACTCTGCCACATCCTGCAGGAACGCCCTAGTAAAGAAGTGATTGCAGATGTTTCCGGCGCTGTAGACCAATTCCCCGTCAGGACCTCGGAGTTCAGCCGTGCGCGGTTGGATCTCGCTGTACTCCACCACCTGGGCGACTCCTTGCACCCGGCAAACCACGCCCACGGGCTCTGCAGGGTATGCCTTCTCCACCACCTGTCACATGATAAGAAGCAGGAGTCACATGACAGTCTCTGTTTGAATATTCTGCCAGTCACTCCGTTTTAAATCAGTCCTCTACCTTGGCTCCACAGTCAGCACCTTTGCTCACACAGAACCCGATGAACACGGGGTCGGCCATCTTGACCAGGATGTTGTCCACACAGTACACATGCAGGTACTCCACTCCCCTCTTCTTCATGTCCTCCAGTACAGTATTGTCCACCAAAGCCTGGTACAGACCACCATTCCCATCTAACAGATGTGCAGGTCAGACCATCGCAGAACACGGCACAGGCATTACGTTGATTACTTTACAGCAAATTCATCTTTTATTGGATAATCATTGTTAAAGCTAGGCTCAGTGATATGAACACAGTACCTGGGGCCATGGCGATCTTCCCTTTACTCTGCAGGATGACTTTTCCGTCAAAGGTCACTGCTGGGATCATCCTCTGCTCAAACATCATGATGTTCGATGGCTCGAGGCCAAAGTAGTTGTTCTCTTTGAAGAACTTCTCAGTGGGAGCCAGAGTGAACTCACTGGTCATTATGTACCTGAAAATGATCCAAAACGTGTGTTCTATCACCTGATGACGTTCCCTACAAAACATACATGCACCTAAAAAATTAAAAGGTGAAAAAGCTAAAAAATGTAAACCGTTTAGTTCTTACACAAAGGTAATGCAGCACATCCACACCATCAAACCTGTCAAAGTCACTGTTTCACCTCTTTCTGCCACACCTTGATCTTCATGTCGACTTTTGAGAAAGATGCGTCTTTCTTGCAGTAACCCTCTGTGACTTTCCCTCTTGGTGGATTGTGTCAGCAATTGTTTTTTTGGACAAATGTTAAATCAGAAGCCTTGTCCATGAGGGCAGCAATACGATTTACTTTGAAAAACTGACACTGGCTCAAGGAACCATCCTCGAAACAAAGAAACGTGTGTCATTCTAACATTTTGAGACAAAGTAATTCACAAATTTGGTTGTAATGTCACACATTTGCCATGTGAACACTGAGAAATGAGTGAGAATGTTCACTGAATAAGGAATGTGGGCTGCATCCACCTGGTGTCAGACAACCAAACCATTTTTAACTTTCTCACATGATTCTAGTTTTTTGAGACACAACCACATAATCTTACCATGGAACGGTGCATTTTGGGCCGTGCTTCACTTC
>JAPQRN010000005.1:28336962-28354559 GCA_037367275.1 Coranthus polyacanthus
GAGAGAGAGTGTGTGTGTATGTGTGTGTGTTGCTGCTCTCTGTCACACAGAGGAGTCCATCTGCCAGGCTTCAGCCAGCCATGGAAAAGTTGTCAAGAGTTGCCTTAGGAAAAGCATGTACAGACTATGTTTTATGATTTGAAACGTCCGTCATGGAAGTGTTGAAGAAACCGTTTTTGCTTTTTACCATTTGTCATTTGACAGTAAGGTTCATATGTTGGATTTTATGTTTTTAATGCTGGCACCAGAGCAAGAAGCCTCAGTGAGGAATAATTTTTATTTTTTTTGACCTGAGTCAGTCTTTTATTAGTATGCACTGTATTCAACGAGTCATTAAAAGAGAATGAAGTCTACTGAAAAGTCATCAGATGGTTTTTTATACCAAGAGGCTGCTGCTGCTGCTGTACCTCTAATCAACCACAAGGGGTCAGTGTGTGAAAACAGTATAATCATTAGGGACCAGTTTGTGTATTATGTGAAATGGTGTATATACATGTTTTATTCTGAAAATTGCAGTGACAGACCTTGTTGTGAAGTAGATTTAATATAATGACTGGACTATAAATTAATATAGAAAATAGGGTCAGATTCACGTACAACTTAAAATAATATGATCATGAAACGTTCATTGTTTTCACTGAAGAAACCAAAAAAAAAGAAAAGTCAAATCCCATAAAGCGTAGGGTCTTCCAGTAATAGCAAAAACTGACATGTTAATATTTCCTAATCAGTAAATGAAACCTGACAGACATGTTATTCAGTTGAATGTAATTACTCATAAACAAAAGTACTGGACAAACTGGCATAATCCTACGATGGAAGTAGATTTTAAAAAAGGGATTACCAAAGTTAATACAGTTCATTATGTGGGGGACATGAATGACGTCCAGTGTGACTTTTGAGACATTCCCACGTTTTAAACCAATGCATTGAGGATTTGTTCAAATTTTCACTCTGAGAAAGAGAAGCGAGGCCTGTTGTTGATATTGGAGGAAGGTCAAAGGCACAACGTGGACAGTCTTATTTATGTATTTATTTATTAGAGGTTGACCGTGGATTTTTAAAGGCTGATATAATGATGATAGTTTGGAGCAGGAAAAAGCCAATAGTCGATGAATCGGCCCAAAAATATCATCCCTGCTCCTCCTGCAAAACATTTTGACACTGAATGTCTGAAATAAACTATGTCTCATAACCAGATAGCTCGATTTGAGTCAAAGTAATAAATACCTAAATAAATAAGTACATCTGAATCACTGAACATTAAAAGTAATGAATCAATAAATGTGGAACTGATCATTAAACTGACCATAAATATAAATCTAGGTGGAAGTGATTTTTATCTTTTAAGTCCTTATTTTCCATCAAAGTCAGTATTTCCGGTTCAGAAGACTATTGTCCTATCAGTGCTGACTAATCAGCCAAACGGATTAAGACTGTAATGTGTTTTATTGATTTATTTCTGCACGCGGTAATCGTACTTTCACTAGAGTATGGTTTCATATTTCGAGTTCAGTCTGTATTATTGTCGTTAATTGCCTATTGCTTGGTTATTTATGATTTTCATTTTATTCTCACCGACCCCCATGACTTCCCCTTTTCTCGTGCGTTTGTGGTTTTTGTTGTGGGTGCCTTAACACAACAACAGTCCCATTGGGATCAATAAAGGACAAATGCAGGACAAAATGATCACGAGGAAAATATGAGAAAACCGAGCATATGTGTTTTTGTTTTTTTTTTCCTGAATTCGTCGCTTACTTTAAGGTTACGTCGACGTTTATTCTCGCTCGGCCTCGACACGTTTCTCGCCTCTGCTCACACTTTGTGGACGGTCCCTAACTGGCCCCGTCAGACCGTGAGACGTTCACGCGGCGGCTGTGAGTGACTGTTGAACCCTCCTCAGTTCAGGAGAAGAAGAAAAAAAAAAACTTACTGAAGATGCGTGGAAGCTAAGAAAGTCGCCCAGAGCCCAGACCCAGTCCTCTGCAGCGGTGCTCGGCGGTACGCTTTACCCAGAATGAAGAGGACCCGGACCGGCGTGACGGTAAGCTCCGGTGGAGGTTTATGTAATCAGTCGTAATCTAGTGTTAGTTGGTCGCTGGTGAGTTTCGTGTGTTTGCGTGGCAGCTGTCTGCAGTGGGAGAGTCTAATGTTGGAGAAAACACAAGCAAGCGCACGGACTTTTAGAGATGTTGTCTAAAGCAGTCCAGAAGAGTCGGCGGCGTACTAATCATTAAAGAATGGACCTTTTTTTAAGTGCTGGGATGTAGAAAACATACTGACCACCGCTGTCATTGCTGCAAAAGCTTTTACGTGCAGTTGCAAAACAGTCTATATGCTGCAATAAGTTGCCTTTTCTTTCATTTCAGGTCTAAACCATACTCCAGAAATGATTAACCCAGATGAAAAGGACTTTTAACCCCCAAAGCCAAATATAGTCTATTTATTTTTGTATTTTTATTTTTTTTTATTTTTTGCTCTCACTGATAAAGATGAGCACTCTGCAGCAGCTTGGAACCATGTCTTTTTTGATGAAAAAGAAGAAGTTCAAGTTTCAAGTCAATTTCACATTGGAGGAGCTCACAGCTGTGCCTTTTGTCAACGGGATGCTTTTCTGTAAGATCCGGCTGATTGATGGAGGAGACTTTGCCATCTTGTCATCCAGGTATTCACAAACACTTCCTGACTAACCCACATCAGCTGTCATTACATGCAAACTGATCAACGTGACCTCTGCTTTTCAAGTGTGCTCACGCCTTGCGGTTCTCTACAAAACGGGGATGCATTTGATTATATTCAACTGCAAGTGAGTGTGTAATTCACAGTAGTTTGTGGTCGGTGTTCCACTGACACTGTGAGGGCCGTACGACTGGTGTGAAACTTCGTGTCTTGCATTTGGGCCTTCAGTGTCTCGTTCCACCCTCATGTCTTCAGGGAAAGTTGTCTGCATGCTGTTTCCCAGCTCCACCCTGTAGCTCCTTTACACTGGGAGCTGCCCAGTACTAACACAACCTTCTACACACTGTCTTTGAGCTGCTATGTGGGCGTATGTTGAGGCTGCGCGGTTTGCTCAAGAGCACTTACACAGGGTTGTTTAGGGAGTCACGAGCCGTAATCATTCTGTGACCCTGACCCTGATCGACCAGTAGCAGTTCACCTCTGCAATATTCGTCATGTCCTTTAAAATACTTACTTAAAATACTACATTATTATTATTATATGTTTTTTTTAATATATTTAGGGAAAACCCAGAAGAGACTTATGGTTTGGTTTTGCAGTTCTATGAAGTATTTTACAATCTTTTAAGTCAATGTTTTGGTTTTACAGTCCATAACTTTTCAGTTTAGTTCAGAAAGTTGTGATAAAACTCGGTGTACATGCCCTCCATCAAACGGCAGAGTTAGTGGCGTGCAATTTGGCGATGCTGAAGTGAGGCTGGATATTGGAGCTAAATTAGTTAATGATGCATCATGTCAGCTCTATGTGTAAAAAAAAAAAAAATCAGTTTTCTCGCATGTTAACCTTATCAAAAAAGTAAATGACCTAATGTGTTTATAGCTTTTAGCACTTTTTGTTCCCAAACAAACCAATGAATGCCAGTTAAATGGGTCACCATATCTACAAAAACTGTTCACAGCTAGATGTGTGAATTCTTTAGAATAGATGCGGTGACGAAGAAACTAGAAAAACAAGTTGCTGTTATCTTTTTAAAGATTCATGTGTCACAGCCACGACTACGCTCTATATTGGGGTTAGGGAAAAAAACCTTTAAAAAAAAAAAGAGGGAATATTACCGTTTCTTATAACTTCAGTGGAGAAACCTTTAATTCAAAATAATTAGTAGCTCTGGAACAAATCAAAATATATCCAATAGTCCCCAAACTTCTCCAGACTTTGTTTCCACGGTGCGGCTGCATGACTTCAGCTGGATTCATTCATGACGGCGGTGGCTCACTATGAGTCAGCACTGCAAGTGTCACAACAGGTCTGCAGGTTCAAAGAGTAACAGACAAGCCTTGAAGACCACCCCAGAGGTTTCTGCAGGTTTGGACTCATTTAGAGCATGTATCAGATATTTTAAAATGTCTTTTCCTCCCCCTTCAGGCGGCTCTTGGTTCCCAGTCTTTCTATACATAGGACTTCAACCTGCTTGCTGCATGCTTGCTTGAGATATGACTGTAAAAACTATATTTTGGGACGTACACTTGTTCTGCCTGAGAATGAGATGAGAAGATGGATAACGGTGTCTCACCTGGTTTCAAGTACCTCTGTATCTTAAGCTTAATGAGTCATGCACAGTATCTTATGTGACAAATATGTAGAAGAAAAAAAACGAATTGAAGTGTAGATCTTTTTTTTTTCTGACTGATATTTGACTCTCTAAAAGAAAGCGGATTGGCATATTTCGCAAACTTAAAACATTTCTTGGTCACTGTGCATTATCTAAATGGGAAAAGCTGGCTTGGAAATACGAACAAGTTGACACAAGTATAAAATCCATATGTTTTGTACCAGAGGCGGAGACACAACGAACAAGAACAACGATCTCCCTTAAAAGTAATATTTACGTAACAGTGCCTAGTAGAGTCAAATTAAAGTGGTTAAACGTAGGCCCAGCTGTGGGTTAGATAAACAGAAAAAACAACAACATCAATCCAACAAATGAAGGATGATGGACGGGACCGGTTCCTTTCAGGCAGGTTGTTAAAGCTGCAGAGCAGAGGTCCTCACCTTTAGCCTTTAACCTGGAAACCAGATCCTGCTGCACAATACTCATCAGCTAAAAAAGACATCTGGACCAAGACGTTCAAAGCCTTCAAATGAATCTCTAAAATCTATGGGTCAGAGTCACAATGGACAGGAAACTAGAAGATGTTATTTATGATTTACCACTTCATTTACCGCTCTTTCCTTCTTCCTATGTGTGAAGCGTTTCCAGTGCTACTGGCGTCTACCACAATGCACAACATTATACGCCTAGTGTTCCTGTTTTAATCCAAACAAACATTTGGAGGTCAATCTAACTTCGTCTGTCCACAGCGGTCGCTTCCAAAAGGACTCTGGCTTGTCCAGATGTTGCTCTACACACTTCAGACGTGGACTTTTGTCTTCCCTTAGTCATTAGGTGACGTACTTTGTTGAGAAAGGGTAAAGGTTGTGTCCTGCTGGTTGTGAGGGCTTTTTCGTCTCACCTTGGAAGGACGATCACCTTGTGTGGTCTTCATTTATTAAGGCTTGTCGAGAGGACTTCCTCTAAATCCTAGGACTATATTTGTCATACAGCTGGAGGCAGTACAGTACTGACTCGAGGTAATAACATCTGAAATCTAATTAAAATTCAAGAGAAATATGCAGCTCAGACAACAGCCCACACTTTATTTAATGTGTCTAGATGCCAACAGTAAAGTCAGAGATATACTGAGAGCAGCAATACTTGAAAAAATGACTCTTCCATTCTTAATTCAATAGATCGCAGGCGTTGTCCAGTGTGTTAGAGACTGTTGCACAATAGAGGCAACATAGAAAACCTCAGTAAAGACCAGCAGCACCTCAGCACTATTACCATCGACGGCATCAATAAGATCCTTCAGATTTAACCTTTAGGTTTTTACCATGAGCCTACAAGGTTAAAGGTAAGCGTTTGTATTTCTGAGATTCCAGTCTTAAAAGAAGCCTGCACTCTTGAGGGTACTTTGAGGTTCACTGATTTGACCCACATTTGGTGAAGAGTCTACATTCCTGGTATAAAATTGCTCCTCTTTATCTTGTATCTGCCTGTTGATTCATATCTCGCTCCTGCATGTTTTCGGCTGCAAACGGAAAGGAGAACTCCCCAGCTGATGTTTAGAATCTCTTAGAGCACAAGCAGCAGCGTGCAGATTGATGATGAATGGTGATCATTTTAAAATATCATGGTAACGTTTGCCTCAGGTTTACAAGTCTGAGGTAGTCTGGCTCACTGGGAGTCCTCTGTTGGAATAAGGGTTTATATTTCAGGGTTGTCATTCTCCCTCCTTCCTCTATCTGTGCGTTATCTCTATGAAAGTCCGCCTCGGTACGTCAGAGAACAGAAAGAACAGCAACCCCCCCCCCGAGCTGCAGCTGCACCTGAAATTCAACAGACATACATCTTTTTTTGTGCCGTTTTCTTTTGTAGGGTTTTATTCATTTTAATACCATGAAGTTCTTCCCCATGTGCACATGTTCCACCAAAACAACTTCTCTCCCGACACTATTTTGCAAACGTCGCCGCATCCTGCGCTCAGTGCTGCCCAGGAACTAGTCAAACAACCAGATACCTTTTAACCCTATTGCAGAATCATATCTACAGCACCGGCACAGAGCCAATGAGGTGTGGACATGGGTCTGGCTGTGCGAGACTAAGCCTGAAGTATAGAAAATATTTCATTGTATAAGCTTCCCCAACGCCAAACATCTGGTTAAAAATAAGTTGTTTTAGAAAAAGTTCCAAAATCCCAAACTCCGCAGCTTGAACCAGACTAACTTTTGATTGTTTTCATAGTGAACAGAACTGGCTTTAGAGAATTTTTTTGTGAAGGTTTATTTTTTTTTTTTTACCAGTGTCCTCAGGTTCCTTGAACGCAGATGTTGTGGTACCTCGGTGGTCATAACCAGGCCACAGGAGCGGGACCTCCTGCTTCAACCTCAGTCCACAGGCTTTGTCTCTGCAGTGAGAACCAATGCAACATAAATGACAAAGTGATTTAGACAAATGAATGAATGTAAACAGGTGGTTGCTGAAAAGCTGCACCTCTATTCACTAGGAGACAGTCAGAGCAGGTAGGCACTTGTTGTCAGGACAGATACTGTGGCAGGTGTGAGTACGGTGTAGCTGATCACCTCATAGGATATGAATCACGCCTTTCTAATAGCCTGGAGAGTCTTGTGAACAACCAAGCTCCACACGCTGCTCACCAATCATTGTTATTAAAAATGAATGCACTATGTACGGTGGCTTTGAGACACATAACTCCACGAACGGACGGCGTTATGAATACTAGGACTGTGTGCGGGGATAAATTACCCCCTGAAACGCTTGCGCCTTAATGTCACCGTAGGTAAAATGTCTACTGTTGCAGCACATTGAAAGTCTGAGTTCATGGTTTCAGCTTAAACACTGCGGATCTGTTACGCTGACCTCAGAAGATGCTCTGACTGCATCGTGGATCGGCCGCACATGCAACCAATGCTCCTGTAGCTTTGCATACCGGATGAGGCTCGTGTGTTGATTTTTAAGCGGAGGAGAACATAAAAGCAGTTAATAGGCTGCTCATAGTGACTCTGAAAAGGGAAGTGTAACTAATCTAATGTGATGGTTTCTAACCAGTCAGTCTGCTATGAGTCGTCTGTCTGCTACGTCTGGAAATAAAGCTTTTTCTGTTTTCACCTTTTCATGTCGGGGGCTTTTTCAACTTTGGAAACAGTGACAAAATATGAATACAATAACTTTAATCTAAGCTGATATAGAGTTACAGCCACAACACGTGTATATAATACTTACACATTTCCATAGAAGCGATAACCGTGCATCATAATTACAGAAAATTATTCAACTTTTGCAACCATACTGAAAGCAACACAGCAAATCTTTTATCAACGTAGTCACTTATCTTGATTGTTGTGTATATTCTACATATTAAAATGTGCTGTAAATAAGTAATACAGTAGGAAAAAAAGGCTTTATAAGGATATGAATCATAGACCTCTATGTTTGTATTGCTTTTCCAGTTCCTCTTTTTTTTGTTTTCAAAGCAGCAGATCTCGTCTGAGACGCTGACACTCGGCGTCACTGCACTGTTATCACGAGTAGGTGCAAATCAGGTTGTGTCAACTTAGCTATCACCCATAATCCGTTAAAGTGACGCTCTCAAAATGTTTCTAGTTTCAAATACGCAGCCACTTGGGTGGGGGTAGGAGGTGCAGTTTGGGCAACAGTTTACTGTTCAACTTTGTTTTTCCTCTTCCAAATAAGTGTGACTAACCTGGGGCTGTTTACAACATGTCTGATTGTCTGACTGCTCTAGTTTCTTGACTCGTCACAGTTCTATCCAGTGATGTCAAGGCATTTTTAGGATCTGAAGTCGCACAAAGTCAGTATAACATCTTTGATAAGATTCTCTGACCTTTTCACTGTAGCTGGCAAAGTCAAGCCCAGCTGAATGAACATACAAGCGTGGATCATGTCAGTTATACTTTTCGAATGTAAGTTAAATAAAAAATGCGTCGCTAAAAGCCATGTGAAATAATCCCTCTTCTCAACGGTTATATGTATCTGTGGCAAGCAAGAGCGTAAACAGGTCCTGAGGTTCTCTCTGCTCAGATATCACAGAAAGGAAAATGTACTTGGTTGGTGGTTCTGTCCACACCTTGATTTGATTTGCAAGAGGCTTCTAACGTTTATTGATTTCAAGTGCGGGTAGAGCAGGTAGCCTCAGACTGCCTGGAAAAAACTGTCGAAACAGGCAAAAGTTTACAAAGTCTCTGGAGAAATGTGCCCCCACTCATCTGCAAAGTGGAGAGAAGCTCATTGATTGTGGTACAGCTCGTACAGAACCTGCATTTCTTCTCTTTGTATCAGTTCTTATTTTATTAAGAAACGTGACCTTTATAGGGAGTCAGCAGCTTCTGGCTAATGTCACCCGTACATGTCACCTCGTAGATTCCATTTGATTCTGTAGACATCTTCCACGTCGCTACACATTCACTTTCACCCACCGGCTGCCCACCGTATCACCGTCTTCAATGTTGTGCAAGAGTCAAGGGATGTTCTGAACTCCTTCTCAGTCTAAATTCCACCCTGAAGCCACCACCACCTTAGGCACACACCTGCAAACTAAACACATTGTTACATAAGCACTTTACTAGTGTCCACATTAAGTGAAAAACACGCACACAAAGCGACCAAAAGACAAACAGGCGGCCTTGTTGCCTCACTCAGTAAGTAATGACTGCTGAAGGAGGCGTTAGCTGTGTTCATGTGTCTGCTTGTGTGTGTCAGGCTCATTTGCAACTCGGTCTCATTCCTCAGATTCTTCTACTAGAAAAAAGACGAAGGCAAACCAATAGGAAGGCAGAGTTTGACAAGTGGGAGTTTTTAACACAAACACATTTGAGGAAGCCAAGACGATGCGCAGGTGGATCATAGAAATGTTGAGCTGAGGATTCGCAGCCGACTTCCTCTTCTGCTTTTTTGTGTTTTATGGCAGGTGGCATCCAGCGTTAAGGTACATTAGCATCACCTACTGTGTGTGAGTGTGAACCGGGGTTAATAAACGCCTTAACTAAAAAGCCCAGAACGGACAAAACGAACACCGACTCTAACGAGGGACCACCGTAGGAGAGGCTGAGGTGAGGACGGAGCGGTGCAACTTCACCACTAGATGTCACTGAATATTACACACTGAAACTTTAAGCGCTTACAGGAAAAGAATGAATGAATGAATGAATAACGACCAGGCCAATACACTTTTAGACGATGATGTGCACACGCCCCTGCCACAACTGATTTATAGACAGAAATAGACCCAAGGCAAGAGGTTTGGGATGTCTGACATATCATTCAATACACCTACAGTTCCTGTAATGCAAGACAGTAAATTAGATGGTTTCCTGCCTGTTAAATGCTCACATCTTACAAACTCCAGTATTTCTGTTTCATCTTTGACTGAGATAACCCTGGCGCCATCATCATCATGGATATTTACGTTTATTTGTTATGTCCATCTTATTTTTATTTAGTTTATTTGATTTATTGATCTTTCTTTGTTCATAAACTGAATGTGAAGGAGAAAGATTTGCACCTTTAGCACAGAGATGTTCATCTTAATCGTGGTCAAATTGGAATATGATTTGGTTTGTGATTGACCAGTCCAACATGCCGCCGGGGCTGAACGTTGTTTGAATGCATTTTTTTGTGTTTTTTTGTCGTGAGCCTTATGAACAGTCTCTTGTGTGATGTGAACCAACAGCCGCATAAAGCTTTGCTTTATGGAGACAGAGATAGTGTTGCCTGTATCTACCTGCTGTACAATGGTGTGTTTGTTGAAGGCAGGTAGGCTGAGCTGTAAGAAAAGAAGTGGCAGAACCTGTCTGGTCAATTTCAGTCTCTCTTTGGCCGCCAGCAGCCTCCAGGCTCGTTGTTGTGAGAGCTTTAAACTTCAGGTCACCCTTCAGATAAGTGCAGTGGGAAAATTCCCTTGGCCTCGGAGCCAAAGTTAATGTTAGAGTTAATGTTCAAAAAGAATGCCTGAAGATAAGATTAAACTCTTAATAAGCGCCTGAGCTATCAGTTTTGGTGAATGAATATTAGAAAAATAAAAAGGTAATCTAGCTGTAACGATTCTCCGTTTGACTTTTTTTTTCGTAAGCGTCGTAAATGCTACACAATGCTATGAATCACAAAACAAAATGCAGAGAAGAGCGTTTTGAATCAGTGATGACAAGCTCCAGCATGCAGCTGATCTCATGATCACTGACACGTCTTTACAGAAGATCAGCCAAACCTCACCTCAGCTGAAGCAATTAGCTCTACAAAGCTGTTTCCTTTTACCCTTTCTGCATTTGGGTGATTTGTTGAGATATTTATTTTCTTACTTTTACCTGTTATTCTTTGCTGCCTGAATGGGATGGTTTGTTAACCTCCTGCCTTGTTTTGTGCCTTGTGTATGTTCTCTTTCTTACCTCAGGAGGGGTCTAATGACAATAAACTAAACTAAACCCCTTTTAGGTGTTTGGTCGAGTGGTTTGGTCTTAAAATGCAAATTTTAGAATTTAGTCTTGAAGTTAACTCTACAACTGTTGGCAGGTGTTTATTTGATCTTAGTTTGATCCAAGCTCGTTCTGTGCACACTGTTCATAGTCTTTTTCCTAAACTAAGCTTTTTGCAGACATGACATCGGCCGATCTTAACATTTCAATTAAATCCGCGCTAACGTACGTATTTTGAAATGGCTGTGTGTGAAGGTGTCTCACCGCGCTGAGATTTAGCACCAGTTCTGCAGTTTCTTCTCGGCTCTACAGAGACGTTCAGCTTCTTGCAGCTCATGATTTGGTTTGTGGAAGATGCATCTAAATAGTGTTGGGCTCCAGTTTGCAAACGCTCAAAGTAAATGATTATGTGGTATGAGCAGTACGGGGGGAAAAAAAGGCATGCGACTAATTTGGCTTTATTTGCAAAGCAGGGACACCCGAGTGGACTGCTTTTTCAGTTTCAACAGTTTCAGTCCTCCAGTGGCCTGTTTGTACAGATCAAAATCTGAGGAGCAAAAATATTTTAAATACGAGGACATAATCAACGTTTCTGGTCTGCATTAGTGACACTGGATACTGTTTGTGCTTTTTGCAGCATCCGCAAAAAGAAATACGCGATATGCATTATCACAAAAGTTTTTTATAAGGTTAACTCTATGTCTATTTACATGTTGTTTGCATTGCACTTCCTCCATTTTGACGTTGAAAAGAACAAGCATGAGGGACAGTTTGTTCTGAGCAGCGCACGGGGCTCAGTTTGCTCTTGCATGTGTTCAGATCATGTGGACGATTCACACCTGATGTTCCTCCGACACGGGACAGATGCCGTCTGAGTCAAGTCCGGACAAGTCCAGCACGCTGTCGAGCTAAAGTGCGTGAAGGAGTTAGTCTTACTCCTCTGACAACCTGAGCATCAGTTTCCTACCGGTTTACCTTTGTTCTCTAATTATCAGGTATGACAGAGAAGCCTGAGAGAAAGGTCACTCCCATCGGGCGTTTACTTCACTCTGTGGCAACATTTCATTCTCAAATTTAACAGGTGAAGAGCACATTCTCCTTTTTGGGCATTAAATATCCTGCTCCACCCACGGTCAGGTTCTTGCACGTGCATCAGCATAAGGTTGAATTTGTACGCCATCTGTAACCGCTTTAACAAAACCTCCTCATTACTTAATTTACCGAATGCATTTTTGCAAAGGTTAGCAAATGATGAACATGTCACAGTAAACACCTGTTTCCTACAGTACAGTCCTACGTAGTTTTCAATTATGCGACTGAGTATCTGAAAAAGTCACATACTGACCTTAACCTAATTAGATAATTTCCTGATGTGAAAGGCTACGGAACAAAAAGCCGTCTTTACTTTTTTCCATTTCCTTGAGAGCGATCTTAGCTTTATCTGTGTTTGCTTGTGGAACCGTATCACTGGAAATTATTCAAACAAGTTAAACAATCCGAACTGAACTCTACGACAATGAGAATGAAACACATGTTCCAAATTATATCAGGCCCAAACATGAATTCAGCCAGGATGTTTGTGAAACAGTTGATTGCTTTTAAGAGAAAGACTAAAACAAAAAGCTGAGGTATGTCCGGCTGTATTTGAACCACGCTTGAACCTCTTTATGTCTTTCGGTTCCTGTGTGAGCATTTGTCATTTTTTTCCATCAGAGCCAAACAAACTCGATTAGTTTTTTGTTTTTTTTTCCATTTGTTGTTGTTTGTTATTTGCACAGTGCGACCGTGTGTGTGTGTGTGTGTGTGAGAGAAATGCCTGACGCCGATGCAGATCAACACCAAATCTGTTTTCAATCTGTGCAAGTGGAAAATCCCTCAGTCGACTTTCAGCGTGACGTGTCCCATCCCTGCATGAGATCATCTGGACTGTCAGCTGCACAGCCTCGTGGACCGGATTTCTTTTTACTCACTTAACCATATTTCTTTTGTTTAATGAGAATATCTTGTTTTTCTTGCCGCGTGTGCATTTTGTTTGTTTTTCATCTGCGTCCAAGGTAACAGTGGTTCGCCAGGTATCGCAGCTCCCGCAGTCCACTGTGTCTTTCACTGAGCTCATGAATCTAAAAACGCTGCAGCCTTGTTTGTGTTGTTCAGATACAGCACAGAGTTAGTTGTTCTGGTACAACGATTGAAAAAGTCACAGAGTATAAATATCTAGGTTTATGGATTGATGAAAAGCTAACTTTTAAACATCATGTGGCATATTTAGTGGCTAAACTGAGACCGAAATTTGGTTTCTTTTATGGAAATAAACAGAGCTTTCCACTGCATTGCAGAAAGATGATTGTTGAGGCAACTTTTTTTTTAATCAGTTTTAGATTATGGTGACATTCTCTCCATTCATGCTAAAGCTACAACTCTTAAACCACTGGATGCGGTTTATCACTCAGCCCTGAGGTTATTACTGGTGGTAACTATCCTACCCATCATTGTGAGTTGTACGCCAAAGTTGGGTGGTCCTCTCTCTTTGTAAGGCGTAGTAAACGCTGGATTTTATTTATTTATAAAGCACTTATTGGTCTTTTACCTCAATATATCACGTCATTACTTTCTCTCATACAGACACTCATAGAACACGTTGAAATGATTTTATCATGCTGCAAGTGCCACCTGTTTCCTCTGATTGTGGTCAATCTAGTTTTACTCTTATTTTTATTTGACCATGTTTTACTAACAACTGTTCTTGTTTTTAAACTACTTTCGTAAATTGCATTTTATTTGTTTTTATTATTACTGACTCGTCCCTTATTGTTTTGCTTACCAGCACTGGTTACCGATGTTCGGAATGTAATTTCCTCTGAATTTTTCTTTGTACTTTTATTGTTAATTCTGTGTGTCTTCTCGGCTATATTGCAAATGAGGCCTTCACCTCAGTATATTCCGAGATTAAATAAAGGTTATAATAATAATACATCTAAAAACGCTGCAGCCTTGTTTGTGTTCTCCATAGTTAATAGTGGAGGAGGGGCCCTAAATAGTGGCCCTAGGGATTATATTTCCCCTTTAGTTTTGTGGTTGTACATTTAACTGTAAGTTGCGTCAGTCTTACACAGAGGTTAGAGATGCAAAGCTGGACACTGTGTGAGGTGGAGGACAGGTGTTTGATGACGGTGAACGTCGGGAGACAGGAGAGCGTTGTACTGTAGTACTTGTATCTACTACTACACTACTTCTGGGAAGTCATTCAGAGCTGAACACGCAGACATGATACGTATTCTTAGATGAAGTGAGAGTTTTCACTTTCCGACGACATCTCAGACGCTTGTTGCCGTAAACATCCATAGATCTGCTGTTCTGACCTGATGTTTGTGTGTGTTTATGTGTGTTTATGTGTGTTTATGTGTGTGTGCAGGGAGGAGGTGCAGCAGAACTGCGTTCGATGGAGTAAGAAGTTCTCCTTTGTGTGTAAAATGAGCGCCAATCCAATCACTGGGGTTTTGGACCCCTGCATCTGTAGAGTCTCTGTACGCAAGGTAAACTACACATCCCACAATGCATCTCTCTGAGGTTCCAGAGTTATTATGGCATAGACAGTTTCATTATTTGTTTATATTTTTATTTAGTTTTTCAGTTTGGCTTTACGAGAACGTTTTAGTTTTGTTTTGTGAATTTGGACTAGTTTCAGTTTAGTATTCAGTATATAGATGAAAAATGTAGGATGAAAGAATGCAAGGCATCAAATACGATTTATGACATTTTCAGAGTCAAGTTATTTTTGTACACCTTGAACCAGTAACATTTCTCCATCCAGAGAGATCGGTAATTAACACCTGGAAATAAATCAAACGTGAAACTTGAGTCTGAAATGAAAACAAGTCTGATTTTACTTGCAACTATATTTTGTTTTATTTTATGCTTAATATTCATTGTACACATGTTCATGGTGCATTATAGTGTTACAACAGATTCATTTTAACTGTGTCAGTACGTCTAGTTGAACCTGAGGTTAGGTGTCAAGTCCACATGATGTGTTATAACAGGTTTATAGATGTGACTGTAGAGATGACGTGAAAAGTGAACAATCCTTCATTTACTGCACTTTGTCTTTCTAGGAGCTTAAGGGAGGAAAAGCCTTCTCAAAGGTACGTTTATTTTATGATTATATGATTGAAATGAATGAGCCACATCTGTCTGTACTATTTTTCACAGTGTGAAACTGCTTTTTTTTTCACCCCAGCTCAGCACAACCCAGCTCCTCTTCCTGACCTGTAAATTCTTGCTCATAAAGTAGAAAGTGCCCTGCGTCGTTTATAAAAGACACTTTTACGGCGTCAGTGACGGTACCGGCCATGTCAGCATCACAGGTCTTTGTTACAGCGGCATGTGACAGGACACAGTCACAGGGTAATGACTATGTGAAGTGGACAGTAACAGATCACACCGTGTTTACTGTCTACGTATGTGTGTGTGTTTACGAGCTGAACTTTAAACATCTGCTGATTCAGCCACATCAGGGTTTTGCTATGTCAAATTATTGGCATGTTATCGAGTCACACCTTGATTAAAGGTTTCATTTTATTTTTGCAGCTTAATGACTGGGGTCCCTTCATGCTGAGTAATATGTGCACAATGCACCTCTACCCAGTACTGTCTATCTGCTTCATTAAAATATACAGTAATGCATCGGTGAAGAAGAATACGCTCTTGAAGGCGTGACTAATACATTTGATTTGCACAGTAATGCACACATTAGCCATGACACACAGTCAGGACATTAAACAGTATCATTATTGAGTTAAGTCTGACATGTTGCCTCTGGGGCAACTTTATTACACTCAACAATTTAACACAAACAACATCCTGCTTCACACAGAAACATGCAAAGCAGTGTTTTTCCTTTGTGTTGTGCTATGAGTTGGAGCGGTTGGTTGTGTGCAGTTTGTGTTAATTTAGCCAACACCGTTCACACGTTAGCTGTAAGTTAGCTATAGTAGAACTGTGTGTGTCAATTATACTGGTGTGTTTGTGCTTCGGACTCAGACTGATCTTTTTTTCCCTATTATTTTCATCGCTTTTCTCTCACGACTCTGTTAGCGCATCACTTGGATTCATATACCTATAATTACTCATTGAACTGTATTTACTGAAGAAAGCAGTTACATTACTCGACTATTTACTGAAGTCCAAAAGTCAATAGTGCCTTTGCGCAAAACCAAAACACCCACGTTTCATACTGTTTGTTTACAAAAAAACTGAAATGGTGCGCCTTTAAACTGCAGCTCTGGAACCATGAAGGCACAATACACAAATCAGATTAAGAGGCTCTAGGGCCTCAAGCATGAAGCACTGCTGACTGGGCAGAAAATCATGAATGAAGAGGTTAAAGGAGGTTACTGACTTCTACACAAAGTCACTCTCTCCCGTTTCGCCGTATTCACTTCCTCACGCCGGGATTGAATGAGTGCCAGTTATTGAGGTGACGTACAGTATGTGGACAGAAGAAACGAGGTCTGATCAGCATCTCGTAGGAAGTCCAACTCTTCCTGCTGATTCAAGTGTCTGAAGGAAATAAAATATAAAGAAGTGAACCAGACTAGTCCTGGTGTTGACTTGTTTCTCGTGTCTGTCTGCAGCTTGGCTTTGCTGATCTCAACATTGCAGAGTTTGCTGGCTCAGGCTCCGCAGTTCGCTGCTGCATCCTCGAGGGCTATGACACCAAAAACACTCGGCAGGACAACTCTATCCTCAAGGCAGGGCACAGACACGTGCACATACACAAACAGAACCAATGAACACTGACTTTCAGTAACGACTGTTTTTTTTTTTTTTTTACAGGTAACGATTGGGATGACTCTTCTGTCTGGAGACCCTTGCTTTAAAACGTGAGCTTGTCTCTATTACTTTGTCTGACCCAAACAACTAACTACATTCAGTGTGTTGATAATACTCGATATGCTCTGTGGTTTTACCGTCAGGCCTCCTAGCACGGCCAAATCTGTCTCCATTGGCGACGAGGACCCCACCCTGCAGCTGGACTGTAAGGGTGAGAGCACCGATGCCACAGCGCAGCCACTAGGGGGCATCGTGGAGGGAAGTCGGCACTTTAAAAACAGACAGTCGTCATCAGTACGTAGCTCAGGTAACTGCTCGACATGGGGCTCCTTAAACAAGAGGAACTGAAGGAAAATGTGGTTTATTACAATCTAAGGCTGCGTCTGTGATTCTCTCTCTCTCATTCATTAATTAACTCTTTCAAATGTTGAAAAACTTGAAAACAGTCCCTTGTAATTAGAGCCTAAAGTAATGTCTCGCTTGAAAAATGACTGAAACAATTGAATTAGCTGGTGAAACTAATAGATTAATTGTAACAGCGCTGCAACAAATAATCAATGTGGGACGGCTTTCGTTCAATGGTCAGATCTGGAAATAGGGTGACCACACTACTCCCAAAAAACACAAGCATCCAGACAATTAAACTGGTTGTATTACTTTATTATTATCTAATAAGTTGCTACTGAATCTTTCCTTGCTCTTGACCACAAGCACTTTCCCCTTTATTGATCTGCCAGGTAGTATCTGTACCTAATTAAGACCATTTGTGTGGTTTCTGAAGACATTTGTTGGTGTGTTTTTTTTCATGTAAATATAATGTGTTTCAGTGGATGCAGAAAAAAAAAGAAGAGACAGAAATAAATTGATCTAATAAAGGTTAAACTGCAGACCCTTAAAATGAGTTAAAAACTAGTTCACCACTGAAGTCTCCAGTTGATGCCTATCATGCACTCAGGCGTCACAGTGTGTTTGTTTTGTTTGCTGTGTGTTTGCTGTGTGTTTGCTGTGTGTTTGCTGTGTGTTTGCTGTGTGTTTGC
>JAPQRN010000005.1:28383876-28402092 GCA_037367275.1 Coranthus polyacanthus
CCCTTCTAAGACCCCAAGGCCGTCACATGTTTACACCTGAAGATTGCAATCTTTATTCTTTAGTTTTAGAATCTTTGACTCTACTCACGGTTAGCGCATCATACTACTTCATCAGTCCAAAATAGAGAGAGACTCTCAGGAGTAGAGGGCCTCAGTCCTCTTTCAGACCTACCTATCGACCGGATTCAGCGGTTTGACAGAGGACACTAACGCCACAAGTTTCGGGTAAAATGCTGCTACCACTGTCTGTTTATAGTAGGGGTTCATTTTTTATTTCAAAATTACAAATATAACCTTTTAAAGAACATTTTCAGAACAGGACTTTTATATAGATTGTGTATAAATTGTCCTCTTGATTCATGAAAAATATGTCCTTCTTGCTCTCCATCATGTCTCATTCTTTTCCTGTTGTAGACTGAACTGTCAGATGAAGCTTTCAGATTAGAAGTTACTCACATTCATAAGGTAAGTGGACGTGTTATGTCCCTGAAGACAAACAATAACCGGATTTGAATGTATTTTACCCAACGGTTTCTGCTTCCCATTTCTCTTTTTTTTTAGGATTTCACTATGGAGACGTTTGCAGGCCCGGTGTTTGCCAGCCTGCGTAGCTCTTTAGGCATGTCAGAGCAGGAGTATCAGCAGTCTCTGTGCTCTGAACACTGCTACCTCCAGTTCATCAGCAACTCCAAGAGCAAGGCTGACTTCTTCTTGACGTAAATCACTCAGTTTCCCCTAAATTTAGTATCAAAGAAGTTTGTTTAAACCCAGTTGGTTTCAGGTTGTCAGGTACTTTTAAAAGAAATGCTGTTTCAGAAATCTTTGGGCACTATTGACAGCGTTTAGACAAAGGAGTGTTTCATAAAGGTGGTTCAGGAAAGCTTGTTTTACGAATAGATCTGTCTTTTGTAAGATTTAGGAGGTTCTACTTGCAGAAATGGAATATTCATAATTATGTTTTCATTTGTGTATAAGGACCTGAAAACACTTCATGTTCATGTTTTCGTTACATTAGAAGGAGCTGTTTATATCTACAGAGGGAGGGGGTAGTTGTTCATGGAGTCCGCCATCTTGTGCCTCCATGTTCCTCCTATTCCTCCTTTTTCCCATTTCAAGGCAGGTGGTATCTAGTATCTAGTCAGTAAATGTCGAGTCATGTCTGAATAAAGCCCTGAAGGAGTTATTTAGAATATTTCTGAAAAAATATCATCTTTCCTGTTGTAGACTGAACTGTCCCTGCATTACCATGTGGGGACCAGAGACAAAACAAAACTGATTCTAATGGGGGACTTATGAGGGACAATCTGCAACTTCACCACTAGATTTTTATTTAATTGAATATTAACTCTACAAGCCACTATAAAACAGAATAAAGGAGCGGAAGTATTTTCCTACTGTAGAAACATGGCGGACTCTGTGGATCTGCTCCATCTGTAGATACAACATTCTAAGGTAATGAAAACACAATTCTTATTTTCATGTGATTATACACTAATGAACACACACGTGAATATTATAATCCATTTCTGCAATTAGAACCTCCTAAATGTTACACACTGGACCTTTAAATCTACTGTATATCACAACCTTCAGACTTTCATCTCTGAACCAGTTTTCCAGTCAAAATTGCCAAAATGAAATATTCTTCAAAGCATTTATGTGTATATTAGAGTTAAAGTTACTTCATCTCTAAGGTGAATTAAAAATCTGATCGTTTTGTTTTGAAATGTGAATTTGTCAATCAGAAAATTTAGTGTAAAATGAAGAGTGTTTTCCTATTGAAATGTTATTTATTATTGATAAGACAGAGGTCTATTTAACTTGTGCTTCTGAACTTCTAGAAATGATAAACGCTTCTTTTTGAAGACCCAGAATAAAAGGGAAATACGATTCCTTCTGTCCAACCTGAAGATCTACATGGAACATTTGAGGAAATTCCCCCATTCACTGCTGGTCAAGTTTCTTGGTAAACACACTCAAAAATGAAACACAATCAAACCGTATTTGACAAACATGTAGCAGAGAGGGCACAGCTGAACCAAATAAGAAATAATTATGCTTTTTAACAGCTCACAGCAGCTTAAGGATCAAATGACTGTAGTTAAAATGAAAGCTGTCGCTCATAGTTACAAACTTAGAGAAAATTACCAGCTGACTTGCAGCTTTTTAAGGTTTATTACCTATTTGTTTTGCTTTTTGGTCTGGATCCATACAGGCAAAGTCTCAGCTGAGACAAGAAAACTCACAGGTGCAGTGAAACTTAATACCGACAATGAAAGAACATGGGAAAAAAAACATTTTTCTGAGTGGAGGGGGACTTTAAACCTACAAAAACCTTTTAGTGCAGCTATGTATGTACATCTAGCAGGTACTTCCTTATATGTCCTGTGCAGGTGCAGCCACAATAAAACTAGTACACAGATTAACAGAAATGATTACAGAAAAAAAATCCACAGTAACTGAGTCGAAATTATTTTGTCACACGTGTTTTCCTTAAACTTGATAGACTCTGCATTATGAATTACCGTTACGTCAGACGCGTGTCGAGATGCTTCGCGGGAATGTTGAACTAGAGCAGGGTTTGTCAATATCGCAGTGCTTTAAAGGCAGTCTGAATCCCTGCATTTTTTGTAACACAATCACAATTCCGTTTACACAAGCATGTCCATCCAACACTTTTACTGTACAAAAAGCACTTCTTGAGAAGCACAGCCTTTGTTTTGATAAATGATAGCCTAAAATAGAATACTGCAATTTAATACCTATAAGAAAATGAAGCGTGCAGTAAAGGACTAAGCTGGGAATCGAACGATTTTTGATATACCCTACGGACAGGGAGGGGTGAACTTCATTCCAGCAACCTCTGATTCACTTATTTTTCTGCAATATCTTGCCAATGTTCAATAGCTTATCTGAAACTCCTCAGCAGTGCTTCTGATTGTTTTGTTGTGCAGCTTCACCTCTCTGACTGCCCTGAGCATTACATCTGACAGAGTCTGGCCGTAGTTTGTCTTCCTGACAAATTTCCTGCTCATTTCTATCTACAAAGAAAGGACTAGATGTATCACACCATGCATGTTAATGCCAACAACGAAGAGAATGTGACAACCATCCCCAACTGGAATTTTTAGCCAGGAATTAAGCTAGCACATGTGGTATCCTAGCTAAGAAAAAACAACTCTTAACTGTAGCTCTCCCTTTATACTTTTTAATGGTAATAAGTGTTTTATTATATACCCATTGTGTAAAATCCTAGAAAAGGAATAGAGGAAAACTGAAAAGTTACATTTTCACACAAAAAATCCTCTCACCTCAATGTCAAGTGTCTGACTGCTGAAATGACCATGTAGGTAACCTCTGACCCCAATTCTGAAAATTTCAATACCAACATTTCTAAACAGCGCCCTCTAGGGAGCGAGATCTAATGAATGTGACAACCAACCTCGTTCTGCCCTACTGTTAAGATGTATGGCATCGTCACCTTAGATTATTAGATTAACATAACAGCATTTACGGTCACATATTTATACTAATTACAGAACACACTGGCCTTTATTGAACACGTGAACAAAGATGTAACAGCCTTGCCTTCAACTCTTCCACTCAAATGCAATACGCAGGCACAGCCAGCAGATGTCACTCTTTTGACTGTACCAAACGCTTCGAATTGTCTCAAAATGGTTCAGTGCTTCAGAAAGCTTCGGTTTCTCCATCACTAATCACAATACTCATCAAATGTCATTACAAGGATGTTATTGGCCACTAGTAGTTTTACCCAAGTGAATCCTTTTCTATTCTGGGTCAGTAATTTTCTAATCCAGGTAAGTATTCTTCTACATCAGGTACAACCTTATAACTTGAATCATGTATATATCAATCTTGAACTCAAGTTACCTTATTCGCAGTTCACATCAAGAAATTACCGGATTCATTTGCACAACACCTTTCACATAAGAAATATTTCCTACACATCAGCCATCAATACACAATTAGAGAACCAGAGGTAAGTATGTCACATTCAGTCCAAAGTGTACAGATAAAGTCAATGCATGGAAAGAGTAAGTCTGGGGGGTGTAAAGATCCGATGAGGGGGGAACTGGCGTATCAGGACTGTGAGGGTGTTTAGTGATACTGGGCCTACCACGTCCTGGAGTGTAGCAGAGCTGGCCAGTGTCCACGGGGAATGTTGATATTTATTTTTCTCTAGATCCTGGTGGGAAGGCTCGCCATCTAGTTCACTGGATGAATCCTCACGATGAATTAAACCATACAAAAAAACAAAAAACATGATCGATCTCTGGGAGTAGGAAGGATACGGCAAAAAAATGGCTGCGCCCCGTAAAGCCACGAGGGTCCCTTGCTCCCTCAAGGATTAAACGGAGAAAACCGTAGAATTCTGTCCACATTACCAAGCGATATGAGCCGAGAGAAGCTAATGGCGTAGCATGTTTTAAGCTAGTGCTAACTCGTGAGCTAACACACAACTACCGACTTAAATTTACTCACTTGTAGACACTTGAGCAAGTGACCACCTAGGTAGTGCGTAGATAGTACTCTGTAGACTCTGTATCGACAATGATTTCTATTTAAATCCTATTTATTTCTCATAAAAACGACTTGGTTTCAGCGCCGCTCCCGTGCTCTGCAGTCACGTAGCTGCAGTCGCGCCAAACACGCCATTAACAACCCGAACGGGTGGGCGGGGCTACACGCCGTTCTCTGCTTTCTCATTGGTTGAACTAAGTGTCATGCTATTTTCTACAATATCTATTGGACGAGAATAGTCAGGTTTAACGTCTAACGAGGGAAATGCAGTATAAATCATGAAAAATGCACATTTAGTTCGAACATTTACTTAGAACTTATAAATTATACGTATAATGTAATTGCTTTATTTATTTTCTCAAATTAATCCACTTTGAGTTATGAATTAAATCAGTATTATGTGATTTAAGTGTATTGTATTGTCTTTTTTCATGTGGGTTACATTAACATTTCTTTCTCCACTGACCTAAATGTGTGAAAAAGTAACTTTTTATGTAGCATCACTGATTTCTGTGGTATAGTACTGAAATGTTTAAATGCATTTTCTTCTGTTATTATTGATGGAGTTGTTCTGATTTTAGGTGTGCACAGGATCAAGCTCCCCCACAGACGAAAGGTACAGGTACAAATTTAAACGATGCAGCATTTTAATTTCAGGATGTTAAATAGCACCGTAACACAGTTTGTGTTTCCACTTGTCCTGTGCAGAAATACTTCATTGTTATGCAAAGTGTGTTTTATCCAGATGAGCGAATCAACGCCAGGTAAGTGTTTTTAAGTCGTAGCACTGTGGTTTCAACAGCACAGACTGAGACAACGTAGAGTGGATCCATCGCTGTTCTGTTGTGCTGCAGGTACGACATTAAAGGCTGTGAGGTGAGTCGGTGGACAGATCCAGCTCCAGATGGAAGCCAGATTATTGTGGTTCTCAAAGACCTCAACTTTGAAGGCCAGTACATCACTCTGGGTAAGACAACAGTGTGTGAAGTTTCTCCCCTCTTCTCATTTCTTAATTTGTACATCCTCAAGTCCTTTCTGTGATTCCTCTCCTCGCATCTTAGTCTCTGAGATGTGAGCAGAAGAGGAGACACGAAACGAGTCAAGGCAGAATAGTGTTCATGAAAGCGCATAGATTCAGTTCACAATGTGGCATAATATTTCATCTTTATTTTTTTTATTTAACACACACATGTCCATACTGCATTTAATCGTCTTAAATCAGAATAAGGAACACTTTCATTCATAGAGGCATGTTCCAGTAAATCCAGACGTGTCATGCCTCTTTTGTACGTAATCGGTGAATAGACCTCCACAAAGGATTTACCTGTGTGTCCTCGCTCACTCCGGCAAACCTCAGTCCTCTCTCCTTGAGATGCATTTTAGGAATTGAGACATCCTTCAAGATGGCGTACTGAGATTGATTTACGTGTCAAAAGCAGGAGGACAGAGGAGACGAGGAGACACAAAATAGAGAAACGAGAAGAGCCTTCTGTGTGCTGTTATTCTGTGTAATAGTAGACAGGGAAGCACCCCCTCCAGGCCAATCTAGACACTGTACTGTGCAGAAACGCATACCTCTCCCTGTAGAAAACCATATGTAATTCAGTTTAATAAACCATGTGAACGTGTTATGGAGATGCACTTTATGTGTTGTTGAACGGTATTGACCTGGGCTGTAATATCACATTGTGTGTGAATGTGTGCAGACCGGCAGCGTCCCTGGCTCCTGCGGCAGGTGGAGATTGACACGCAGTTCCTCCGGAGGCTCAATGTGTTGGACTACAGCCTCCTTTTGGCACATCAGCCGTTACACCAGGACGAGCGCCATCAGAGTCTCTCCTTTGCCTCGCTCATCGTGAGAACCAGAAAGTTAGTGCCTTTAAATTATTCTTTGTTTTTGTTAATTCAGTTCCTAAGTTTGGTTAGCTCACATTCCCACGTGATTAACTTACCCTGCTTTTAGAGATGTGTCATTTTATATACAATATTAGCTTAGGAAAAGAAAAAAAATCACAATGACAGTCTCAGTTGGTGAAGATGAGTCATAAACCGAAGATTATTTTACCAAAGTTACAATAATTTATCCTGAGAGAAACATGAAATTCTGAATCAGAATTTAGAAGGAAACTTATTAATTGATGTTTAGACATTTTACTCTGAATATTAAATCTGAAATGCGATGACTCAAGCTGGACATACTCGGTACAGGTTTGGCTCAGTTTTTGGGTCAAATAGCTTGCCTGTGACTTGCCTGTGACTGAATTGTGCCAGATCACTTTTCATTGTAAAATGTATGTAAATTTGAAAAGGGTAACAGCACCCAATTGAATACCGAATAAAATACTGTCAGACAGACCAACAGAAACCAAAATATGTCAGTACATCAGAAACTTGAAGTGTTGCTTGGTTAGTCTAGGCCATAGACTGTATGTATTAGTGGACAGAGGAATAATTTGGAATTTGTAATAATTTTGCGATGTCCCCATTGGTTTCTGAACTTGGTTTCAAAGCCTTCTATTAGCCCTGATATCTGATTAATGGAGGAAAAATTTAAATATGGACCAGATCAGTCATTAGAGCAGGGGTCACCAACACGGTGCCCACGGGCACCAGGTCGCGCCCAAGGACCACGAGTCCCCCGCAGGTCTGTTCTAAAAATCACCAGTGAGCTGCGTCTAAAATGTAATTTTATTCTGTTGCTATTCTTTTTTAATCACACTTGCATTTATATAGATTTCAAAATGGCAGTATCTTAAAAATAAAATTATTAAAAATATGTTTATTATACATGAAGTTTAGAGATGTTTAGGTGAACTCTGACCTATTCTAGTTCAAAGGTCAGTGTTGTGCGCGTGAAAAAACTAAGTAAGCTAGCGGGCGCAGCGAAGATGGGGAGCTGAATGCGGTTTATTACCCCCAAAACATGGCAGAAAAAAGAAAGAAAACTTATCATTTTCACAGTGAACAGGAGGAAGAGTTTTTTTTACGACTGTGAAAGAAACCTGCTTGTGTTTCATTTGCGTGGCGACTGTGGCGACGGCAAAGCGGCAAAATGTGGAGAGAAGCTTCACTACGTGTCACATAAGCCACCATGCTAACTACCCATCAGGCAGCGCGCTACGGCAGAAAAAGCCCGTGAGCTGAAGGCCGCTTTTGTAAGCAGCACGAGGCCGGCGGAAAACTGAAAGGGTTCGTCAGTGGCTCGTGAAAATGGGACATTTTTCCTATGAAATGTTGTAGAGTGTTGAATATTGATATTATCCACCTTGTTAAGTCATTGTTGATAATTATTGTGAGAAATCATTAACGTGATCAGTGTCTTCACATAGATGAATATCTTTAATCGTGAACGATAACTAAAGGTAAACTGAGCAAATTTCTTATTTCAGAAGAGCGTATAAAACTGGTAGCCCTTCGTATGACTCAGTACCCATGAAGTAGCTCTCAAAAAGTTGGTGATTAGAGGGTCTGAATCGAACGGCTGAGACTGGAGTGAGTCCTGGAAAAAAAATGAATGATAACATCCTCATTGACCTCAGCATCTGACTGGCTGGTTCAGATGGTGCAAATCTGAGGCACAGAGGTTTCCTAAGAAAGCATGATTAAAACTCTATCTCAGTCACTCTAATTCATTTACCAGGAAAAAATGTTTTCTCCTAGACCCACCGACTTCAGAAATCACAAATACTTTGAAGAATGAAATCATCTGTTAGTAAGCATCTGGTACTGGCATCAGGCTCATATACAGAAAAAGCCTGGTGAATATTAGCACGTGCTTTTCCAATGCAAAGAGCATTTTTCAACGTGTGTTAAGATGCTTGTAAGAAGGAAGCAAGTGAAGCCACTGTATGTTGCATTTCTGGATTAAAATATCTAAAAACAACTAGGCATATGTTATATATTTTGTTGACTTGTGTACTTACATGATATAATTTATTTGCTGTAACAGTACATTTCATTTGGTCACAATGGAGCCTTTTAACGTTACTTACCACTATTACATTAGAATAAAATGATATAACGTGAATCTACGTCACTAAACGTGATCTGAATAAAGTTCTCGGTTTTTTATTGGTTACCTCTTCTCTGAGTGACAAAGTTCAGTCACGCAGTCTATATGTATTAGGGCTTTTATTGTGAAAAGTTACAAAGGAAGTGGCACAATTGATGTCATCTGCTATTGTTTTGATTGAGAGACGCCTAGTGGCAGAAAATAAATACTGTGTATTTAAAAATAAGCTTTGGAAATCTTACATCGTAGCATCATACCAGTAAATCATATCTGAAATCTGCATTATATCAGTGTATTTTCTGGGACTGTCCCAAACGCTTGCCCTACTCACTGGAATAAGTTTATAAACTAAAAGTCTTTGAATACACACTCACTTGTTTTGCTATCAATCATCTGTCATCTTATCTGTCATGAGCAGTTCTGCATAATTTTGTGCTGACTCATAGACTTTATCTATGATCTTTATCTGTTAGATCTGTGAATCCAGGCTCCAGCCCTGTCCATGCTGGCACACCTGCTGTCCCAGGGGTAGTCCCAGAGGATGACTCAACTTTGCTTTTGTCTGAAACTGACGGCCACTGTTTGAAGCAGACGGGTGATGCAGACTGCACTGGGTCATGCAGTGACACAGCTGAGCTTCCAGACTTCAGGGCCCAAAACCGCCGTTTACTGCCTAACTTAAAGAATCCTCTACACGTCATTGATGGCCCTGAGCAGCGCTACTTCATCGGCATCATTGATATTTTCACAGTTTACAGTTTCAAGAAGAGGCTGGAGCATTGGTGGAAGAGGTTGAGACATCCAGGACGGACCTTCTCCACAGTCAGCCCACAGACTTACTGCGTCAGGCTTTGTCAGTGGGTACAGGACCATACCAAGTAGACTCTGTGTGACTCTTACCACGACTTCCAAACAACTAAATGGTCAACCAAAGTCCACATACACTAACACATGCAATATGCTTATCTACATCTGTTCCACAGTTCCAGTCATGTCATCTTTCCATATTCTTAAACACAAGCCTGTTTGACAACGGAATGGATATTAAAAAAAACACTAAAATTAGTTTATTTCCTGGGTAAAATACAGCTCTGGAAAAAATGAAGAGACCATTCCAAATTTCCAGACCGGAACCCCATTGAAAACCTCTGGAATGTGACGAGGAAGAGGATGACGGTCATAATTCATCAAACCTAGATGAGCTGCTTACATTTTCGAGATGTGGCTCAAACTACCCAACAGCAACGTGAAAGACTGGAGGAGAGCAGGACAAGATGCATGTAAATCAGGGATACTCCACCAAATACTGATTTCTGAACTCATTAGCATCATCAAACATTAGTCTTGTCTTGTTTAACTATTAATATGAACTTGTTCTCTTTGCATTAATCGAGGTCTGAACTACATTTTTCTTATTTTGACCGGTTGTCATTTTCTGCAAATAAATGCTCTAAATGACAGCATTTTTATTTGGAATCTGGGAGAAATGTTGTGAGCAATTTTTAGAATAAACAAAAATGTTCATTTTACTCAAACACATATGTATAAATAATAAAAAAACAACAAGTGGTCAACAAACAATTTATCCAGAGCTGTATATCCATAATTTACGTATATTATTATTTTAGTGAGCACCAAGGTTTTTCTTTTCTCTGCTCAAAATTTCCCATCACGCTCATCAGAAATGGTGTTCAAACAGACCAGAGAGACCTATCGCGAAGAGGAAAGTCTGTGCTATAAGAAGATATGTATTGCTTTAAATGTTCCTACAGACAAAGTGTCAACATGGGGGCACTTGTAGGTGGATGTTTGTCTGCATCTGCTGCCAAACCCTTTCAGTCTGTTTAGTGTCAGTACATCACATGCTTTAATACATACGTAGAAGTTTTCTTCATGACTTCACAGCCAATGTATTGAGTCTTGATTTTTATGCAAAGCACAGCTGCACTAAGAGCCAAGCGATCCTGCTACCTACACAACCTCCTTCTGCTGCTTATTATTCCATGATAAAAAATATCTCTGCAAAAGAAACAGTCTGAAGAGCAAACAAACAGAGAGGTCATTTGCTGTGCAGTTAAACCATATATGACGCAGTGCGAGTGTCATTTCAGATGTGGTTTATTGACACGTAACATCATAAACCAGCACTGAACATTAACTACCAGTACGCGTGAACTCACCCCCAAAGCTAAATTAAATGAATGTGCAGAAAGAGACTGTTTCAGTTTCGGTCTAACATAAAGAAAATACTAAAGCATCTACAAACTGCTCATTTGGGGACGTGCTGATCATTTCCAGAGGAACCCTCAGCCTCTAAAATTCAGGAGTGGCCCCTTTTTTTGAATAGATTCGCCTTTTAGATTAGTTACTTATGTGATGAAAAAGGAGATAAAGTTAACTTATGAAACGTTTTGTGTTTGTTACTGACCAGCTGGATGTGTACACTCATGTATGAATGTCTTAATACAAAGAATGAATCTGAGAGAATACTCTGGATTTCTTTTTGCAGCGTACAGTTCATTGAGTGGGTACCGACGTCACCCACATTCCCATTAATCTGGAGATGTGTCGTCCAAACATGGTTCTGCATGGTTTTTTCCCACCTTTCAGTAACTTTCAGGTCTAGGGAGATTCCTAACCACCAATCATCTCATCTGCATCTAGTCAGGAAAAGTATTTAGGTATGTGTATTTCACTTGATTATTTACATATTATTTAGTATTCTGTTTGATAATACCTTATTCTTCTAATGTAATCATACATTTAACAACAAAATACATACTGTATAAAGTAACAATGCGTTATCTTTAGCTCTTACAGTATTAAATTACTGCTTTCATGGTTTACATGCATTTTGTATGCTTCTGTTATTTTCAACAAATCAAACTGGATGACAGACTCCAAAACAGCTCTTGTTCTTTCCAACCAAAAGTTGCAGATAATGCAAGAACAGTTTGTGGCTTCAGTGTTACTTCCATGTTTGTGGCCCTCTACACATGCAGACTAGCAGGAAACCTCTGCCCAACAGCTCAAAAATCTCTGTACAGGTTGTTCAGAAGATCTAAAACATATAAAACCTCCATATTCCGAAAACTGATAAACAGGCTAATGCCCGACCTTTTTTGAAGTTGTAAGTGTCTCTTTGGTCTCTTTGGTCTTTGTGGTCCATGTGGAAAATGCTTCATTGGTGCCAAGAGATTTTTTGGCTGCATTGGCCACTGGGGGAATTGGTGACAAGGCTGAGTGGCAGCGATGTATTCCGTTCTCTTTATACGTCCATGAGCTGAACACGAGTGTTCGGATTTCAATACTGTTTAAGTCACATCTGCTAGAAAGTCAAAGGGCTCACGTGCACCGACACCGCATCAGTCTGTTGCCAGACAGAAACTATGTCATTTACAACTTGCAAAAAAGAACAGGACAAGACAAAAAGGGAAACAGAAAACAGCAACATCACCCCCATGTGTTCAAATAATGAGACTTTCTTTTTTGCATGTGTGATTTTGTAATTTTTTTTAATTAACATCCTAAGAGTTGTTATCACACTGCTAGAACAGCATGATTTAACACTGGCTTTTAACTATGACACTCCTTTACTCTGGTTGATGTCGGAACTACACATTCTGGGTAAAAAATGTTTTGACTCTAGGATTTCAACACCACATGTTTTACTGTGTGGGATCATACAGATGCGCAAACACCTCCACTGTGATGAGGTGGCAAATATGGGAGGGGGTAAAGTAAACATAGAGTAAATAAACAAATAAGGCAAATTTGAAACAGTTAACCAAAAGTCAGTGTTGAAGTGAGTTACTGTTGCGATGTGTGGTGGGATGGGGCGTTATGGATGCGCTGCAGTGTGAAAAGGCAGTAATCTGTTGCATTTCTGTGGCCATCACAGAATTTGGTTGTTGAACACAGGGCCCGGGACCTGTATCACAAGGCAGGATTAAGGGGTTAGCAAGGTCACTTCTGATCTAACCCTGGATGACTGTCTTTACATTCACATAAGTATCAATATAAGTATCACATGTAAACATCATACTTCAGAAATCTGGCACTTCAGACCATATCCTGGATGTGAGAAACCTAAATTGTCTATCTGGAGTACTCCGACAGAAACTGGGATTACTGATACATAACAGAAATACAAAACAAATGTGGCAGCAATAAAAGTGTCATTCAGTAATTAAAGAATTGAATATACCTGGCAGCTTGGATGGAAAAAGCGTCAGAATGCTGACCTTTTCAAGTCCGTGATAAAACCAGCTGTGGGACGTCATTTCCCCCTACGTCGTTTGCTCCACGTAGACTTCTTTGTTTTTTGCCAGTGTTTTTGCCGTGAATTTGTGGACATGCCAGTCCACGCGTCATCCTTCCTTCATACTTTGCCAGGTGTGCATAGTAACCGTTTTATAAAAGCAATAAATGACACGAGGCTGTGACGTGCACTTGAGACCATAATGATCATCACTTCTTATATGGAAACGAGTTTGTCCAGTTGACTGCAGCTTCCACAGATGGTAAAAAGTGACAGTTGTTATTAACATTTATGGGAAACACAGCAGGTTAAAAAAGTTATCGTTTAACGGGACTATAAATGTTTCTGTTTGCTCCAGTATTTGTATGCTACAGTGTTGTGTTTGTTCCATTGCCCCCAAGTGGCCACAAATCAATGATACAGCTTTATTATTATTATATTATATTATATATTATATATTATTTCATTTGGATCTATGTACATAGATTGATCTATCTAAGTTATTTATGGGTTTTTCATGTGAAAGTAATGATGCTTCACTCTGACGAATGCACCGATAAACTTTTCCACATGTTGTGCACTGGTCTGAGCTCTTCCTTTATCAGCCTTTCCTTCCCATCCGATGAATGGACAGATGAGGTCATTCCAGACTTTGGGTTTCACTGTAGGCGTTCGCTCTTCCCCTGCTAGTATAAAAAAAGCTTCACAAAGTCACTATACACAAAGTTTCAGAGAGATCAGACTTGTGAGAATGACCCTGAAACTGATGGGAAACACTGTGCCCGTAAACGCCGCCTGCAGGGATGCAGCGGTAGACGTGAGCTCAGATGAATCTGTCCTCATCCTCATCCGACACTGCCGGGACATGAAACGTCAGGAAGCGTGTCTCAGACTCATCACTTTGCTCCTGTTGCTCAGCTGTGCAGCACTGTTTCTTTTTACTCTCTGTGTTGATTTAAGAAAATACGAGGAGTCTGGATCCAGTGGCCACGAGGTAAGGGCTTCGTTTTCTTTCTAAACAGTTCATGACTGAGTCAAAAACTTTTATGACATGGGACTGTGAAGCCTTTTGCTAAAATATTTAATATTCCAATATATAAATAAAAGGAGCATTTCACTTTTACCAGGCCATCAGCAACATCATGATCAGCTTTTTACTTTTAATCACAGTGAGGGATGTGACAGAATGCAACCACTACAGTTTACATCAGCAAGACAAATGGAGTCATTACAGTGCAACAGATTAAGATGTCATATTAATGACACATTAATGCACCTATCAAAATGCATATTATTCATACAGTAGATGCTTTGTTGACTTGTGTACTTAGATTATATCAAACATTTCCAACAATGTTCAAAACCAGAGAAATCTGTCATTTTATTCAACGTAACAGCCCATTTCATTTTGTCAAAGCCCTTTTATTAACTTTATTACTCGCAGCTATTTCATTAGAATTAAATGGCATAACGTGAATATAAGCGTAACAGAAACACCTAGTGGCAGAAACGACATACTCTGAGTTTAAATGCTGATTTAACTCACTACGTTTAAATATGAAAATTCTGACTCATTACGATGAAGCACTTTTCTCCCAGACAGTTTGTTTTTTCTACATATCAGCCCATTTCCCTTTGCTGTTGTTACTGTAAAGACAAGGTCATATTAGAACACTGTGTTTAGGTGCTTGTTATATAATTCCGTTGCACTGCGGCCACATATTAACGGGCACAATGCAGTGCTTTTCTACAGCTAGTTTGCAAAATTTTAACTAATGATGAAACGTGCTCTTACGTAGGTTGCATCTCAGCAAAGTCCAGCCTATGCCAAGCAAGTCGGAGAGTGCCGTCCAGGTATGTCATATTATTTACCTGAAAGTCCAGTTTCTATAAAAATCGATCACTTCAGGAGGATAGAACGCCTCAAATGACTGATTACAAATGACATTTCTCCACACACTGTTTCTGTTTTTCAAGGGAAACTTCCGCATTCTTGTATTACATGAATTTATTCTAATAATTACATGAATTTTACTTTTGCTTTCTTTGAAAAACTACGGGCATTGTGTTGAACTTGTCTCTCTTTTCACTCTCTCCACAGACAATGCTCGAACCAACCATTCAGCCATGCATGTTCAATTATGTAAGAGTTTTGTTCATCTTCCATTTGCATGATTTTCTTCTTTGCTATGATTAAGTTTTGTTAATTTGTTATTAATCTAACTTGTGATAACAGTAGGGTCAAAAAGGCAAATCTAAATGAATATGAATAATCATTAAAAACCTGCATCTCCAGTGTTCTACAGCAAAATGAAATGAAACAGAAGAAGACAATGCATCAGTATCACGTTTATTGTCATAAGAAGAATCAGAAACATGCTAATTATATTGTTATATCTTTAAACACTTCTCGCTAAAAAGGGATAACTTACTGTTATAGCATAAATAGTTTCTTTTTATATAAGTTTGTGTGTCGTAATAAAAGGAAAATATCTTTTTATAATATGAATTTATATTGTTATAGCAATAAACTTGCTATAACAGGCAACAACTTGAATCTAATCCTTTTTCATTCTGGCCTGGGAACAAGTCGCCCCCATGTGAATCTAGTAATCTATGAGTCACATCTGGATCAGTGAAGAAAAAAAACCAGACACAACCCTAGTGGGCAAACAGCCAACGTAAGAGTGTTTCAGCATGCGTTGGATGCCTGTGCAGGAACAACCATGACACTTGGCCAACGGCAGGGTCATGGATTTTGTCATAGCTGCTTTGAAGCGATTCAGATTCTGTGTTTCACTTCAGGTTTCAATCATTTGAATTACTGCACGTTTGTCATCCTACAGGGTCTGTTCCTGTGAAGAACGCAACTAGCAAATTATACATGAAATGGACCCCCATGTTTGGCGAAACCAACTTCTACAACAAAGAGAAACAGGCCATTGTTATTCCTCAGCAGGGCCTCTACTTTCTCTACATGAGGGTAGGTTTGGGCTGCCAGCGAAAGAGTAATGAGGAACGCAAGTTCCACATGAAGCTGCATTCGTGGAATGAACGTTACGACATACCCCAAGTGTTGACAGAAGCCTGGGATGGCGTTCAGTGCACTTCAGACGTGTCCAAGGATATGTTTGTGGGACAGCTTTTTGAACTGTTGGAAGGAGATCATGTGAGCGTATGGATCGAAGAGGGTTACCAACTGATCACCAGATCATTGCTTGGTGCTTTTCTTACATAGGTATCCACATTTTCTGTCAAAAAGTGTAATAAGATGTTTTCAGGTTTGAACGGTGGGACAGATGGGATGAAAAGTGTCTCCACTTACTCTCAGTCCTTTTCTATCTTTGGCTTTAATTGCATTATTATTCTTTGAGATGTTCTTTCTGATATGTCATCAGTCTGTAAACACCTGGATATTGTCTTTGTGAGTAGTTGCTGCTGAATCTGCTGTGTGAGTTTCCAGTTTCCATTGATTTTAATGATGAATACATCAAATCAATGTTAGACTAGGAAATATAAAAATGTAGGAAAACTTAATGGATGAATTGTTGAAAAACAAGGCTTTTTTCAGTAAAGTCTTCCATTTATTGTGCGTACTCAGGGAGTACAAATACTGAAGCACTAATATCAAGAATTTGGAACAAGCCCACTTTTATCGTTTGACAAGCTGTATTGTGATATTCTTCTTTTTTTTCCTTTGTTGCACTTGTGGCAGGAATAAATATTATTTATTATAGAGGTTGAATTTCACTGTGTTGAGATCTGATTATTTTTAAGAATGCTTGTCTTGTTACGTTGGATTTACAGCGCTACATCGGTTTTTGACCTTCATGATGAAACTACTGGACGTTACAACAATGTGGATTCATGTATTAATTCCTTTGTGCCTCCGGGGGATATTTCTTGTTTTCTTCTGCTATGACTGATTGAGACCTGCTGCTCCAGTGAACCCTACTAAAATGCTGCATGTAATCTGTGATGTATAAATAAACTTGACACCAACATACACTGCTCTTAGTGTTTTTTTAACTTTTTGACGGATGCAGAGCATGTACCGTTCACTCATCAGTCATTTATAAGGTCCTTGCTCTGCAGAGTTTGTATGTTCTCTCCAAGTGTGTGTCAGTGTCCGTCGCCATCAGTCCTGCAATGACTACGCTTTAAAACAGGATTAAATAGTAGTGTTCTGTATAGTAATTACCTCAATTATCAAAATACGTTCACAAATTCATGGTTACATTACATTATTATCTGTGTTTATTCAGATTCCAGTAGTTAGTCTGTATGTTTTTCTCAGAACCGCAGGTATTTTGCTCATCCGGGCTGTGGATGTTTAATGTTCACATAAATCACTCAGTACTGTATTAGTTTGAGTTAAACCTACAAAGTATATGATTTCAAACAGATTAATGAGCATTGCTTACAACATTCCAAACAATAGCATTATTGTTATTGTTGTTATTGTTATTGTTGTTGTTGTTGTTGACATTATCAGGAAGTCATAACAACATGATCGTGATGTGTGGATACAAAGCAGGTCCAGCTGTGGTCCTAGATGTGAATGAGAACAACACCGGCAGAAGGACGGTTATATGAGAGACTATGTCTTTCCTCATGTAACATAGTCCTTGTTACTTCTTTACCTTTTTTTATTATTACCACCAAGTGAACCGATTAAACCTATGTAAAGCTCCAACAGAGGAATAAGACATAGCAGATTATGATTTAAAAATGAGTAATTAAATTAAAGCCAGTAATACTGTTTTACATTTGTTGGAGTAGCTGGTCTGACATCAGTTGTAGTTTTGGTGTCCTAAGCGACCTGTCGAAGGAGAACTTCCTTTCACATCCCCTCACCTTTGTGGCAACTGTGCAACTTCTGAGCATGAATTAGCAAGAACATAAAAGCTGGAGGATGGAGGGAGTGTGATCAGCACTGACAGATCGATGGGAATATGACTAAAGTCATGTCTATAGTGGAATGATATGAGCCGCTGATGAATGCTAAGCAATTTCTCCAATTTTCCTTGACCAAATGTGACAAATAATAAAAACAGATTCCAGTTTGATACTGGGTTAGTCACTATGCTACACACAGAAACACAGAAACATTTTCTACACAGAAACTTTCAGAGCAGCAGCAGCAGCAGCAGCACTCAGACGAATGATAAACACATGTTCACAGCGACAGAATCCAATCCAAAACATAATTTATAACTTATTAATATGGCCGAAATAATACTGGGCAAAAGATAAGACATGGAAAATTAAATGTTTAAGAACAATTGTTTGCAGAGCGCTTGTCATTTCCTCTTAACAATTAGAAAAGCAGTGGGAGAGCGCAGACCTCCGTCCAGCAGCTCACTTCTCCACATGTTGAGACTTACACCCAGAACTA
>JAPQRN010000005.1:28407097-28428886 GCA_037367275.1 Coranthus polyacanthus
GAACTTCTTAACGGACTATAAACCACTGTAATCCAAAAATATGCATTCAGGCTGACCTAACAGATCACATCACAAACAATATACACATCCTGCTTTAATTTGTTATGAATGATACAAACATGAAACATATAACAGAGTCAGTAGGCTGATGTTTTTTCCTCTTATCAGTAAAACAAACTTCACCGGATGCCCACGTTCAAACAAAACTGGAAAACAATTAGTTTCATCTCATTTCCCATTATAAAAACAGAGTTTAGAGGTTTCTTAGTTCTTTTAGCTGTTGAGGAAGAAATTACTTAATGTAATATGTTCACCGTATACTCGGGATTTCTCGAAAATGACACGGACAAGGAGGTAGCCAGGAGAGAGTATGGAGATCATAAATAATATTACATTTTTCAAAATCAGGAGGGAAAAGCATGGTTTGAGGGGAAATAATCAAAAAATAGCAACAGTATTGTAATAAGGCAGAAAAAGGGATGGCACTGGTCAGGAATAGAAGAATCATTAGAAAAGAACAAGTAAATAATTATAAGTAGATTAAGATTACGATCGTACACGCCAACCTGAAGAGTAGACTTTATTGTACTGTTACGTGTTGTCTTTTTCATTCTAGTATATTATGCAGTATAACACCTGACTGATACTTGTAATCAGTGTCTGGGAAAAGAAACAGTGGAGCATGCGGAGCATTTCGTGTGATAAAAGAGGAAGGAATGTTCTGAAAGCAGTCATCACAGGTCTCCAGATGCTAAGATGAGTGGAGGACAGGGTTAAAGATCGGTCATTTAGATTTGTTAAAGCAACTGGACTGATTACAATTGGCCAATGGTGGACGACTGAATCCAGATGGAGATGGACATGCTGTTAACAGGACGTCAACCTTTACAGACTGTCTGAATCGTGTTATGAGTCATGTTTATCTTCGGGGTTATTTTTTTTATGTATAACGTGACGTTCATGTTCATCAGCAATTTTCAAAACTGACACAGGCGGCTGATACCAGTCAGCGAGCACTACATGCTAATTGTAGAGGTGAAGTAACCAGCAGGTACGTTTACATGAAGAGAAATAAAAAAGGAATGTCTGAAAAAAAAATGTCTGATAATCATCTCTCTTTGTGTGTTGTCGAGAGTAACTAGATCAAGACAAATCAACACAACATTTCTGAGGAACTGAAATACAGAATGTTTTTTTTATTGTTAGTTTGTGTGTCATTATCCACTTTCTAATACGGGTCATATTTGAGGATGTTTTTGTTAAGAGTTTTTGTTTTGTTAAGTAGTTTATCAAAACTAGACACAAACTTCTATCGACTCCCTTCTGTTTTTTCGGTACAATACAAATAAGCCGACGCTCGAGATCCAACCCCTCATCAGCTGCTGCCGAATTCAAAGCCTGAAAACGTGTCACAAATCAAAGTTTATATCCCCTTTCTCGACATTATTTATTTATTTATTAGAAAATACCACCGATAACCTTTGCTCAAGACTCGGTTCAGAGTTGGATTTTAGTCAAAAACCAGACTTTTATATTAGTTTACCACACATGCATGTTTATTGCACATCAAACCAGTGGCCATAAGTCAGTGGATGACAAAAACGGAACAACAATAACACATCTGCACATTTTAAAATGAGCCCACCCAGCAGATACCAGTCGTGACTGCTCTGAATTAAAAACATAAGCAGAAGGAGACAAATCCAAGAATAACAAAAGCCACTTTTTTTTTTTTAGAAATCCTGAATACATTTATACGCACACACGCGCACTCACGCACACATTAAAATCAATGGAGGTGTTTTATCCTATAGGGGCAAGCTTTTAACTACTGTCAAAATTACAATTTGCATGCTATAAATGGATAAACACACACGTTGCTTGATGTAAATGTTTCACATTTCACTGTGAGATATTTGAGCCTGATGGTAAATTCAGGAGGTCACAGCAGACGTTCAGAATCATCCCTAACAAACAACCAGGAACATCCACGTCAAGCTAGTCTCAGACACACTATTCGACTGTTTACTATGAGTCTATTACTATCAAGTTGGAAATGAATCAAACTAGGGATTCCCTTTCAAAAAACACCACACAGTGATTCAACTATGACTCACACTTATTGCACAACTACTGGTAAACCGTCCAAAACAAGCACTTTACATCACCCGCTTCACATTTTTTAACATTTAGTCACACAAGACACCGCTTTCTTGTAAGTTGATGAGTATTGCTGGGACTGCCAATCACCTGACCTTTCATTTTTATCAGTTCTTTTCAATTTGCAGTAAATTACAACAAGCTATTTTGATTGAATTTGTGATGCCACATTTCTTGATTTTTGCTCATGACTATTGAAAACAAGTCAATCTGTGAGATTAACCGACGCTCAAAGGAGAGACATGTTTAACAAGGAACTTATCATTCTCCAACAAAACACAATGAGTTAACGAGGTCGCTTAACAAAAATAAAATCAGACTTTTGCACACAAGTACGCATACCGTTCACAATAAAAGGCTATTTTCATTACACTGATAAAATGCTGACCAGGGTCTTCCTTTTTAAAACTGGATTACAAAACTTTCAACTCCACAGGGTTTTTTTCTCCCAGAATGCCCAAGAATGACGACAGACGTAGCTGTATTGCTAAGTTTTCAGAACAGCAGATGAAACAGAAGACCATTTATGGATTAAAGAAGACATAATTCCTCCCTGCTTCACTGTACATCATGTCGGTCACTCACATGGCTCAACCTATGTCAAATATTTTACAGGATCATTAAGGTTTAATACAATTTCTTTCTGGATTTTCAGCAGTAAAATCGATTCATCTTTTCACCCAGTTATTCCCAAACAGACGAAGCTACCATAGCGGAGGTGCAGACATCCAGTTATGTCATTTCTTCAAACAAGTCTCTGACGTTTTTTAACCCAACAACAGTTACTCCCGTCGCAGGTTTCTGGTCGCAAACGAACTGTGTTTGTGTTGGGGTTGCGACAACGTCAGACCAACACAACTACAAGGTGTTTGGACTTAACAGCTCCTATAGCCAGGTGCTTTTTAGAGATGGGGATGTGTCTTAATGAATTCTACGGTGTCTAGAAGACAGTTGGAGAACTAATGGACACATTAATGCCACACGGTTTCGTTTTGAGCAAACTACGCATCTACGTAACTGTCAATCTTGCCTGTCTTGTCACACTATGAAAACTGATAGAAATGGGCGCTAAAATAAAAGTGTATCATCCTGAAGTGCATTAAACAAAGCCTGGTCTTTTCTTGCCTGATATACTGTATAAAAACAATCAAAACACACTGTAACAAAAGTGCAGGTTTAACTGTGGGCTCATCACATTCTGGATACACGTCACAGGAATGAGAGGATGTCAGTAATGACCACCACATCAAACTGTTACTCACAAAGTGATATGTTTTTGCTACCAATGTCTCACATTAGTCATCTGCATGTATAGAAACTTCCTCAACGGTGTGTATGTGCATGTGAGTTTCGTTGTTTGGTCCATTAGCTCAGCAGTTCAAGGTAGGTGACGGGGACTTTGCCCTTTTCGTTCCCCCGTTCTCCCACCAACCAGTCTGGGTCCATACCTGGTACAGTGTATACAGTAATGAGCTGGAAAAAAACAGAACAAGGACATTTTAAGAAACTTGGAAACGGAAACAGGAAAGCAATATGTTACACACAATGTGGTGAAACTTGCGCCCTCTTCCTGCCCCTTCACCTCAGAATAGTTGAAGTATATTGTGTGACATTCTAGACCTCCTTCACCTCTCATTTCCACTTCCTTTGACTCATGTCCTGCTCTGTTTATTTGATTTTGTTTTGTCCGCCAAGGAGTTCGTGCCATTACAGGACTTCGCAAGAACTATTGCACTGTTTCTCATAAAACAAGGTGAAAAGCTAGGACATGGGCGATGATTGGAATGGTTTGTTTAGTTTCTTTAACAGTGGAAAACACCCAGAAAAACCAGAAAAACTCAGAAGGATAACATTCACTTAAAGCTGCAGCCGAAGATTGTTCACAGATTCACAGATGGCCAGATTAACTTAAATGAATACTGTGATTCAGTTGGGTTTATTTTTCAGTCTAGAGCGAGTTAAGCACTAAGCACATTCGGTCTGGATCAACAAGTGTGAGTCATGTTTCCTTAAGTACCTCATCAGCTAAAAGAGAGAGCTCGCTTGCATCATGAGCATCGTAGTCATAGAGGACCTTGGCCTTCCTGGCACCTGTGACAGGGAGCTGGGTCTGCTCCATAGCCAGTGTACTGGGCCTTTGGCCGGAGGAGGACGAGACTGTGGGACCTGGAGATGACGGCCCAGACAGGAAAGCGGAGGAGACAGGGTTGGGACACACCGCAGCCGAGTGAGGGGCACCGGCAGCATTAGCACATCTGTGGTGAGACAAATGATTTAAAATGGATACTGTGTGTTGTTTTTCCTGTCTCTTTATTCAAGGTTGGTATAGTGTTCCTGAGAAAAGATGGAACAACACTTTCACAAACATACTATATTAAAAGATTTTTGAACTAAAGAATAAAGGGGGTCTCAGAAGGCAGACGAGAGTCTGTTCCGTTTGAATGGAGTCCTATGGGAGAAGTGGCGAAAAGTGGCAGAAATGGCAAAACGACTGTTTTGTGAAAACGGTTGGTTCCATAACAATCAGACGACCTCTGATGATCTTTAACATCTCATCCATATACTAGCAAATGACGACGCCACCTGATAAGATCTGAAATTAACTAAATGATGGTTTTTTGAGAAAAGTGACAGTTTGAAGTGTTGCTACAGACGAGGTCCATTTACAGCAGCTCTACAGTCAAACACACATGACTTTTTATATCTCTTTTCTTCTTTATATCGTCAAAACCAAACATAAAATGAACCAAACATGTCACTAATCTCTCCAATCACAGCTAATAAATCCACTGTGAACCACAAGACGAACTGTCGTAAACATCAGGAGAAGGTTCGGTGACGTCAGACCTGATACGTTACGTTCTCATCAACCAGCGTTACGTTCTCATCAACCAGCGTTACGTTCTCATCAACCAGCGTTACGTTCTCATCAACAGTGAAACTGACCACATTGTAGTCTTGATTCTTTTAGTTAGATGATTTTTGGTATATTAATGTCTTTTTGTTGACTCGATTCTCATTTGTTAATGATGGCATTCAGCGCTGCTATGGAAACAATTCTGAGACTCTGGAGATAATTCTGGAAAACAACTAATTCAGTTCATTTCACTGCCATGTGTGTCATGGTGAACAATATTGCTAGAGCATCAAATAACAATATTAATAATAAAAATGTTCACATCTCGATTTTTTTTTTTGCCATCACTGGTTTATTTCACAATAATGACTAGTCTACAAAAGATGGAGCAACAGCAACGTGAAACTTCAGCACTTGTATTGAAATAACTAATAACAAATATCTCCACCAAAAGCCCACTAGCCCTGAGTTGTGCAAATGCAACGTCCACACATGAGCGCAGCTGGGACTGATTCAATTTGTAGCTAAAATTACACTAGAGGAAAATTCAGAGAACCAGGAATATCAGTAAAAGTGTGTGCAGTTGTAGAGCACGTACCAGATGTTGAGGTAATCCACAGAACAAATGTAAACACTAATATGACTAGTGCACTAGATGGCAAGTCTGATCAAGGTCTGTAGAAGTCAGCGTCTGGGTATCACAGATCCATTTCCATCCAGTACCAACTGACTGTTAAACTCAGAGACTACAGATGAATCATGACCTCCACCAAGGGGCTTATGTGTACATCACGCAATGTATTCGATTTGCGTAAGAGCATGTCCGGCCTCCGATAGTTTTCCTCTGAAATGTCAAGCAGTCTGTGTGTTCATCTGGGAGAACATAACAGAATGCATTTCAAATTTCTTTGGCATCACCGTTTGTTTAGCAAAAAGGGAATTTATTTTTCCATGGTGAGCAATTTGTAAAATTGATGATGAATAATGATTCAGTTCAGTTATGTCTCAGGCTGGTTTCTGGAAAAGAGCAAGTGCTTCCAGCTGTAGGAAACAGACAACAGTGTGCGCTACAACACTACACTGGGTGTTTGTGTGGGTGGAGTATTTTGAGCTCATTCCAGGACAGTTGTGAAAAAAGACACCTTTACAATGAACTAAAACACCTGTAAATTTGATCATTTCTGTCAATTGCACTCGGCACAAACGGCCGACAGCGTTGTTATTTGTTGCATCCTCACCTGTTGAGCTCCCTCTGAAGCTCATGCATGTAGTGATGACACTGGGCGTAGTAGGTGGCCTGAGCCTCAGCGAAATCCTGCAAACAGCGCAGGTGGTTCAGCTGATGGGAGAGACGGAAAGGTGTGCATCGTGAATAGTGGAACATCCTCCATGACAACTGCAACAAAGATGTCTAACCGTGCGCATGCAGGTTTCCCGCACCACTCCAACCTCCTCTGAGGTTTACACAGCTGACTGCAGGATTTAAAGTTCATTTAGGTATTCATTTGGGAGGGAATTGTTCTCTAAGTTAGTTACAAGAAAAGGTATTTTTTGAGAAAAGCTGTTATTATGATCATTCTGACAGTGGGTCATCTTAACAGAGGTACATTTAGAGGTTCAGGAGACATGCATACATTGTTTTGAGGTGTCTGCGTTTTAATAAACTAGTTTCCTTTAAATTAATCTGATAATCTCACTAATCTCTCTCTATATATACTGGTGTATTAGTGGTGGACATCTCATGATACCTTGCCCTCGATAACTATGGTACATGGTTTTCTACATTGCAAGACAATCGTGTACGATACGTCACGGAGTCTGACTGCCTGAAGAAAAAGCGGTCGTGTAGCACTGGTTCACGTTGATCTCCTGCCAAATCACGGACAAACTCACAAAGTGCATGTTCAGGGTGGGAGGCTTAGCAAATGTTAACTGGCGTTCTTTCAGAGGTGCTGTTGTGGCGATGGAAAATAGTTTCACTCTACTAGTGAACACCTATGGACTAATCAAGAACAGAGCCAACAAAATTATTTTACAATTAAAATTTTGACCGAATACGCACAAAATAAATGAGACGTATGGGTGTAAAATGAGCAGAACCCATGGTCCGAATGCCCACAACGTGCAGTCGAGCTACTGCAGTAAAGTGGCATGGATTGTAAGCGCCGGTGGAGACGTGACAGCAGCTGACAGTCATATAAATTGTGTTCATCTTATCAGTGCAAGATTCTCCATTTCCTCTGCATCATATCTCTAAACAGAACGGTCTGCTGACTCCGACTAACAATTTTACACTCAGACAACTCCAAGCTCACAGAGGTTACAACACGAGCGGTGAAGATTTACATGCGTGCTGCTAATGCCTTCCAGTAACAGCCTGGTGACTTCAGCTTGTCGGTCGAACTCGGTCTGAGCGACACGAAGCTCGTGCTCTGCCTGCGGGTGAACACAAAAGGTGAAACGATGGTGTCACTCATTTGTCTTTTCATCAAACACAAATATTAGATGCGCATGCGGACGGAGGGTAAACTTAGCCTCAGGGGTACTTACTTTGTCCACCTCCTCACTCAGCAGCTGAGAGAAACACCATGAGAACAGGAAAAAAAAAAAAAAAAAAGCAGTCAAGCTCTGTTCCATTCATTCAAAACTGCCGTGAAAAACAAGAGAACAACAAACACATACGCTGGGTTTTGTTTGTGGTTTTTGCTGTGATAAATAATTTACTGCCTCCTGTTTTTTTGGCAGTTTTTTTTTCCAGATTCATAAGGAAATCTTTATATAACACAAAGATAACCTTGGTTAACACGAAACACTCTCTGAAACTGAATATTTTATTTATTTATAGAAAAAGGTCAAGTTCTACTCTACCATACTCAGTTCAGAATGTTTTTTTTAAACTGCATTGTACTACATTGTGTAAAAGTTAAAAGACCTAACTCTTATTCTGTGTCATCTTTCATATTTCTATTAATATCTTTGTTTGACAAATGACTAATTTTGTTTCAATAAAAACCACATCCCTCAATAATGTGCTTTTCAGACTGATGTTGTAATTAGTCTGCTGTCTGATATGAATTTGACCTTCACACAACTTCCTGCAGATGTTGAAGACGGAGGAATGCACGTTGCATTGTGCCATCATGTGGTTCCTTGAAACTAAAAAAACAAAACGCTGTGAATAATCGTAAATGAACTCCTTTCTGTGTGTGTGTTAGATTGCGTTTCTTACTTTCTCGAGTGACACTGAGAGGTAGATAAAAGGACTGATAAAGAAGACTAAAAAACACTAAACTAAAACTACGCTACAGTATTACAGACACCGTCTTCACAGGGACTCATCGGGTTTTAGGTAGAAGAACAAAACGAGGAGTGGAGGTGGGTGAAAGGTCACTAAAACACTGGTGACTCCCTGAGACACATCTTACATTTCTACAGACACGTACTACTGTAAAAAAAAAAAAAAACACCACAAAACTACAAGAGTCTGTCCGTTTTACTGATGCCGAAACACAAGATTTACTGTATATTTACAACCTTCGTCTGCTCTGATACACGTGGATCCGTCTCCACATCCCAACTCTCCCATCCACTCTGCAGCTGTTCAGTTACAACAGCCAACACAAAGAAACATTCATTTACATTACAGTTGTCAGCAAAGCTCCAACAAAACACTGTCAGACCCATTTCATTTTCAAAGGTGGCTAACGTAGGTGAAGGAGAAAACATCACTTTTAAAGCTGCAGAGCTAAAACTTACATAGAGACAAACAGCAGATATCGTCAAGACTTAAGAGTCTTTTAAAAACTAACTTCCCTCTTCATGTTGTGTGTAAAAGAAAGTACTAGTCTAAATTGAATTCGTGACCAGTTGATAGCTACAGATCATGTCCACAAATGCAGCGTCTCTGTTTGTCTCTGTTGTTTTGACACATCAGGGACACCGTACTTCAGTGACGAGTCAAAAACCTGCTCTTTTCCTACTTGTCACCGGTGCATGTAGCGTTTTAAGAGACGTCCTCGCTTTAGTTCATACAAGTTTGGAGCTGCCGTGCTTTGTTTCACTGCGGTATGGCTCACAGCATTTGCATGTCAACAGATATACATGTGATCCAAACATTAACAACATGCTCAAACATGCGTGTGTTAGGGATCGCGACTGCGCTGCAAACATACTGGTACCACAGAGATGCAGCATTTACAGTAAGTCTGCAGCTGACGACTGACCTCCTGCTACACTTAATACTTAACAGGCTAAACTTACATCACATTGTGTCTACACTACACTGAATGTTAGGGGCATTTTACCATTTAAGCCACTGGGTAAACTCATTTGAACTCATGTCATGCATCTACATGCACTTCATTACTTGGTCTTTTGTACTGATTTCACTCCAGCTTCACTGCACTTTTATATTTTCCTCACTATTAAGATGCACTGACTTCACCCACAAATAAAGCATTAGGAATAAAATGCAAGCGAGCAACAATGAAAACATGTTATTTGATAACAGCCTTAATGTTGTTCAGTTGAGAAATTGCGCAGGTGTTCTCGCTCTTAAAAACAAGGGAAACAATCTGGTTCCTCCTCTGGGATATTACGCAAACCAACGTTCCAGCTTGTTACTGGTAAAATCTAGCTCGGCTGATAAATATTTTATCATGAGATTACTTCCTTGAGAAACATCCTTGACGAGATTATTTATTTATTTTATTTTTATTTTTTTCAGAAACGAGGCTTTTTTTTTTGCTTTCTTGAAACTCCTTTTTCAGTGTAAATCAAAACAAGTAAGAGGCTGTCGAGACACACATATTTACAGTTTCTTTCTTTTTGTTGCTGCGTTAAAGTCTTTTTTTCTTTACAGCAGCCAGTGTGGCAACAAGTTGCACTTATGGGACGGTGCTAAATGCTAAAGATGTACTTTATGAAAATAGTCAGGATAAACAGTAGCATGTGTGGGTAACATCAGCTAACATTAGCCACAATAAAACAATAGTCACGTCAGAGTAAGTAAAGCTAAAGCCTATTATTACTAATGGATTCGGGTTGCATTTTTTTTATGTGTGTGAAAGGATGTGTAACGTCTTGTTTTTAAAAATGTCAAGTGCACTATTGACATTTTTAAACTGAAGAGCAGAAAACCACTGCACTAGGCTGTGTTAGCACGTTAGCTCAGTGACACTGGGTCTCTTACCGCTGATGCACTGGCAGAAAGAACATAATTTCGCGGCCTTGTCTCCTGAAAATCAGGTGCAGCCTACAACAAACAAGAGCAGGGAGGAGGGACAAACATGAGGACGGTCATGCATTTACAATCATTAGCAGAAAAAAAAGAAAAGAAAAGTCAGCCATAACCATTAAAGTGTAAAGAAACCAGACAAGGAGCAGCAAAAGTGCAGCTCGCTGAGATTAGTTTAAAAGCAGAAGGTGAGTGTTTTAGGAGGCTGTGTTATCACATTGGTTGTAATAGATGTCAGTAAAGCTCATATTTATACTGACGTCCCCTTTAAAAGAATAGAGAATAGAGTGAATAGAGCTCAGAGGTATGTTAAGTATTAGAGACATCCGGGCAGAACACACGGACTGTGAATTATTTATCCACTGCTTTCAAAGGAATAAATAGTTGGTGTCAGTTTACATTCTCGTGCTGGTTTAACTCCCTTCTGTTGTGGTAACGTTACCGACAATATGAGCCTGGTATTAGCTTATTTATGACCTTCCTCACAGATGTACATGAGTTTTTAACATGCTTTATTTTTAACCTACTTCATCATCATCTGGCCTTGTTTTACTTCATCATTGTCACACTCTGTCGACATCCGTTTACTTAATTAAGAAGCAAAACGTTACCGTGCTCAAAGCTTGGTTATTTATTACAACAAATACCTCTGCTGCCAAAAATATGATCACCCACACGCCTCTATACTCTTCTTCTTCTACGTAATGCAGCTTCAATTTTTTTTTTTTTTTTGCATAAATGTGTGAAAAGAAGCTTCATTTTTCCGATCCTAGCGCCAGTGCATGGCATCGCCTTGTTCCAGTGCATCAGCAATAGCAAAGCACAAAGCTCATGATCTTAGTTCCAGATGCATGCAACAGGCAGCGCGAGCAGCGACAGAAAGTAGCCGGCAAAGAGCGTCTGAAAAGCTTTTTAACGTCATCATGTAGTGAGTTGGATCCATTCTGCCATGCCTTCTAAAGCAGCAAGAGACTCAACAAAACCAAAACAGAGGTGAAACATGATTCACCGCATAAAGGATTTACATTCATATACAGCAGACACAGAGCAATATCATACTGGTGGATTTGAATCATCAATAAATATGTCACGGGGCTCTTTAGTTGCTAAATGTTCCAGTTGCTTCACCGCTGCTTTGTGCACAGTGAGGTTTTCACACTGGTGCCACTGAAAGCAGCACCTGCTATAGTCGATGTTACAGTGTTACAGTGCCGCCCCCTGGTCGATGAGTATAAATACTATTTCCTAAGTGAGATTTTCCAGTCCGCTCAATGGGCCTCATTCACCAACAGTGCATTATGTACGAATCTGTGCTTTAAGTCTGTGTACGAATGTGTCATGCGCAAATGTGGGATTCATTAATATTTTCTTACCTAAGTTTGTTTGTACTCTGAACAAACGCAGAGCGATAAATGCCTGACTGTCGTCTTAGAAAATGTAAACACGCCTCTTTTAACTAAATATGCAGCATATTAAAACCGCATTCATTAAAAAGGCTTTAACGGACAATATTTAAAACCCGTACTTTACTAATGCAATGGGCCAAAAGTATTAAACAACCATGAAATCTTAGGTTGCAAGTTTTTTTATATGAGTTTCCTTCGTGCTTTGGGAAATAGCGGTTTAGAATTCATTAACACACGCACGGTGGTCAGAACAAAACTGGCCAATATACACGTAAAGTAGGTAAGAATATTTCTACACACATATTCATGAATGAGGCCCATTGTTCCCGTGATCAAAATACTTTCAGGGAAGAGGAAGAAGAAGAGGTAAAACAGAAACAAGGACAACACGAAGCATCATCTTACTGCGGCTTTTGCTTCCGCCAGTTTGGCTTTTTTCAGCCGTGCTTTGCAGATGTCAAGATCAAGCCGTCGATTCTCCAGAAGTCGCCTCTCTTTCTGCAGAGGAACAGAGTCAAATCAGATACAAAGGGAACCTTTTAACACTAAGGTCTCTCAGCTCACATGAACACTCCGAACAACCGCATCAATCCAAAGTCTGGTTTACTGCAGTGTTAATAATCGAAAAAACGTGTAGTGATAAGATAAATAATTCAAACTGTAAAAGCGGTCATCGGTCAGACTCACAGATATAGTCCTCCAGTCTCCTTCCAGGAAGTTGCGTAGAGGAGTGAGGAAGGTTGCGGCCGACGTGTGGAGGAGCTCTCGCTCAGCTCCTCCGAGTCTCCTCTGGTACTCTCCCACTGTGATCAGGGTACTGCCTATGCATGTGAACGTTACAGGAGGCTCATTAAAACAGAAGAGCTTTTTATTCTTCAGAGCATTGTGTGAGTCTCAACCTCTCATACAGACCAGCCAACATTTTAAATCTGTGTCAGAGAAGTCTGTTAAAACAACCAGGAGCATTAAGGTGAGCGTTTGTGCCTGACACTGAGCTGCAGCTGGATCTTTTGTCCAGAGTTTGCATCCCCTCTCGGATGCATTTGTGAACGGCAACAACCTGCGGCTCTTTATCTGGAATATCCTCCACGCTCCACGGCAAACCACGGGCGACGTGACACCCACCGATGTCCATTTGTAAAACAGCCTGGTCCCTCTGCTATTTCCACTAAGTTAATGCAGAGATAGTGATGTTCAGGGACGTTCTGGGCCATATTAAAGAGACAGGAACTAAAGTCTGTCCATAAAAAACGTACTAGATTTATCGCTAGGCTCTTAATAAAAAATTTAAATAAAAGCATCATCAGTAATCTCAAAGTAAAAAAGCAACAGCGGTTCTTTTATGGAAACGTTTTAGTAAGGCAGAATAAAGGCCGTTTACATTTCACGTTCAAACTCTCCATCATGTGCGGCCTCTTGACTCTTGATCATCTGAGGTCTTTAAATGTCATCCTTAGAACATCGTCTATGTGGATGCACTGTTTCTGGTGGAAGCACTAACAACAGAAATGTACACAGAGAGGAATTCCCAGGAAAGAGGAAAGCCGGAATCCTATTGTTGAATAAACACTACCCATACATAGTATTAAAAATGGGGTTTGATATAATGAGGCTCTTAAGGATTAGACTTTCTGATTCCACATTGTTTAGAAAATTAAATAAATAAACCAGCTCAATAAATGCAGCTCGTGACGCATAAATTACTTTAAGTATAATCTGGTCTTTCAACAAGACAGTTGATTTATTAATGGTAAGAGGCTCCACGGACCATATGGCGTCTCTGGACCAAATTCCTTGGCAGCATCCAGCATGTACTGGCCCAGCAGCTCTGCATTCGTCGTGCGGGAGGGAATCTTCTTGTCCAGTTTGTCGTAGATGAACCCCTCTATTCGAGCACCTGGATAAGAAGTTAGAGACATTATTATGAGACTGTATATGGGAAAAAAACAAAACAATTGGTGATGCCTGTTTAACGAGTTTCAGGATCTAAATGATCAATGTGTTACAATAAACTGAAGGAGTTGTGTGTGAACATTCAACGCAACTTTGCATTTTATTTCCAGGCAGGACGCTGGATTTAACCGATTATCGCAGAATGACATGAATTTGAGTTTGGTGGTAAGTCTGGAACAATCTGAACAAGTCCGGCGCAGACCCTGTCCCCGAGACCTCAAGACCCTCAGCGGAGCCTGAGACCGACACTGAATGAGCACCACGTAAACTGAGAAAACAGTGTTTGCCGATGCAAGAGGAGACTGGGGAAGCGGAGGAGATGATCTGCAGATGTTTAGTCGGCTGATGAGCAGGAGTGAACCAATGACTGAAAACTGCCTCAGTTATAAAGTGAAGACTGAAGTCACTAACGACTGGACAGAAACGGACTTCTGACTCGATCTGGCTCCGTGTCTGACTGAACAAAGCTCCATATATTAATCACAAATCTTTACGGGACATTTACACTTCCAGTTCCAAACTTAAGTGTGAAAGCCAGTTAAATAAAACAGCACAAAGTGTCTTGTTCTAATTCTTATAAAAACCAAACAAATTCATGAAGTTTAAAAATATTAAAAACACACAGCAGGGAACAAGGCCCGTCCAGGTCTTTGTTACTTATATCCTGTTGCTCAGTTAAACACTACTTCATATTTAATTTTTGCTTTACTAAATTTAGCCTCATCTTCATTACAACGGCCCTGAATCCATCAGTACGCCGTACTCACCGCTCTGCAGTTACAAATACGGTTTTATTTACAAATTATTTATTTCAATTATTCTGTTTTATAGAGGAAAAAAACTGTCACAGTACAAGCTAATTATTAAGTGATCATCAATAAACCTTTGGCTTTGACGCTTGTTTTTGTCATGAACATAATATTTGTCAATTTAATTAGATTTAGGTGATTCTCCTTTACACCTCTCTGAATACGGGTGTGCAAAGATCACGCTCTCTGTATGACAGGCTTTTAATGTGAAAAATCTGCAGGAAATGAAGGTTTTAGCAGCAATTGAAAAACAAAGCAGAACTACTTGAACATAAACAGTTACAAAAGAGAAACCTGCATCACAGAATTATTAGATATTTTAGTTAGAGACACCACAGTTGTGACCAAATAAAAACTGGTCACATCCCATTGGTTTTTGAAGTGGCGCGTTGAAGGCGGGTGTTTGCGTTTCTGTCGTCGCCACGTTTTGACTCTTTGGAGCCAGGAGTGATAATATTTGGAAATAATTGAGGAGCTGCGGGAGGCCGAGGAGTGGGTGTGAGTGGGTGAGCTAATGCTAAACGCTAGCTCACCGACACGGCAAACTGGTAAACTTTATTAGACGCATGCTTAAGAAACAACAAACAGAAGCTCAGAAAGTCTGACTCGGCAGGAAAACGAGCTGTCAATCAAAGCCTGACATAAAAGCTTTCTATTTGTCTCAACGTCTTGTTCATCATCAGAGAAGACCAGAACACTTAGTAGAAGGTCCAAATAAAACGAATGAGACCAGAATGACTCCTGGAAACAAGTGACTGACTTCAACTTTTGAGTTCAATGTAAGTCTATGGCTAGCATCTAGTGGCTGTTAGTGGTATTACACTTGAAGATACTTGTGCATTGCCTTCACTTTCAGGCCATGGTCGTTGCCTCTTGTCCGTGACTCGTTTTGGGTTGCGACCCTCTCGTGTGGGAAAGGCAGGCCTAAAGGGTAAGTTGCTGACCATGAAACACAACATCAGCTGTTCCTGCTCACATTTTGTTGTTTGCCATTACTGTTGTTTTTGTTTTTTTTTACTATTTTGTCTCTCCTCTTCTTTCCTAATACTTCTCTAGTACAGACACTGACAGCAGCAGAGATCTGAATACTGTGCTAACAGAATCAGCCCTGTGTAATTGTATATTACGTTGATTTTAACCTATTCTGTATAAAACGTATGAATTTGCAGTCTGGTGAAGTGAATCAAACTAAACACGTGTCGGCAGGTGTTTTCCTGCCTCCAGGTTCATTAGTAATTCAACACCAGGTCATATCGAGTGTGTCTTGTTCAGTTCACACACTGTACGGCAGACTGCACCCCCTCTTAGCATCTATTCATTTTCATTTCAGCTTCAGCCTGTGATACAATAGAAACAATCGGGTGTCTACCGCTGCTGCCTACATGCTCTCTGTACTTAGAACGCTCCGGTACAGTGTATTCACAGGGTTTCCTCACACAGCACTCTGGGAAATAAGGTTAGGACTTACCAGTATGATCAACTGGAGCATGAAGAGTTAAAAAACAAACACACAGATTAGGAGTTAGGCATGAGTGAAGTATGGGCATCTCTAAGTATGTGGTAAAAGTAAGCACAGTTTGAACAGAAGCCTGAAACACAACTAGACATAAAAACAAATTAAAGTGGGTTTTTTTTTCCTGATAAATGTCAAAATAAAAGATTTTGCGTTCTACTCTTTATTTTGTAACAAGATCATATTGTGGCGGTGTCTGCAGAGGTGACATTTGTTATCTTATGAGAAGAAAACATCTCTATGCAATTAATAAACTTAATAAAAGATTATGCTACGTTTTGATGAATGCAATGAAATAATTTAATAATAAAACAAATCAGATTTTTAAAATACGTTTAACTATGTTTGCCTACACACGTCGGTACGTTCTGTAGAGACGGGATCTGAATTCTAGTCGGGAGCTCGTGTGTCTTTTTTTTCTGCAGGCTGAGAAGGACTTACTTGGGTTGGGTTGCAGGAGCACCTCCGTCTGTCTCAGGATCTTTTCGGTCCAGTTCTTGGTGCAGTCCGCCCGAGTGATCAGGTTCTCCAAATGAGGGTCCAGCTCCGTCTTCTCGGCCTGGCCCAGCTTCTCCTCTGTGAACTACCACGAACAGACAGGATGCTCCGGTCACAACCACAGAAAGCAACGTGCAGAATACCAGTCAAAAGCGAGGACAGAAAAGGAGCGGAGTGTGGGACTTAAATAACATTTGGATTTTCATCACTTGCTTTTGCAGGTGTTTATAAAAAAGGAGACAATTCACAATGTAGGAATCACAGTCAAGATTTTAGAAAATGTGCATTAAGTCTGTGTCTGGAGCAAGAGAGTGATGTTCACCGAGGATGGGGGCATGTTTTGTTTGATTTTTTCTTCAATCTTCTATTATTTGGGCTGCAGTTAATTGACATATTATTGAAATTGTAACATGGCCACGTCCCGCCAACTGCAAAACATAAATATATAATATATAGATATAAATTACGAGAATGCCCACTTTCTTCTGACAGCAACAACTTTGTGTTGGAGAGCCGAGGAAAATAAACACCATCTGTGGTATGACGAGGCAGGGCTGTCGGAGCTCCACTTTCTCCTTCTTCACCGACTGAAGTCTGACTGACAGGAGGCAGCGGCCAGACGCTCGATAAAGATGGACAGATGACTGATGAATGCAGCATCGCTGTCACAAATAACAGCAGGAGGAAACTTGAGGAAACTGATCGCACGCTTTGTGGACGAGGGCAAATGACTTGTCACATTTTCCCGGTTCTTCTAGAAGACCTCGCGGCTGGGTAAACATGTGAAAGTTAGATGGAAACGCAACTCTAAAAACTAAAAATATGGTGTTTGTCTTCCTACTTTCCAATCAGTCCAACAGTGTGACGCGTCTCTAGAGGGTTTACGTTCAGACTGTTCGTACATTACTGTTGGCGCAGTCTCCGACCTGTTGAGGTGAATTACAGTTCACAGACCAGCAAACACGCCCTGAAACACTTGGAAATTTAAGACATCACTCTTCGACCGGGTTATATCACACCCCGAGTCTGTGATCTCGCTGATCAATACTGACTTATTACCCACATCTGAACTGTGATGCCACATCCTTTTCCGTGACTCAGTGTGGGGACGTTTTCATTGGACATTGGGAAAATATGAGATTTTAATGGATCCGCCTTGTGTCACAATCATGTCTCAAAGGACCCGAGTGTGAGATTTAGGGGTATCTAGTCATTATTATGTATTTATTGCTGTATAATCCCCTGAAAATAACAATTGTTGTGTTTTGGATTATCTTAGAATGGCTTTATATCGACAGGGAGCCCGCAATGGACAAACCAAACGCAGTCTCTAGAGGTTGGACTAGATGTTTCTGCTTTTAGGTGATGGTCACTGTAGGCTCTCCTACACGTCTGGCTGGAAGGGGGTGGTGAGGGAATCTAAATCCCACACATTGCTCCTTTAAAACTTTCTTCAGGCTATATGACACAGTGCATATTTCTTAACAAGTCTTTATGAGATGAGTAAACTAAATACACGAAAGCCAGTGATAAATTCTAAAGTTCTGGTTGGAGTTTGCGCAGCTGTCATGTGATGTTTTTGTATCTTCTCTACTCTGCGTGTCTTGCCCACTTCCCCTCAAAATGCCTCCAGAAACGGGATGTAAACCACGTGAAACTGACCCGTCTCCTCGGCTTCACTTATTTCTTCCGTGATTATAAAACACTGGTTGAAAAAAAAAACGACCGTGAACTTCGACGCGCAGACAGAAAACACGCGTTTCCAAATAAACTGTGCTTCACACGGAAGAGGAATGTCTCTCCATCACATCCTGATGAGAGAGAGAGGCGAAATGTCTCGACCCAACTACTTGTGTGCAAGAAGTGCGACTGAGAAAGCGCGCAATTTGCGGGTTTCCAAAGGGGGCATTTGTGCAAACTTTACGCTACAACAATCTTCGGCGTCTGTCGGAGGCGAGGGTTCGCGTCGCGGATATAAAACGCGCAAACTGCACACGTTTCGGTCCTAGCGAGGCCTTTCCTCCGGATGACCTGGAGCTGAAGTCACATGGGTCACAACACACTCGATCGCAGCCATCAATAATGGATCGAGGTTTGACAAACCTTTATCGGCTTACAGCTCCGCCGCGCTCCTCAAAATACTCGACAAAAAAGAAAGAAAATGCGCCCCGTTTTTTAACCTTCTCACTACAAACCCCGAGCGGCGCGGTCTGTTTTCCGTGGGCCGTGTAGTCCCCCCCCCCCTCCCACACACACACATATACACACCCCACACCCCACTGTGTACAGTGACAGCTCCGCGTATCGCTGTGTTTGACCGCCCCGCCGCAGGGACGTCCAGTAAATGACCCGGGGCTTACCTGCACCGCACGGGTAAAGAACACCCCCGCGTCGGAAGCCAGTTTTTTCACGTTGAAGTCCATGGTGCCGCTCGGAGCTGAGCACACAGCCACGGCTCGGTCGTCTTCCCTGCAACGGGTGGGGGGAAATCCTCGGGATCAGCTGAGATGATGTAGCAGCCGCAGACGCAGGACTGGAGCCGTAATCCGCTCCGTGGACGATCGGAAATCTGCTCCCCGCCCTGCCTTTAAAGAGACATCAGCACCGGGAGCGAGTCACGACTGAAGCCCGCAACGTGTACCCCCAGGACGACCTCTGGACGAGTGGGAGTCTGATTCAACGCAGACACTGTGCGTGGATCCCACTGCTGTTAAAATCCCGTACAAATAAAGCGCGTCTTGAGCGCAGAGAACAGACACACAGCACTAGATCCAGACCGCAGGTTTTACTGTTTGTGGTGATGTGTTTGAGCAAAATCAACTGCTTTGTTTATTCTAGAAATTACTGACAACATTTTTCAATACAACTAGTTAAAAAACACACACACACAAAAGAAAAGATGCAATGCTTTCAGGCCTCAAATATGAAGTGTTTTTGTTTTAAACATCACAATACTAATGTTATAAGAGGTCAGAATTCAATATTAGTTTTCAGTGTTATTAAATATTCTTTATAATATTCAATATAACGTTGATTTCTGATCACAGCTTTCATGTGCGTTGACATGCTCTCCATCAGTCTTCCACATTATCTTTGGATGCTTTATGTCAGTCCTGGTGTCAAAACACAAGCTGCTCAGCGTTGTGTGGTGGCTTCTCACCTTCTCACCTTCTCACCATCCATCTTCTTCTTGATCACATTCCACAGGTTTTCAAACAGGTTAAGGTTTGGATATTTGCAGCGCTCTCTCTATTTTTTCCACGGCTGTAGATACTAGATAGAAAAAAGTACAAATTGCACACTCAAGGACTTCTTCCCCTGGAGTAAGTAGCCCATAGAAGTAATAATAATAATGATCATTTATTTATTTATTATCTAATGCATGATGATTTAATACATGAATCATGAAGCCACATGAACTGAAGTCACTGTGGCTTCATGTGATTACTTCATACTTATCTGATCATCAATCAATGGATGTTGGTTCATAGTTACTTCGTACATTCATTGATCAGCCATATTTTGAAATTAAAAAGCTGCGGTACCCCGAGGACCGAGGCCGTCTTGTCTGACTCATTTTGAAATATTACTTTTTGCACAGAACCACGACTGTGGATGGCGTCCAGAGTTTTATTGTGAATCTCGAGGGTCATTATGACGAGGAGATACTATAAAGACCAGTCTTTTCTACGTCCGCTGCTCCAGTACTGCTTGTGTTGTATGGTTTCATTCCTGTGGCGTTTCTTCTGACCCCTGGGTCATGTAGCAACAGGCGAACGTCTGCCTCTAACCCAAGACCAGTTGGATTCAAATGATAAAAATATATGTTTTTATATTGGAATACTGTTCTTCAAATGCATGGATCTGAAATGAGCGCTTGTGGAATGAGGCTCATTTAGTGAAACATCAATGAATGCATGTAAAATTAAGTCTGAAATAGTCCCATCAGGCCACAGCGATGCAACATGAACGTGAACGTGACACACCTGGCCTCACTTTGCGCTTCGTATCACGACGAATCGTCCATTGAACATTACTTAATGAGGGCGTTTTATGCTTTGCAGGTTGTGATTCGTACGAAGCGTTACCAGAAACTCTTCAACTGTAACTTACCACCCTCTTTTGATTGCGACGTCCTTTTCTGGTCACCTCCGTCTAGGGGAGGTGAAGGTCAGTGTGTTTGGGTCTGCTGTACAGACGAAGAGCTGACACTGATCCTCCTCATGCATGGATACGCTTTACGTTAACACACACACTTACAGCACATCACTCACCACCGCTTCATCAATCATTAACCTGTAGAGGGTTCAGTAGAAGAACACAAAACAATCCATTTTACCACTCCATCTTTATTGCTTATTCATACTAATGGCCTGGTACTATTTAGATCATGAAAAACTCAATTCCATACTGTTTGGATCAAATGTTTTCGACTCAAATTTGGAGTACGCTCACTAGTAGTTACCAAAAAAAAAAAAAAAAAGAAAAAAAAAAAGAGAGAGAAACAACAGAATGTAAGCATAACATTAGTAGATGAAATCTGAAACGTTTTGTGTCACAGCAGTTCTCCAGAGGCAGTTTTTCACTTTAAATTTCAGCACTTTATAAATAATCAACAGTCAACCTCAACAGTAGCTTTTTTTTTTTTTTTTATCAGCTTGGAATATTTGCAAACAACGTCTCCTGGAAAGAAACAGAAACATCTTGATATAATGATTTCAAATTAAAGAGAGCAAGTGAAGTTGCAATGCAAAATGTCCATCATATTGTCTACTTTCTCTAGAGAGAATTGCACACCTCTGCTACCAGAATCTTTCACCAAACACAGACTATTCTTCAGAAATAAGCGATAGAAGTCTTACAAGTGTTTTCGACCACTTGTGAAAATTGTGGTAAATGCTCTTAAAACCCATACATTTGAATCGCAGACCAAAAAAAAAAAAAAAAAAAAAAAAAAAAAAAAAACATTTAGTGAGTCTCTAATAAAGCTTTTCATTTCGCACCGCCTCCTGCGTGAACATCGATCGCCGCCGTGAATGTAAAACAGCGGCAGGAGGCGGAGCTGCACCGACGCCAGTACCAGTCAGGTTCCCATAAATCACTCAAAGGAAAACTGTACACGAGAACCACAAAAGTCAACCAGTACCTAAAACCAACTGATAACAAATAGCTTAAAAAAACAAACAAACAAACAAACAAAACAAAAAAAACCTCACTCATGAATCCTTGACTCGATGCCATTCCAGGCTCCTCACACTGTGATGCATACAGTATGAGACTGATTCAGCTAAAACTAACACATTTTACACTTCCTGACCTTGGGAACCAATGTATTAAAACAAGTTGTAAAAAACATT
>JAPQRN010000005.1:28439005-28449028 GCA_037367275.1 Coranthus polyacanthus
TTCAGACTCAGGTAAGGATCTCTTTAGGAATCCATCACCATGGGCAGGAAATCACCATTCTACATTTGAAATGTTATATTTGTATATGCTCTTCAGAGCTATAAGAACAGAAAAGACACCATGTCGACTTGATCAACCTGTAATTATTATAAAAGCCAGATACATGAAGATTACTATTCATGTAATGCACGTCTTCATAATTCCTTATAACCTGTACCTTATATGCAGGGATGTGCGTCACATTACAGAGGGTGGTGTCATATAAGCCAAGAAACTGCAGAGGCCTCTTCAGCTCCTGGAAGGGGTAGATGCTGCTCTTACACGGCTCAATGCTGAAAAAACAGAACAACACCACTTGCTCATCTTTAATCTGATAGTGAGTGAAATTTGTATTTTGGTGCTTGTAAATTCTTTGAAAGCCCATCTCAATGTTTTTTCTTATCGTGTCTCATTTTAACAATTAACATGATGATTACACAATCTACAGTTGGCAAATCACCTTGGCCGCCCCATAGCTTCTTCAAAATGTGGAACTGTGCAGTTGTCCAGCATAATGTGACCTGAGATGTCCAGAGACACCAGATTGAGAAGCCGCTGTACGATGGCTGTGAGGATTTTCCTGGTCATCTTAAACTTACAGGTCCGCCTGCTCTCCCGAGAGATGTCCAGATGCCTGCAGAAAACAAGTAAGCTGTATTAATAACTTAATTCTTTTCAAATAATTAGTGGGCTCATATTGGACTAGAATGAATATACTGTCATTCAAAACTTTAAAATAAGACAAAAAGTCAAAGGATTCTCAGTACGGCTCTATTCGACCATCATCCAAAGCAGTTTCATAGAAAAATCTTCATGTCAGTGGTTGTTAGGAGCACTTCAAATGATGAAGTCAATAAAAATATTCACCAAAATGAGTTCAATTATAGTTAAAGACATTTGACTTGCCGCCCACCCACCAGAAGCCCAGCCCAGAGAAGAGGTACATTAGATGCCTTCAGCATAGGTCGTCTAATATCAACGCCGTGTCCTGTACTGTTCCAAATGTTGACCCAAATGGCAGCTGTTTATCTGATATAGTGTGCTGTATTGGTGTATGACACCTTCATGTGGTAAAGCTGCAACTTTATCTTATTATTAGACTTCCTCCATATCTTCCACTGAGCAAAAAACTGGGAGGGACTCGTGCACATTCCCAGCACGTGATGAGCATATCCACGTGATGTGCAAAAAAAAAAAAGTGTATTAAAGTTTTTCTTTTTGCCAAGCTCATCAGATTACTTAATAGTTATTTCCTCTTAGTCAGACTTAAACATACATGTTGGCACTCAGAAGATGGTATTCTGAAGTCTCCGTCATCCGTCAGTCTTTGTTGTGTTTTAAAGGACGGGCGTGTAAAATTTATATTCATAATTATGTTTTAATTAGCGTATAATCACGCAAAAATAAGAACCAGCGTGTTTTTCGTTGCCTTAGGATGAGCTGTTTTTATCTACACAGGTTAGCGGTCTCCTCCTCAGAGTCTACCATGTTGCACCACCAGGTTTCTACAGTAGCTCAGAATCGATTTCTTCTTCTCCTCCCTTTTCCATGTTTCAGCGGGTGGTATCCAGCATTAAGGTGCATGACTGTCACCTACTATGTGTGAGTGTGGATCAGAGTTAATATCCCTTTAACTAAAAAGCCCAGAACAGACAAACAAACGCTGGCAGTAATGAGGGCCTAATGTGTTTTTATTCAGTGGCTACTGTGGTGGATGGTGAAGGGGTATTGAGCTGGTTGCACTCTGCATCTTCACCACTTGATGCCACTTAAGATTACACACTGAACCTTTAACACAAAAGGAATAAGTGCTAGTGCTGATTTTTAACAAGAAAATGTCACTGAAAAATGTCTTTTACAGTGGTTTGTAGAAAGCAGCCACCATCAATGTCAAATACGTACAAAAGGTGCCCTACAAGGACAACTCATTGCTAAAAGTAGGTAAATGAGAAAGCAGTCTTTCCTTACCTGAGATTGACAAGCTCCACCACAGTATTGACCAGTTCCTCTGACAGGTCCACGTTGTAGAGAACAAGAGAGGCCAGTCTGTCTTTCCACTGGGTGAGAAATGTTGTTCCCAGCAACTGTACATTAGACAGATCTAACGATGTGAGCGACTTCAGAGGCTTGAGCAGGGTCTCAGCATCCACCTCATCAGATAGGCCTCCCAGGTTGAGCAACCTGAGGCGGTTAAAGCCCTGGAAGTTAAAGTCTGTCTCTAATGCTTGCCTAGAAGCAGGGCTTTCCTCCTCATCGTCCTCCGTGTCTTCGTTACAGGCAAGTGGAGCGCCACCCTTTCTGTAGAAGATGTTGCTGCAGCTGAAGAGACAAAGAGAGACCAAAGTCTCACGGAAGCAGGTCAGTGTTTTCAAGCTGCGCGACGACAGACTGTTGCAGTAGGTGAGATGGAGCTCAATCAGGTCCTGGCAGAACAAAATGAATAGAAATCACCAGAGGTACAGTGCATAAAATTGCTGAAGACTGGATAGTGACTGGATTCAGCTCAACGAGGAAACACAGGTTATGCTGTAACACATGACCAAAACGCAGTCTCCCTAATAACTAATAGCAAATTTCAATACAATTATCTATATGTTAATGTTTAACTAATGTACACATTATGTGTCTAATAGTTTGGATATCTATGTCTATGTTAATAACCTGGCAAGCTTAAAGTGAAGATCTAATGATGAGCACAAATAAGTTATTGCACAGATGAATGACAGCAGGTACTCTGAATTTGCGATGCTTTATGAATGCTTGCTAATAAAGTGTTCTGCTACATGTGTTATCAACAGGTATAATTATGTCATCATACCTGTTTTCTAATAGCTTCCAGATCTCTGTCACGTACAAAGTCCTCTCTCAGCTGTACCCTGGTCAGTCTGGTGCTTCGAGGGTCTGAGAAAAGTTGGAAGAAGCTCTCCTCTGGTTCAAAGTTACTGTCTGTGTGCACCAACTCCATATATCTGTTAAAAAAATAATCACAGAATCAAAAGGAGTTTGTACGTGTAACACAGAAAGAAACAAGTTATGCAAAAAGTGAAAGGAATAGAATTCATTCTGTTACATACGTGTTAACCAACTTGTCACATATTTCACTTGGAAGGAAGATGTCTGAGCGCAGACAGAGCTTGTTCCTGAACCCCTGGTAACACATGGTCTTCCTGAGGTTCCTCAAGCAAAACACTGTTGCCAGAGTCATGAGGCTGTCAGGGTTGTCTCCTGCTTTGGCTGCCATGTTAGCCTCTTCTTCTCCGGCTCAGATCAACGACAGGGCAGTGCAGGTGACCTTAGGAAACAGTGGTGTAACAAAGTTAAGGGTGCTGCTGATGGTGCTTAATCTCACAAGACATTGTGAAATGTCACATGAAGCTACACTGTTTCCACTATCTTTGCAGACATTGCTGCCTAACACCTGTTTCAACTTAATCTCGTGTATTATGTAAAATGTAGTGTATGGTAGCATTTTGTGGTAATCTAACAGTAACTTTGGGATCTTTCTTACAAAAGAAAACAGATTGAAAAACAACACAGCCATGATAAAATCACATTAGATCTGCAAGTAAAAGTAGAACATCACACATACACACACAGTAAATGGACATTACAATCACTTTGTGTTCGCTTTCTTAACTAATACCGTAACACTTATATCTATTTAACACTTAAGGTACTGAAAATACCGCAATGCAAACATACGGTGAGCCTATATGTACATTTGTTTCCCACCTCTTTGGATGCTCTGCAAAGATATACATACTTAGCAAAGTTAGCTGTCATGTCTGGGGCTGGTTAGCAACTATGTGTTACTTTGCATGAACTTGTATTAAAATGATTTTAAAAATGTATTAAATCGCATTAACACTGGGCTGGACGACTTCTGCTAATACGCTGAGACTAGAAGGGTAGTTGGCTCTATCTGTTAGTAGTTTTTTTTTAGCTAATCACACAGCAATGAATCCTGAGGGAGACAGCAGACTGTGACTAACTTAGCAAGCTAGCTAGCTACCGACCCTGTAGAATAAATGTACTTTAAGAACACTAACGATGGATAGCTACAAACAAACAGACAACAACTGATAGCCTACTCACTTACGACAGTTCAAAATACCAAAGAGCGCCACTTGTTATCCTAAATTAAGCCTTAACTTGCCTATACGGTGTCAACAGTGCATTTCAACGTCTAAATTAGCTTGCCGCTAACGATGACTTTCCCTGCTATGATGCTAGCTCACTTAGCGGGCAGGGGCTAACGTTAGCTAACAACTCTGTGTGGAAATGCAGGCTACAAACAGTGGTCAGCGGTGTTTGAATGCACGGCCCATCAGGAGGTGGTCTACCTTAGCTTTCGCCAAGGTTAGGTGTCTTGATGAGGGCGAGAAAATGAGTTTCTATCACCAGTCTTCACTCATCTGATTTTGGTTTTCGTCCGATGTCAACAAACAGACTCCTCCTCCTACTTCTACTACTCCTCCTTTTCCCTTCTCTTCCTCCTATTCTTCCTTTTTCTCCCCTACCCCTAATATATCCATGTCCTACCCTCACTTCTCCTCCTCCTGCTCACCTATTTGTAGCTGTATAGTATGGTTCCTGTTATTCAGTTTAGTCTAAGTACAAATATATCTTACTCCTGTGTGTCCAACCTTTTATCATTAATAATAGGCTACTATTAGTAGTTTATGTATAAAGAAAATTAAAAAAAAACCCCACATTGATACGGAAATGGTTTCATTTAAAAAAATATATGTTGTGCAGAAAAAAAGTCATTTACCCAACAACTTTTTGCTCCAAACAACGTGCTTGGCCTACTTGCCTAGTTACTTATTTGTATTAATATAAATTAAAACAATAGCCTTCATTAGAACCTGAAACAGCAACGTAAAAGAAAAATTTTACGGTGGTGTATAACAGATGCTGCATGTAAACTAATCCCAAAACCACAAGACTAAAAATAACCCGGAAGCTAAAAGAATAAACATGAGAATTCAACAATTCAGAAGAAGATGTACGCGATTAGTCTAATTTAATATGAGAAAGTCAATCAGTTTTTATTTGTATAACACATTTCATACACAAGCGTACCAGTAAAACATTTTAAAAAATAAATACAAAAACACATTCATATTGCACACGATACGCCAAAATGACAAACACAAATGTTTTAACACTAGAACTGGACTTTTCTTTTTTTTTTGTTAAATATAGCCAAGATAAATCCAGATTAAAATATGGGCATTTATACCTTTAACCTCCACCGGGTAAATATCTGTAATATCCATACATCAATGCATTTATTTTCACTGTTTGTGTTAAGACATCCTTTAGTTTTTAGGAAACGGCCCTTCTTAATGTGTGATACAAAAACTATGTCAAGTCATTTATAACAGTTAATGAATTATGAACCACACAAATATGCCAGTTTTATTTTTTTTTCTAATACCCATTTCCAGTGTCATTTTAGACTGACGCGTACTGACGGCCACGCAAAGTGATTAGTGTTCTTAAAGGTACTTTAATTATAAAACCAGACGACCAACACACAGGTGATGATGAATCAAACTCCTGTTATGACTTGAGAAAATCCTTTGTAAAGAGAACGACTCAATAAAATGACATTTCTGTGTATTAGCAGTGGTGCCTGGGTACATTTTACCTGTTGGCAGTTTTAAGTAATAATGACCTCTGGTGGTTCTAGTGTTAAGCCTCGACATAAAAGCCATGTTTTCTCTAGTTGGTTATAAACTAACGCATCTACAATTACATTTTGATATAAAATAAGTCAAAATAAGATCTGAGGACTGCATATCCAGGTGTGTGACGTGTAGCTTCGAGGGGAGAGCAACTTTATTTCTTAATTTGACTTTTTATTATCATTGTTATTCTGGTAGCGTGCAGCTGCTTATTTGAATCCATTCGTCTTCATTCATGTTTGCCAGGGAGGTCGCAGCAGGTTGATCCAGTCACGTTCAACTAACATGTGTGTATTTGACAGTGGGGGAAAAAACACCAAAACTAGAAACGTAAACACAATCATATTCTTGTACCAACTGATAGGTTATCTTCAAGTAAAAAGTCAGTCATTCATTTACTGCACTCGTTTGCACGCTAAGCTTTTCTGCCCTCTAGTGGCGGTCAGGAGGTATGTCACTTTCTACAGACGCTTAAAGGAGATGTATTCATCTGTAATGTGGAGCGGCTGTGACAATGGCTTTATTCAATATACACGCACATTTGACTGTCTTCTGGGAAAAGTCTGACTCTAACTTCAGTTGCATTTGTTTCAAATGTACAAGTTTTATGTGATGAATTCTGTTATTTGAAACTGGGAAAAAAAGGAGCAAAAATCACTGAATGGCAGGAGGCTTGTGAGCTAAAAAAAAAAAAAGAAGCGGTTTTTAAAGGTTTTTATTTTTTCAAGTAAGGATTGACGTGGGTCGTAAAAACCCCGTTCTGTAGCGGTCCTCTGGGTGAAAACAGCGGCGTGGTGCCTGCCCACTTTGTTGTTGTGAAGACGGAAGTGAGAGAAGGACTTCCCTCTGGCCAATAATTCAATCATTTTTGGATACAGTTAAAGGAATACGCTGCTGCTTGCCCAGACATGTCTACTGCGTACAGAAACAGGTGAGGAGAAGCTAAACGTGTATCCTTGCGTGGCATGCGGGGTGAAACAGAACGACAAAGACTGGTGGTACATCATTAATTGTTGCAGCTAGCAGCCAAACCGCAAAAAAAACCCCAAAAAACTTAAGCGAGAGGCTAGCAGCAGCTGGTCAGCTAGCCGTACCCAATGAAGAAAGCCATTGAAGGTTTTTAAAACATGTGCTTTAAAACGCGGTGAAACGCTGTGACCGAGTTAAAAGTCACATTTCAGCGTCAAACGCAGCGAGCTTGTTTGTTTTTTTTTTCGCTTTGCATGCTAATATGTTAATGCTAATACAGTAACTTCAGCGCTGTGGTGTTGCTAGCCTAGCTCTGCGTTAGCATATCACCTGACACACACTTCCTCACTGGCTAACAATTGGCTGTCATTTGCTAGCTGTTATCTGCTGACAGACCCTTTCTGTCACTGCCAGGCTGACTAAATGTGAATTATTAACACTTAAGCCGTCGCGTTAACTTAAAATTAACCCATGGCAAATTTGCCGGGGATTGTCCCGTTAAAAAGCGCTTTGGACTCACTGTCTAAATAGTGTAATAATCAGTTTTCCAGGTTAAAAGCCTTTATTCGCTATAATTTGTTATTTTAACCCTCAAGTCCCTTTCATCTGTCTGCATTATCTCAACTCCTGGTCGCATGAAGCATTTGTTACCAACGTTTGATGGATGCATGTGTTATATTTATGTTTGTGACTGTGGAGGCCCAGGGAACAGCAGTAGAGAAACGTGACTGCTTTGATATTAAAATGAATAAACTATAGTCAACCCGTTAAAAAACTGCACATAACTCATTTACAGCCAAACACCAAAGGACATCTGTGTCTGTAATTGCAGGAGGACTTGCTATGTTGGAATCACCTAATGTAATTCAATGCAATCCATCATGCTGCAAACAATAATCAATACTCTTACTATATATTTATGTAACTTGTCATATGCAGTTTTTCCTCCTCCAGAAAGGTGTTAATGCTCTTCACCGACCGCATGAACCTAGTTAATGGAGACGTTAAACTCTATGTATCCACTCTGGGGAAAATATTAAATGATGAAGCATGAGTGCTAAGAAACTGGATTGGATTTTCTTGGAGGGAAGAAAATGGCACACCTTCATAAAACACATTCCACTACATTTAAATATCGGTTCGTCATTTCTAGCTTGTCCTGAAGTGCTTTTGCGGCATGGCAGTTTGAGCAACTATAAAAGCACAATAAACACAGTACTTTATTTATCCCGAAGGAAATTCAGGTAGTTGTCAGCTGCTCCCGTTCACTCGGGCAATAAGACAAACCTCAGTAAAACTACAATAGAACACAATAAGAACATAGTAAAATCATGATAAATAATAGATGGACAGGGGAAAAAAAATCAAGAAAGAACAAAACAAAATGTAAAATGATTCCACCTGATACAGATGTAATCTGACTAATATTGAGAAACATTTTGAAATGGTAATTGTTTGTATATAAACTCCCTGCTGCTGACTTGTACAGTTATAGGAAACACATATTACAAGCAGTTTTTACTAAGGCGTATATACTGTAATTATCTTTAGCAGGAAAAGTAAGTTCTGCTTTATGATGCTTTTTTAAGAAGCATGACGGAGAACCTTGTTATGTCACTTTAAATATAACCAATAGCAGACTTTTCCATCCGGTTATTTGACTTCTGGACAGGTTTTATTTTGGATTGCTCCCAAAACCTGCACAAACACAGCACATTGGTCTAAAGACACACGGCTATATTCACCACATGTAACTATATTCCCCAGCCATTGTTAAACTTATAGCAACTTAAATACATGCTTCATGCAAGAGAAAACCTCCTTTTGTCTTACACCATGCGCTCTCAGTTAGTTATTATAAGAGATGTTTTGTCACTGAGCAGCAAAGACGTGAACTCCAGTCACATGACATGACATAGAGTCATTCGTCTGACGAGTTTAGACTCAAATAAGCCACAATGGTCTTATAAAGAAGCGTTCTCTTTAATTTTCTTGAGCAGAGATGAACTGATGAGCTAAACGTTCGACCCAGTATGTCACAGGAATAGCTCGTCAACACACCTGTAGTTTGCTTCAGTGAAATATGCAGACATTTTAAAAGTGTGGAGTTTGCTTGGGACGTGACTAGAGCTAAAACAATTCATGAAAGAATCGCTATTTATTAAGACATTTAAGTTAATTCTGAAGCACAAATGCCAAACATTGATTAGTTCCAGCTCCTTGAATTTGAGCCTTTGCTGCCTTTCTCTGTTTTATATGATTCTACATTGAAAATCTTTGGATTGTCAGATTAAACTATGCACTCTGAAATGATCGCCGTGGGCTCTTTGAAATTGTGACAGACATTTTCCATTGTTCTCTGGACTTGAGATGTCAGTGATGCAGTTATAGCGCAAACCTCTCCTTTATTCTTCTTTCAGAATACAAGAATTCAAAGTAGCTTTGAGTGAAGAAAACATAAACTTGAAGACACTGCGGGAGCTGTGCTTCAATGGTAATGTCACACGCTGATATTATTTGTTCCAACCCCAATAATGTAAATATTTAATTGTGCTTCATATGAGTATCATTTCTTTTTTTGTTCAATGCAGGAATTCCATTCGAAGGAGGCATACGAGCACTTTGCTGGAAAGTAAGTCATACTGTCTCCATGTTGACTTTTATTCTTGGAGGTTTTACAAATCTCAAACCAAGATCCCTGTTTTTAAATAGCCACACCATGACATGAGATGACTTGAAAACGTTTGAAATGTGAAGGGACTTAATTAAAAGATTTAGCCAGAAACCAGATTTTTGTTCCTTTGTCCTGTAATTAAAGTCCTTCAAATGTCAAATGGTAAATATAGAAACACCGCTCAGTGCGCTGCTGCGTTGCACATATGCTCTGATGTGCCTTCTTTCACTCAGTTTGTGTCTTCCTCCTTTCAGATCCTTCTGAATTACCTACCTCTTGATCAGACGTTATGGGAGTCTTTCCTCAAGAAGCAGAGGTAAATAGAGCATGATAAGGCTGTGACACACAGCTTGGAGTCATGAAAAGACTGCCTTGCTTTTATTTGGAGGATTCACCACAGCATCTTTTTCTCCTGTTACTAAGCATCCTTAACATCAGCTGCTATTAATCAGCAGACGTAGCTCATGACATTAGCTAATGTTGTTAGCTCGCTATAGAAAAATAAAGAAAGAAACCCACTTCAGCTGTGAATCACTGAGCCTGATGCTGTTTATTATGGTGTTCTGTTACGGTGAGACTGTGTGGGAAGAAAACCTCCGCTAGCTCAGTTTCCTCCGTTTCTCCACACAGCACGCTCACTGTGACAAG
>JAPQRN010000005.1:28449128-28460996 GCA_037367275.1 Coranthus polyacanthus
AAGTATTTAGACGAAAAAGGCTAAAGATAAATGGCTGAACTTTATACCATCTGACGTCGGAGAGCTCCGGCAAGTTTATTTGTACGGTGTTAAATGTCCCACTCATTACACAGAAAATTATTACCATGTAGATTTTTTCAATGTTTGGACAACTTTCACGTGCTGATGTAAATATTTCCTTCAAAAATCTTGTTTGTCAGGCTACAATTGACACTGTGTTAGCCAGTGTTTATTGTATAGATGCATAATATTCTAAATAAAAAAACTGAAACAAAGATCTCCTTGTTAAAGATACCATGGATAGTTAGAAACAAACAATGGCCAACATATGCACATTTTACAGTTGGAACAAAACTAGTCATTGCTATGAAGCACCATCACGGGTTCTAATGGTCATCGGCTGTGGTATAACCTTGTTGATGTATCTGCTATACGCTGTGCTACTGATATTGACCAGAGTTCAATGAAAGATGTTAAAAGGTTGTAAAGGTGCATATGACTGAGGTAACCCAGTAGTTTAGTGTCCAGGAACTGTAACATCCCCGCTTCACTTCCTAGTCCCGGTGACGTCTACTGCAGATTGTTTCCTGTCACTGTCAAATAAAGGCTCAAAATGGTCAAAAACATACATTTAAAAAGGTGCATATGACTGAAAGAAGAGATAAAACGAGCTACATACATAAAACAGTATGTGAACAAGTAGTAACACAGTTATGTAGATGAGTCCTTTCTTCCACTGGTTGTTACAGATGAGCATTTTGTGTCCAGTATGTGTTTGTATATTAACAAAAGTTCGACTCTCTCTTAAAGGGAGGTGTACTCACAGTTCCTGAAAGAAATGATCATCCAGCCTGGAATCGCCAAAGCCAACTTAGGCCTATCCAGAGAAGATGTGACTTTGGAGGACCACGTGAGTCGAGTCTCATTTCTTCAGCTGTTCAAAGCAGTGGTTAGCTTGAAATGAGGCCTGATTCAATAAAGGGACTCGCTGTGTGAAGTGAAATCTATCTGTGACCACACGCAGGGGAACAGTGTAGAGAACAGGGTGACTAGTGTAAATACTCAAACACTGCAGTGTGAACAGTCTGCAGGGAGGGAACTCATAAGTTGAGTAAAGCAGTGGACATCGCATGTTATGTTTCATTGCTGCAATAGTACCAGAGTCCCTTGAAAATATCAATGCACAGGGGACATTATTGTTGTTCATTTCTTGTTATCGCAGAAGAAACAGCGGTTTCAGAATGCTTGTGTGCTCTTAATAAAAGCAAAAGAGGAAGTCAAGTTTATCAGTTTCACAGGAAATACTTTGAAAAAAAAAAAAAAAACACTTCTTTGTTTGATCTGTTTTTTTTCCCAGCCTCTAAATCCAAACCCAGACAGCAGGTGGAATACCTACTTCAAAGATAATGAGATTTTACTACAGATTGACAAGGATGTAAGGTACGGTTCCTCTAAAGGTTCTTGTAGAATGAATGTAGTTTGTGATTAGAAAGCAGACCACAGCCTGTCATTGTGGATTTGTAAGAAAAGAGATTCATCCGACCTTTCAAAGTGAGATATCCTAGCAAAAAAAACGGTTATTACAACGAAATCCATGTGAAGTAGATAACAAAATATTTTTGGTTGCATATTTTCAGGCGGCTGTACCCAGACATGGCGTTCTTCCAGCGTCCCACTGAATACCCTTGCCAACTCATCTTGGATCCTCAGAATGATTATGAGACGCTGCGTCGGCGAGTGGAGCAAACCACCCTGAAAGCACAAACTGTAAACCGGAACCGCAGCGGAGTCACCAACGTAAGTCACTCAGCGCGTTTGGTTTTAGCCGTTAACATTTTAATCTGTCAATCTGTTGTAAAGACATCTTCAACAAGCATCTGCCGCAGTGTCACGCTTTATTTCCTTGTGTTAAATAAAGATGCTGCGTACAATCAGCGTTGAACACCACTTTAATAAATGTGTTCTCCCAGGTCAGCTCCCCTGGAAAGGCTCTGAACCTGTATCCATCCAATGAGTACGAGGTGTTACCCAATGGCAGTGAAGCACACTGGGAGGTGGTGGAACGGATCCTCTTCATCTATGCCAAACTGAACCCTGGGATAGCTTACGTACAGGGCATGAATGAGATTGTAGGACCAATTTACTACACTTTTGCAACAGACCCCAACAGCCAGTGGAAAGGTAGGAGCACTCACCGGACCTGTAATTAACTTAGACTTCATTAGATATAAATATGACTTCACAGGGTTCAAATATAAAACACAAAAAGAACGGACGTCCAGCGATGCTTGAACCCCTGTTGATTTGGGCCTGTGTTGTGTTTCTGTTCAGAACACGCTGAAGCAGATACATTCTTCTGTTTTACCAACCTGATGTCGGAGAACAGAGACAATTTCATCAAGAGTCTGGATGACTCCCAGTGCGGCATCACTTACAAGATGGAGAGTGTGTACTCCATGCTCAAAGACAAAGACCTGGAGCTTTATCTGAAGCTGGTGAGATCATTTTGACATGTAACATCAACCAGCGGCAGACTGCATTGGTCAGTCCGATGTGTCAAGTGCTCATCCCTCATAGATCACTGTGTAACATACCGTTTACCTGTCAGGTAAAAACAAACAGCTGAAATCAAAGCTGTTAGTATAGACTCATTTCCCATCGCTCTCAAAAGGACATATGTATGAAATGTGTGGATACAAAATACCACAGATAAAGTGAGAACATATTACATAACTGTTGAATTTAGGCTGTGACGGTTTTACAGTTTGGTTGGGTGTAGGCCCAAAAACAACTAGATTTAGGTTATACAAAGGTAGCGGTAAGGGCTAAATGAGACCACAGCATTTACCTTCAGTTTGAAACAGGACACAAACATTGGTCTCCTGTGTTTAACAAAGTTTGTTATTCTGCCATAACTATCCCCAACCACCTTCTAAGGTTTGTCATTATTTAGCGACGTCACCCGACCAGCCTTGCACGATAGTTTTTTTTTTTCTTTTACATGCACTTATTCATGCAACTGCAAGAGGTTGCATACATAAACACTGGTCATTTTAATCCCTAGTATTGAGCCGTATTGTTGATTTCCTGGTGAGGTTGAGCTGACTAAGTATCTTAATCATCATTGTATTGGAGCAGGACGTTCCGTTTCATAAACCCCTGAAATGTTCTATGTTCTATTCTAATTTATGAGATTTAAGTGAACTGACCCTTGAACTAAAAAAAAAGTATGATATTAACATATTACTTGTTGTTTTTCTCTCTCTTGTCCTGCACAGGAAGAGCAGAACATCAAACCCCAGTATTTTACATTCCGCTGGCTGACGCTGTTGTTGTCTCAGGAGTTCCTCCTGCCAGACGTCATCCGAATCTGGGACACCCTGTTTTCTGACCAGGACCGCTTCCACTTCCTCATCCTGGTCTGCTGTGCCATGCTCATGTGAGCTTTTTCGACTGCTCTCCATTAGTCCACCGTGCAGATATGTGCCACGTCAGTCATTGTTTTCTGCTGTTTTTCTCTGTTGACAGGCTTATCCGAGACAACTTACTGGCAGGAGACTTCACAGTGAATATGAGATTATTGCAGGTAAGGTTTTCAAATTTTGCAGTGACGTAAAACAACAAAATCGTCATATTTATATTGTCTGTGAGTTTGTAATAATTTCCCCTGGTGTTTCTGTCAGGACTACCCCATCTCAGATGTCCACACCATCTTGACCAAGGCCAAAGAGCTGCAGGATAACTCCTAACCTGTTCGCTCAGATTTGGTAGGTGGGAGATAAAAAACAAAACAAAAAAAAACAACATTGTCATGTCAAACGTATGTGATGGAAGAACTTGATAAATGAAGAGCCTGGACAGATGTTGGGATAACCCAGCATACTGCTTTTTAACTCGATGTGTTTGGTCAGTGGGGATTGCCATGGAAACCTGAAGGACATGCTCAAACTATTGCTTCCTGGAAGTGAGAAGGAGATTGCTACTTGCTTCTTGGCACATTATGAGAAAAGGCTACCTTGGTACATGGTTGTCCTCTCACAGCCATTTCTCCCATGGAGACTTGTTATGCTCAAATAATGATTTTTGCGCTGAACATATGAGGAAGAGGGAGCTGCATTAATCCAACACTACCGATTTTAGTATGTCGTGAAAACGTACTAGAAATATTCAACAGTGGAGCCAAGAATTTAACGAAAATCCCACTGCGACCACGTACAGTATGTTGTCAGAATAAGCAAAGATTTAATGGGTTTGAGCAATAGTGCATGTTTGTTCTTTAAGGGTTTTTAATTTTTAAAAGTTGAACCTTTTTTTAATGTGAGGAACATGTATGCCTTATCTGTGTACTAATGTTGTGAAACAGGAGACAGTATTTCTGAGTACTTTTTTTTGTTTGTTTGTTTGTTTGGACAAAGTAAATATGAAGCGATAGGACTGACCTGTTGAATATGTCATTAACTTTTTTTTAAAAAGCATTATTTCTTCTTCATCGGGCCTTGAAATGTGTATGCATTGTTTGAAAAGTTGCAAAACAAAATGGTATTGAAAGAAGGGCTTAGAATATTTTTGTGGTTTTCACACTCAACATTGTCTGCACAGCTTGTCTCCGACCTGGGTTTTCATGTATCTCCATAAAAGGATGGTAACAATGCTTTACACAACACAGCGACTGTGGTATTTGATTCACAACGGTACACATCTCTGCGTTACTTGTACATGGCTCATGCATCACAACTTAATCTGGAAAGCTGGTAAATCTTTTTCATTACTGCATTATTTTTAAAATCTGTACATGTTTTCAATGTTATTAAATGTTAGACTCACACACTTGCAACCCGTCAAAAACTTTACCTAAATAGAATGAGAAACATGGTTTAAATTTGTGATATCTGTAGCGGTTTGACCCTTTCTGCTACGGACAGGTTTCATTCTGAACTGAAAAAGACAGAGACTTCATAGCCATGACAAACCTTTAAAAAGTCAGATCAAAATAGGCTTGCATGTCATTGGATATTTTGAACGTAAAAGTGCAAAGTGAATGCTAATTCAGCATAAGATGGTGTTAAAATCCTAAAACTATGTTGAGAAATGAGGCAGGTTTCTTGCTTTGAGAAACCTACACTGTTAAGACATTAATAGTTAACTCCCAGTCAATTCTAATTTATCCAGCAGTATTTTAAAAAAATATATATAATAACACTAATAAGTAACGTTAAGTTCAGGGTAAGCATGGAAATCTTTCAACCCTCCTTTACTCTCCTGCGTTGTCTTGCTCGATACAAGCTGAAGTGTCAGGACTAAAGGTTTTGTTGTTACTCCCTCAGTTCGTCGACCCAGGGTGGAAGGTGCAGATACACCTCTGGTCGAACCTGATAATGTTCAGTGTGAAACGCCAGGACGGAAAATGCCAGAAAGTTAATTTCCTTTTTGCTTTTTCTTTCTTTTTTTTCTTTTTTTTTTTTTTTTGGAAAAAAAGTGTCTTCTGTTGTGCACATAACATGTGATACACATAGAATATGTGGCGGGTAGTTCACAGAATCAAGCCTATTTTATAATTTGAATGTAAATGTGTCTAATTGCTATCACTGGGTAATGTCCCGTCACAAGCGTTTAATTCCAGAAAGATGTTTAAAGGCTGGAAATGCAGTATGTTAATCATGGGAATCATCTGTTGCATTTTCATCTGAAGGCATTCTGTGTCGAGATTATACATAAAAAAGATTCCCCAGGATTCATGAAACAATAATTGTTGTTTAAGAGGTCATCGTTACTCATGGTGATCTCCCATATGGCCCTTCGTATGTCCAGAATGGTATTAACCATCACCTCTGGGACAACTGAAGTACGTCAGTGTTTAGAAGAACAATGAGAAACGCTTCTTACAAATTGCATGAAGCAGTAAAACGTTTACATCTCGTTTTTCTGCCACAAAGTGTTTTTCGAAGTCTTTAAGTCTTTTTCCTTGACCTCAACAGTAAAAACACACTATTGAGATGAAGTATTTAATAATATGGAAGGTTCTTTGTGAGGAAGCTGTGTTTACTTTAACATACAGTTTGTAATGATGTGGATGAGCTCAATTGGTTTGTGGGGTTTTAATATCAGAAGTGCTCTTTCATTACATCCAAATAGGAGATTCTCTCTAAATTGCGAACAGTTTAAATGTATGCAAATTATCTGTCAGATTTGTTGATTTTCTATCCTGCCTAAAATAGCATTCACCGGGTCTCCTGTGGAGCACATGGTGGCATTTGAGTCACTTCGCCGTTAATCTGTCTGCAGTCGTCATGTTTTAATGACATCTGACAAATCAGCTGTTTGGCTTCAGTGACAACATTTAGTCTTAGCAACTGGTCCTTGTATAACACTAACTGAAAAGCATCTCGGCTTCGTAGGTGAAACACATTTTTGCGACTGGTTTGATTCTAAATATTCCAGATACTTAAATATTCTGTCCCAAAGTGATAGACAGGAGGAAAAGTTACAACCAGCAACACATTCAGTGTACGCTGTGTGCATGCGAGTATTTGAAAATAATGTATTGTTTATATTGGTTAAATAATTCTAAGAATGTTTTAGTCCTTTATAAGTTCCTTTTGAAATCCAAATGAGGCTTTTAATACAGAGAGGTGTTCAAATGAGACAAAACAAAGGGAAATGCTGGGTCAGTTGTTCAGACAGGAGTTCAGTAATATTTGACATGTAGAGTTCTGCACATACAAAAGAGATGCAGACCTTTTTTCAGTCTTCTGAATGTTGTCCTTGACTCAAATGCCATTCTTGAGGTTTTTGCTGTTTTGTTTTTCATGCTCCACATAATTGTAATCCTTCATACCTGACACCAATCTGTCTATGAGTAATATAGCTTCATGTCTAAGTGCATACATATAAATGCCCATGTTTTATTCTTTTGGAAAGAGCAGCGATGGTGCTAAGACCTAAACAAACATTGCTGCATCTGAGACCTTTTTGACCATGTGCAGAAGTGGATATTTCAGAGGGACTGTTACTAAGTGATGGCAACCACATGCTCCTCTTTTTAGAGTGTATTTATTTCAGTCCTGTTTGCGTCGTGTATTTCTAGGGGTGGGGGTGTTATACTCTGTATGTCTTATGTCAGTTATTTGCATGATTCCAATTTTGTAAACACATTTTTGTAATGTCTCCAGTGTTAAGACATGTATATATGTTTTTACATGTTTGCAGACGTGCATTAAAATGATGAAAACGATGGCATAAATCAAAGTTCATTTCTTTGTGAAATGGTGTGGTCATTAACCTGACAGAAGATCCTGTCCAGGCTGCTGCCACCGAGCCCATGTGGAGACGTGGTGGTATGGAGGTCTGAGTGTTTGGAGCTGAATCCAGGCCAAAAGTTTTGTTAATTTAAAAAAAAAAAAAGAAATCGAAAAGTTGAAACTGACACCTCTAGTTGTGATGTTGAACTCTACAATTTGAAACGGAAAAAAATACGATTTGCAATTGGGGAAAAAAAAATAACACCGCAAATGAAAACTGAAAATAAAAAATTATTTGAAATATTTTCAGAATTGAATGTAAATTATATTTAAAACTTCATTTTATTTTGAATACCTCCATAATATTTTTCAGAGTTCAACATCATAATTAGAAGTGTCAGTTTCAACTTTTAGTTTTTTAATAAAACTTTTTTTTTTTTTTTTATCGAATTAACAAGACTTTTGGCCCGGATTTAGCTCCATACCGGCAGAGACCCGATGGATCCAAGACTAGGACCTTTCTGAACCCGACAACTAGTCTGAACCCGACAACTAGTCGGAACAAGTGACACGGTAGCAAGCCTTCTACTTTGTCCACATTACACACGAACTCACGACTTTAATAAATGACACAATTGACGGAAAGGAGACCGTAGTTCGTCGGGATGCTATGTTTTCTCGTCAGTGGGGTATTTAACCTGCTTTAGCTAAACATAGCGTAGTCATTAACTAGCTAAACAAGCTAACGTTTCAGGGTTATGGGTCCGTACAAATGTCTCCCCCCTCCTCAAAAAGCTGCGTTTGTCCACCATCCACACACTGTTTCCCTACCGACGTGTTTGTTTTGCTGGTTTCTTAATGTCTTCGTTGCCGTTAGTTAGCTAGCTTAGTTAGCTAGTGAGATTGTCAGCATCAATACGCAAAAAGTACTGTTCCGTTGTTCATGAAACTTGGTGGAAGGGTAGAGTATGGACTAAAGAGAAACTCATCGGATTTTGAAACCGATCCATGACAAGGGGCGAAACCTGTGATTTTAGATGAGGTTTGGTTGAATTGGCTTTCTGCACTCTCGGAGTTCCCATCTAGCTAGTGTTAGGATATGGATATGGTTATGGTTGTTTTAGGGGGAAATGTCAGTGTTAGTTTAAGATAACAGCCCAGACCTGCCCAAGGCCTAGAGTCTCCTCTACTGGTCCACAATAAACCACTAACGACCTCTGTTTTCCTCCTTTTTGTCACGTGTTGGGCCACTAGTTAAACTGTTACCATGGTGACAGAGGTCACACTGGTTAGTGTGTACCTGATACCTGGTGTCCAACCCTTCCACTACGTTTCATGATGATAGGTGCAGTAGTTTTTGTGTAATCCTGCTGACAGACAAACAGGAATGATCACGTAACCTCCTTGGTGGAGGTAACTAGGGGAAAACCCTATTAGTTACATCAGGTACATATTATAGTAACTGGGCGCTGTGTGTAACAACACAGCTCCTCGCACTCTGACCTACCAAAAGTTAGCTGATAAGGACGGGTTAAAAGGTTGATTTACTAAGTGAATCAACACCGCTGTTTTACAGGTGCATGTGTTGTGGGTGAGCTTTAACTGGTTCCTCAGGCTGCTCGTTCCAAAGTTCAGCTTTTTTCCTTGGGATGGTCTAAAGCTTGTCAGTACATTTAGATCTATAACTATTAGCAACATACACAGAGGTCCAACCATTATTACATTGTATTGGTGTAAGTCAGTGTTCTATCATTTTGTCTCCAAAAGTCTCCATTACTAGAGTGGTGAGTATGCATATCACTGGTCTTTGATGTAGTACAATAACTAGTGCAATGCATGCACTTTGCGCTGAAATAACTGCTATAATGGGTTATAAGTTCTTGTAGAGTAAAATGTTAAGAGTGATGACCTGTTATCATCTGATCACACTCTGCGTGTATACACTACACACAAGTATTTATGGCTTAAAGACTGTATATTCAGCAATTATTCAAAAAAGCTTTTTAGTAGTTCAAAATATAACTTTCTGAGTTTGAATTGGAACTGCTGTAAATGAAGAGAACACAGTATCCCAGCTCCGTTGTCAGTCTGAAAAGCTGCTTAAAATGCCGTCTTCTGACAGTCCATGAGTCTATGTTTACAACTAAGAGTGTCAGTACCAGTAACAACTGTGGGATTAAATACTACTCACTGCCTGCACTGCTGCATGTGTTTTCTTTTAGGCAACACCTACTTCTGCCATACATCTTATTTTCAATATTAGGCCTATGGCATTTACTTTAATTTACTGCTGTTCATTGGTACTTCTACTGAGTCTGAGTATACAGTTGTCAGGAATTAAGTACAGGCTGAGGGACAGTAGGTACACCAGAGTAAGTTCATTTAATGTCACTGATATCATAACACAGCATATGCACAAATCCATGAATATGTGAAAGCCTGTTGTCTGTTTTGACAGGTTTGTCCGATGCTGTACTGCAGTACTCGGGGCGGGGTCCATGGATGGGACTTCCGGGATGTGCTGTTCTCAGGGTATGCTCCTGATGGGGGGATGTTCATGCCAGAAAGCGTGCCTGTGCTGAGCCGAGCCACCCTGCGGGACTGGAGGGGGCTGTCCTACACCAAACTGGTGGTGGAGGTCGCCTCACTGTTCATCCCCACTCAGCTGATGCCCAGGCAGGATGTGGAGGGTGAGCTGAGGAAATGTTACCCATCATCATAACATGCCATTCATTACAATACATGCATCATATTTTTGTTTAAGTTATAAATCAATGTTAGTCATGTTAATGTATCATGAAATTGATGACTTTCTTCACAGCTATAGCTATCATTGTCCTTTTTATTGAGTTTACAACTTTCAGTGCCATGGCAGTGGTTTACTGTGCTGTTACTCATCAACTACTCATTATAAAATGTATATTATATGTAAAATGTCTATCCTGTGCTGCTGTGTTTCAGAAAATGTTCTGCTATTGATTAAAAAATGGCTGACTGCAAAAAGGCATAAAATATATTTATATTGATTTCCTGAATGATTCTTGATTGATTCTATTCTGATTCACAAGGTCCCAATTTGACTCAAAATTGGTTTGGTGCGGGATATTTCAGTCATAATACCAATTTTGCTTGGATATGAAAGACATTTTCAGAGAGCTAATGCTGTAGATTGTACAAAGACACCTCTACCTTGGCGCATTATTAAAAAATATTAAAAATCTAAATATCCAAAGCAGTTACATTAATGAACTTTTTATTTAACATGACCAACGAGTGCTACTAAGTGCTTGTTAAAAAGTGACCAACGGTGTTAAAGCCCAAGCTTTACTCACTCACAGGAACAAGCATCTATTAAACAAATTAAACTCTCTTGTTTTTTAACTGTTTCTGGATCATTCAAATGAAGATAGATTTAAATCAGAAAACCCATCCCTATTCAACATACTTTCATCAATAATATGGTCTGAAGATTAAAATACATATTGTAATGTCCTCTCTCTGTGTGTCCCTGTCCCAGCCCTGGTGTCTGCAGCCCTCTCTGGTTTCTCGGTGCCTGAGGTGGTCAGAATCGCTCGGCTGAAGGATGGTCTGTCTGTCCTGGAGCTCTTCCATGGGGACACATTGGCCTTTAAAGATCTTGCTATGACCTGTACTGTGCGCTTCCTGGACTACTTCATGCAAAAAGAGAATCGCAGAGCTACTGTTCTTGTAGGTAAGAAGGCACCAATGACCCCAGACACCCTAAAGTGCTGCCGTCCTACACTCAATCAGTAGTGGGAGTCTCTTCACTGTTAATTTAAAAAAACAAGGTTCAGAAAAGTGTTATATTCTGTTCAGTTTGATAGACAGTTTTTTAATCTCAGTTTGTAACTTCTCCCTGTTAATTTTTGGGCTCAGGATTGACAAAGCAGGATCTGTGAGGCATATTTTACGAGGTGTAATTTCAGCTCTTGGTACATTGGCAAACGTACTAAGACCAATAAAGTCTTTGAACTTTACCAGTGGGTAATAATTTACTCATCACGTGACTCCAGGAAAACACCGTGCCCACTACCCTGACTAGTACAGCTCCATGAAAAAAGGCTGTATACAATAAGTGAACACATTCATGATCCTTAGTGGAAATACCCATCAGTAATTTCATGTTCTGCAGTGCCAAGTTTATCTGTTTAACAGAATACACAGCACCGCATCAAGAACCATCATTCATCTCGAGCTGATAGAACCACATGCATCAGGATTACTGTGACACACCTTTGTGAAGCTCTACAATACAGAGTTACATCCACAAATGCCAGTTCTACACCATTTTCATCATTGGGTCGGAGCACACAGCATCCATTTCTTCCCAAAAAGACCAGAATACTGATTGATCTGAGCACAATCCACATTTCCACTGAGTGGTGGTTCATCCCAGATGCCTCCAAGGCCAGAGAAGTCCACAACGCTTATGGATACATTTGACATAAGGCTTCCTTTCGGCTCAGTAAAGTTTGAACTGGCATTTGTGGATGTAACTCAGTCATGTAGAGCTTCACAAAAGTTTGTCACAGTAATCCTGATCCATGTGGTTCTGTCAGGTCTAGATGAATGGCAGTTCTTAATCCTGATCCATGTGGTTCTGTCAGGT
>JAPQRN010000005.1:28461096-28484355 GCA_037367275.1 Coranthus polyacanthus
GGTTCTTAATCCTGACCCACGTGGTTCTGTCAGGTCTAGATGAATGACGGTTCTTAATCCTGACCCACATGGTTCTGTCAGGTCTAGATGAATGACGGTTCTTGATTCTAAGGGATCACAGATCGTGGTGTTCAGCTTAGACTTTGTCTTTATTCACTGAAACACATCCAGGTTCCTTGAATCTTTTAATTTTGTTCTGTAGAAGGTGAAATATCCAAATCCCTTCCTATCTTTGAGGAACATTGTTTTTAAATTTTCTCACTCATTTGTTGTCAAACTGTTGATCCTGGTCCATCTCTGCTCCTAAAGGACTAGATCTTTCCTGATGCTGCTTTTGTACAAATCACGATTACAATCACCTGTTCACATCACCTGTTTCAAATCACATGGTTATTTCATTATTGTAACTCATTATTAACCCTAAATTGCCCCTTTTACAAAATTTTTCATGAATGTGTTAAAGCCTGAAAGTGATGAATGGATGTATATTTATATAAAATGAAGTTTTCTTCAGGTATGTCGTAATTTTATTTGCTACTCTTGCACATGAAAAGGATCCTGAGAAATGCACTTTCGTTTCTCTGTATGTATTTAGTTATATATGGGTGGAATGACAACCAATAAACTTGAAACTTGAAGTTGACAAGACAAAACATGAATTATGTTGTGTTCATACTGTCTACGATGAAATATAAGTCAAAGTAAATTTTAATATCTCTACTTTCTTTTTTAATTTGCATTTTCTATACTGTTCCAACTATTTCTGGGGCTGTGTATAATAAATAAATGTAAACAATCGGAATGAATCAGGCCATGGCTTTCCTCTCCAGGCACATCAGGGGACACCGGGGGCTCGGCCATCCAGAGCGCCAAAGGTCTGTCTGGGTTGGATGTGGTGGTGGTTTACCCCCGAGGACGCATCACTCCAGTCCAGGAGAAACACATGATCACCTGTCTGCACGATAATGTCCATGTGTTTGCAGGTAAAGACATTGAAGTAACCAAAGAATGTTTTTATGATCACACTGGGTTTGCTTTAATGTTGGATCTCCACAGCGGACGGCTGCTCAGATGACATTGACCAGCCTCTGCGAAGTCTGTTTGCTGACCAGGGGCTGGTCACATCTCACGGGCTCATGAGCCTCAACTCAGTCAACTGGTCCAGAGTCATGGTCCAGCTGGCCCACTTCATCTATGCGTACCTGCAGCTCAGTGGCACGGAGCTGGTCGAGGACGACGGAGCCCTGCCTGAGCTGGAGGTGGTGGTTCCCACGGGAGGGGCAGGAAACATCGCAGGTGGGATGATTACCGCTGTAGGAGTTTTCTTTTTAAATGTCCATGCTTAAACTTAATTTTGAAATGACATTGATTTCACATGGTTTTCAATTCCAAAATGTCAGATTTAATAGATACTCGGCTACTTGTCAGATTAGAACTAACCCAGCTTCCATATTTTTTAAGTAATTATTATTTTGTCAATGAATTAATCACTCATTTAGTATTTTATATGTTAAAAATATTGCCACGTGCCATCACAGGTTCTGTACTTATGCACGATGACAATGAAAATGTTCATCTTACCACATTAGCTCTCTAACATATGCTAATTAGCCTGAAAATGAGCAAGTGGAGTATATTGGCAGCTACTGAAACTAATGGATGAAGCAGAACAACAATCAGTCGGTCTTGAATAACCTAAACATTTGTGTCTGTCCTCTGTCTGTCAGCTGGTTACTTAGTAAAGCAGATGGGTGTTCCCCTCAGGCTCGTGGCCATGGTGAACTCTAATGACATAGTGCACAGGACCGTAACCACTGGTGACTTTTCCATGGCAGCTAATGTCACGCAAACCTTGGCCCCTGCCATAGACATTCAGGTACTCCACTTACACAGTGTGTACATTTGATAATGATGTGGATGTTAAATCATTTTACCAGCTCTGTCTGTTTTGTGACCACTTGCATTACTTTAATTAAGACATAAATGTTTAAATACCAAATCTCATGTTTTTGGCATATTCTGATATATAATTATTTATTCATATTTTGAAATATCCAGACGTTCACCATAGTGCCCAGCCCCTTTTCATGGTAATGTGTCATTTTGGATTATGGGGGATCTTGTGTGCTAAATTGGCATTATGACATTGAGCTTGTTAACCTAATCTAACACAGTCTAATCTAGAAAATCTTCATCTTCTGGGCAGGAGGAAGGTAGATATTTGTGGCTCTTTGTGGTATTTGTGTAAGTGGAAATGAGTGAATAATATTTGTTGTGTGAACATTCATACTTATCATGTTTCTGCTTTTTGTGCGGCCTGCAGGACCCGTACAACATGGAGCGAGTGTTCTGGCTTCTGCTGGGCAGAGACGGAGCTTCAGTAAAGACAATGATGGAGGAGTTTCAACATTCACATCGACACCCTCTGCCTGAAAACCACCGCAGCCTGGTACTCGTCATTCAACATTAACATCAACTTTACCTTTACCTCAAGACCGCACCCAACGTAGGGTATAACGCCCCTGCACATTTTGTGTTTCCCTCTTGTTACCTCGTAGCTGTCGCAAGTTCTGTCAAGTGGAACAGTGTCTGACGAAGGCATCCTGGAGACTATGAGGAGGTGTTGGGAGGAAAACCAGTATGTGCTGTGTCCTCATTCGGCTGTGGCTGTTTGGCATCACTACCACTGTCCTCACAGCCCTGGGACCAACAGGTCAGAAACACTGTGTTCATCATTTACATTTACTTAAGACATGTCTGACAGGTATCATAAGAGGAAATAAAGCCGAAACACATGATGTACAATGTTACATACACTTGCTAAAGCCACCATTTGTTTGTTTAAACAGTTTTAGTTTGTCTAAGGATGTGACAAAAGCAAACCAGAAGAACCGTGACCATAACCATAAGAACTGCTACAACACAACTAAAACTACAAAAATAAAACACAAAACAAAACACAGCCATAATCGAAAGCCCAGTGCACTGGTGTTACAGAGCTGCTTCTTTACTCTGCTCAAATTAAAGGATGATTCTGGTTTATTTAAACTTTATCATTATTTCTTAGCTCAATAAACAGATTGAAATATGTTGTTTCACTTCATTTAGTTGTCATTCAGCCTGACACTGGGTTCATTGTAGCCCATTTGTGTTTGGGAAGGGGGTTCTTTTGTTTCCTAGTTTCTAACCAGTCAGCAGTACTGAGTCACATTTCTGTCCCACTGATGTCATTTCAGCTGACACACAAGCCGTGGTAACAGTTGTTAGGAGCAACTCATATAAAAAACTATATATAAAAGAACATATATATATGTGTGTGTGTGTTTTTTACAAAAATCAGGGGCAATAATAATATGTACATAATAAATGAAGTAAACTGCTTTAATAATTCATTGTTTCAGAGAGCTTGTCAGTTGTGAGGATTTGATGCTTTTCTTTGTCATATCTGGTTCTAGGGGGTATTTTTTTCTAAATTTATAGATAATTTAAAAAACAAAAATTCCTAAAGATCTTGCTGTTTTTCACCCATGAAAACAGCCTTCAACTAGTAACGGTGACCAGTTAGGAACGCGCCTTCCCCAACCACCCGTGACCCACCCGACGCAACTTGAGGTGGGTCACGGTCAAAGGGTTTTTATTGCAACTATGCCGATGGCCTCAGTCCTGGTCTCTGGATGTTATGTAAAGGCCTTAACTGACACTTACTGTAAATGTCATGTCACTGTATGTCCTTTCTAGAACACATCTTGTACATTTCCACACAGTTAGATGATTTTTGCCCCAAAGGCGAAGGCGGGGTACAGCCTGGATATGTCGCCAGTTCATTGCAGGGCTGACATATAGGGGACGAACAACCATTCATTCTCACATTCACACCTACGGGCAATTTAGAATGACCAATTAACCTGTTTAACCTTTATTCATCCCTCAAGGGAACTTTATACAGCTCAAATTCATGATGATAAGTTCATTAAAATACAACATGAGTAAATCGCCAGAAATGGACACTAAATTCAAAATGGCCGACTCCTTGTTGGGTTGAGGTCATGTGTGCAATAGACTTTTTTGTAGATCTCAGTGTCATACATGTGTGCCGAATTTCATTTGTGTAGGTAAAAGTAGCCGACAGCAGTGGTCTTCAGGGGGCGCTACAGAGCGAGTTTTGGTCCTCCATGTGCCACGGCCATACCAAACATCAGTCTTTGTGACTTATGACATGCGTGCAGATTTTCAGGAGTTTAGACCCTCCAAAATACACTCAAAGTCCTAAAGAAAAAAAAAATCTTTACAGTTGGTGTGAAGATTACGTGTCTGTCGGCTTGAGCCTAATTAGTGCAACACCAAACTGTTTTAATGTCAGATTCAGGTCTGGGACTAAATATTTATTCTAGAAAGAGAATGACATTACTATATTAAATTCCATGTTATACAGTGTATGTTATAGTCGGGACAATTGTTTATCGTAATTCATTACTTTGTTGTTATCCAGTCATCTCTTTCCATATGAAAAAGGAGAAAACGCACATTTACAGTAATCTTACCTTTTTCATTAAATATTTGTAGTCGTTTTCCACGTGTCTTAAATCAGCTTGACTTCTTGTGTCACCGTTCTTATCTTTTAAATTTCAGATGTTACATTGCCACAGCGTCTCCAGCCAAGTTCCAGTCCGCCGTGCAGAAGGCAGGCCTGACCTTTGACCTCCCCGAGACGGTGCGGGAGTTGGATGAGTCAGCTACTCGTTACGAAAACTTGGAAAGGAGCCCAAACTGGTGCAAAGACTGGGAGGACAGACTGAGAGAGAAGATCCAGTGTGTCAGCTCAGCCAGGAAGAACAGAGTCACTTACTACAGATGACACGCGGCCATATTAAAAAAACTAGATTTTAACTTCAGACTCGTGTGTCTGTACCGTGTCGGGTGCTGGTTTGTCCTTGATCTATGCACTTTCTTATCTGGTTTACCTTTGTTGATAGGAAAGTCTTTTCATTGTATCATTAAAGGCTTTAGCTTAAAATCCCAAACCAATAAAAATCAGTCACAGTGTTTCTTTTCTCATTACACAGTATATAGCTGTATTTGAAATCAAAAAGAAGCTGCTGTTGAAGTTGATGTTTCTCGCCATTTTTGGTGGACTTGGTTTAGTTTAAAAAGTCCACTGTAAATGGCTACGAACCTTAAAGTCGGACACTTTTTAAGTGTAAACTGTTCCATTTATACTCAATACATGCGTACTGACTTTCCCCTAGGGATTAAAGTGAATCTGAATTCACTAACATATCTGTGTCATATTGTCTCACAATCCCAGTGTTTCCTGCTTTGAGATGTACAGTTTACATTTCATCACCAGCTAAATGTCTAAGCGGTGAATCTCTGCTATCAACCCTTGGCCAATCAGGGCTCAAGCTTTTGCTCTGTAATAAAAACTCAGAGGTAAACTTAAAGACAGAATCATTTGAAACATATGTTTTATGGGCATATTTTATGATCCTTTTATTTCTGTCACCTCCTCACCGTCTCACACTCTGGTACTACTTTTGCACCTGTAATTGTTGGCCATTCATTGATCTTTCTCATGAATTAGTCTTGCTCATTGGCAGCTACTCGTAGTTTATTGGCCTCACATGCTGTAGTTTTGCCAAAGTTCAACAATGGTGTAGGTTTAACTTAACCAAACCGAGAGAAGACACCTTTCTGGACGGTATTGCCAGTCAGGTGGTTGTTTACCCAGACTTCAGTTTGAAAATGTATTATTTTATTAAAGTAAGCCGTGCCCTTTTATTGAATATTATTGTGTCAAACTGGGTATAATTTTCCCTGATGTTGCTCCTCCGGTGTCTGCCTTGAGGTGGCGCCCTGTTCACATAAGACACACTGGACATTGCATAAGAGTTTTATCTGGATGTACAGGACTGTTAAACGCAATGCCAGTGCCGACCTCCAAGCATGTGTCTGAATCCAGCTAAATAAAAAATAAAAAAAGTTTAGAATTGTAGTCTCAGAATTAGTCCAGAACGGCTCGGTTCGTGGGCCACACGTTGGGTGAACATCTGTCCAGCAGTTGATCCTTGATCCCGAACGACAGTCCCTGTGTTGTTGTTGTTGGGTTTTTTTTTTTTTCCGAGGAACCGTGAATGTAACGCGAGGTTTGACAGCTAGACAGCCAAACATGGCGGCCGCTAGCTAGAGCAGCCAGTCAGCACCTCGTCTTTTATTATCGGTGTCAGCAGTAAGGAAATAACCCGCGCCTGTAAGGATTCACGGAAATACACCGTGGTCGTCTGCCGGCCAGTTTTCCCCTTTTTCCCCTGGTTGTTTCCCAGCGTCCGTCCGGTATGTGAAGGCGGTTTGTCAGCCTCAGACGTTGAACGGACGGGACACAACAACAGGAGACACTGTTTGCACTGGCTTTCTTCACCTCTCTGCTGATATGTATCTCAGGTAAAACAGGACTCCACCTTACATAACATTATTCCTTTTAATTAGGTTGTGTTTGTGTGTTCACGTGTTCTTTATTTATGCCAGTGTTGCTCCTGGCTCTCAGACATAAGAAACGAGGAGAGTAGCTAGCTGGTAGTTGTAATAAAAGACAGGATATTAGATAGATAGCTCAAGTGTCTTCTTCCACAGTGAGACTAGTGCTTTGGACACAGTCAGTATCGGTCTTATTGTTTTTTTGTTTTTTTTTTGGTCTATACTCTCAGATATGTTGTGGCAGCAGGAACACAGTACATTTTTTTTTATTGTAAATGATTGTGATAGTTGTGGTTTACCAATGACAACAGAAAGACTTGGCATCCGCAGCCTTTGTTGGATTTACAATGGTCTGTTTCCAAAGTGGATTTATGGCTCCACCCCTGGATGGATTCATATTCCTATACTGTCTTAATCCCCATCACTTAATAGTCAAATCCCTCATGGGACACAGAATAGGACTTGAACGTGTCAAAGGTACAGACTATAAACAGTACAGTGCTATAAAACATTACTACAGCAGGTTAGAAGAACACAGTGGACTCCATTTGAAACAAGACCGGTCAGACTCGACTTGAGGAAGAACATCCTCATTATAAAGAAAGTCAAGACCCCACTGCCGCCTGTAGCTTCACATAAAACTGGGCCGAAACTGAACTGCTTAAACATTAATGAAAGATAATTAACATTTGAATCACTTGCAGCCTGCGTTATCAGCCAGGCGTTTGAGCGAACTACATACATGCTGTTCTTCAATTAAAGAATTAAAGATCTTAAGCTTAAGCTCTTCACCAAGTGAGACATGGATGTGGTAGCATCTTCTTAGACATGCTCTCAATAGCAAAGCTGGAGACGAAAAAAGAAAAAAAAAAAACCTATTAAACACAGCCAAATACAGAGAGATGCTTGGGGAAAGTCTGTTTTCCTAGAATCAGTGTAATATCCATTTTCTGATACACATCCTGACAGGCTTAACATGGTGGAGTCCAACCTGCAGGTCGCTCACCTGCTGCTGTTTAACATCACATGGTATTTATTATTATTATCCAATGTGGTGTATTTAATGCTCTGTTGTTCTCGGTGTCTGTGTAACTTTATACTGTCTGCTTCACTGCTTTTCAGCTACTCCACCTTCATCACGTTGTGTCCAAGTTTGGTGTCATTTGAAATGTTTTACAACAGTGTCAGTACAGAGCTGGGTAATGTTTTTATTTCTCTGCTGATAACCAAACCTTACCTTGCTTTAGGGCTAGTTGATGTGGACAAAATATTGAATCAGTCTTTTTTTCAGTGTCGTGAACAGTTCATGATTTTAATCTTTAATCTTTTTCTATCTACATGAAGTCGAGACCGAACATGATTCCAACATAGTTTTCTTAGCTAAAACTGTTTTTGCAAAATCAATAAATGACAGTAATAACAAAAAGTAGCAGGTGTCAGTGTGCATTATTTGTTAAAAAATAATTGTAAACAAAATAAAGCACCAACACAACAGGCTGCATTTTGAATTTTTGTTGAGCTAGAAAAGTCTCCGGAGGAAGCACTAATATTGATTTTGTGACTGATTTTGTGAGCAAAAACTTACATGGTGAAATACAACTTTTTATACAAAAAACCCCACAACTTTCAGAGCTGTTAGTGCTGCTGACGATGTAGGACAGTGGTAAATGCATAACCTGTTTTTTGAACTATTCACATCACATCATAAATTTCCTCAGAACTTTTCCCATTTACAGTGTTTATTCCCATAACTTCCTTTTTGATGCATCATTTTTATTGTTATGATATTATATCCAGGCCCCTCTAACCTTTGTTAAGATAACAAAATCCATCTGCACATAGTATTAAAGAAAGGACCAAGACCCAAAAGTAATCAGAGATACATTTGTCATGCAGTCGAGGTCTCCTCGTGTTCAGCCCCCACCTCAGCTCTCAGCATGTGTTGTCCTTCAGGCACATCCTTTCACTCAGACTCTGCTCAGTTGTTGTTGGTGCAGATTTGGAGCTTTCCCTTTGCTCTATTTGCATCTATAAGGCCGTCATGGACAATGCCAATCAATGAGCTATATTCGCACATTAGGTTTATTAAATTTACTGTAGACTAGTAAAAGGTGCTTTCTTCTCTACGCAGCTTATGTCTGTTGCAGCTGTCGGACACAGTCAGTGGCATCTGGGTGGAGACGAGCATTCCACAGTTAAATGCCAAGCATGCTCCAGACTACTGCAAAGGGCTGTTTGAAGGTTCAGCAGCAGAAAGTATTGTGGCCCCCTGAGATGTGACGTTTGTGAAACCTGAAACAGGCAGACGTATCTCTGCTTTTCCTTGCTCTGTGTGCGTCCTTAACTGCACTGTACTCATCACGTCGCGGCTGGAAACATGCTCGCTGACACAAACAAACAAAGTGTGATTCATGTGACCACCAGTCGTTAACGCTCTGTCTCCGTCTCTCCAGATAATCTCAGTCCTCTCTGTGAGCCAGCCCCTGACTCCGTCCTCATTCCTGTCCCCTGCTGATGATGTCATCACCATCAGCAAAACCCGCCGCCTCCAGCAAGGCCCTGGACTCTCTGTCTGTATCCTCCCTCCTGTCTGGGGATTTAGACGACGAAGGGGATGGAGGAGGAGGGGAGGAAGGGCTGGGAGACCTGGAAGTGAACCCGTATGATGGTTTGCCTTTTTCTTCACGATACTATGCCCTGCTGGAAGAGAGGCAGAAGTTCCCCATATGGAGGCTCAGGCAGAGCCTCCTGGAGAACCTGGAGAACCACAACATAGTGCTGCTCAGTGCACCCAGCGGATCTGGAAAAAGCACCCAGGTAACCTCGCACCAGCAGGAAATACTGCTCACACGTTATTGCCATTAATCATACTAGGCGAAAGATGTCATTACATTTTTAAAATTAATAGTATATTTTGATAAAAAGTGCTTAGAATTAAAGCCTGTATAAGATAAATACAGAGATTTGTTTCTAAGGCTGTGAAGTATGTAGTACTGAATTGTGGGGTTAGACTGTTCATCATGTTTGTGTTCAGGCTTGAGCCATATTTAACATGACACACTATCACAACAAAAAGTAGAGCACATTAACGGTGGTTCTCCTGCTTAATTGGGAATTACTACACCTACTAAATAAGTCATAGAAGTAAAGTATTTTTATGGTGAAGTGCAGAGGATGGCAGCTAGTTTGATCTGTAACTCTGCTGACGAACCAAACTATCTGGTACAGTGACAAAATATGTTTTATTCTACAGTTGTGTGTTATGTATTGATTATTGACTTTATTTGGCCAGGTTATGCTCGTCAGTAATACATATTAGCTTGAATAAAGAGGAGGAAAAAAAGGACCGTTCTGTTGCAGACTGAGAGGATTGTGGTCAGTGTCCTCTGACTCTGGATTGGATTCAGGCTCCGTTGGATCAAACGTGTACATATCCAGTAAAGCTGCTGGATGGAGCATGCGTTTTTCAGGTCCTAGTGGTATTTGGCACTTGAGAGACACTACATCTTTCCTGCGATTGGCCGTGGTTTCAGTTCCTTCAGCAGACAGCGTTTCAGAGCTGAGAATACTGCCTACTTTTCATGATCCTGAAGTATAACTTTATACTGATGTATTGATTTGACTGGTTGGTTGATAGAGGTTGACCGATAGTGGATTTTTAAAGGCTGATGAAATAACTATTCTAAAGACGGTAACAAATTAATCAGCCATTATCACTACTTACTAATTTTGACTAAGACACTGTTGAACTTAATCTAAGTCAAAGTAATAAATCACTAAATGAAGCTGAGTCACTGAACATCAAACTAAACTGAGGCAATTCTAGGTGCAATTTTTATATCTTTTGCTATTTTTTTTTCCCTCAACGTCAGTCATTCCAGTCGAGAGGCCTGATATTAACCATCAGCCACTAGAGCCAAGTTCTGATACAGATAGTTTGTAAAGTGTCCTGTTGGCACAGATCAAGTCTATCTCTAGTGGTTAATAACACATTATTCTGAGCTGTTACTTTTTAATACTTCACACTGAGGTGAAATAGTTTAAAGTAGAGGTAAAGTGTGTAAAAAGATAACACAGTAAACTGTTGTAAAACCTCACGTAGTACACTCCCAGTATGGAGGTACCATTTCATGCTCTTTCTTCTTGTGATTCCATCTTTATGCCCGCTCTTCAGCTTTGCCCTCCTCGGGCTAGTGAACGATAGCACTGAAGCGCTCTGACAGAATTACACTGCTCTGCTGTAACCTGAACACTCATTTCATCACCTAACACTCTGGTTTCCACTTTCCTCTACAGTCTCCTTCTTCACAATGAACATTACTGCCGTTTATCTTTGAGGGGGGAAAAAAAATCTTTGGTTTCTTTATCTCTGTCTGTCTGTTGAAACGTATTTATTACGGCTGTGGGCAGGGAACTGTCACTCTGACCTTTGCATCCTTGCTGTCGGCTGCTCGTAATGTCAGTAATATTTCCCGTCTTTACACTCAACCAGTTCCAGAGCAGGTTCTGAAATGTAATGTCAATTATTTGTAGACACACAGGGGTCATTCATAACTTCATAACTAGGTACAACCTGCATTTCTAACGTACATCATTAGTCCACATCATTTACATTAAAGCACAGTTTGATTATGTATTCATTCCCTTTTTGGTTTGTCTTATTTCATGCACAATTGAAGCATAACTAATACATATTTTCTAGATTAATTGTATATTGAAAAGGGGGTCATGAACAGTGAATCTTCACTATTTGTTTAATTCCACATTAACTGTTTGGTTTAGTTTGTCGTCACAACCAATAAACCCACTGTACACTACCCGAACAGCACCAAAGTTAGTAACTAGCTGGTGAAGGTAGTGGACGATTTAATAACTAAAGAGCCAGATACTTTTCTCATGAGTTTGCAGAAACAGATGAGCGGTGTGTGTGGTTCTGAATTACCGAGTGTGTGTATTCTCTAATGTCTTCAATGACTCCGTCCTCCTCCCGTTGACCTCTGTCTCCTCTTCTTCTTCCTCTTCTCCCTCCAGGTTCCACAGTGGTGTGTGGAATATGCTTTGTCCTATGAGTTTTCCCAGGGCCTGGTGTGTTGTTCTCAGCCCTACTCTGTGGCAGCAGTGAGCCTGGCCCTGCGAGTGGCTGATGAGATGGACCTCAGCCTGGGTCTGGAGGTGGGCTACAGGGTGTCTCATGATGACAGCTGTACACCAGACACGCTGCTCAGGTCAGGCCACGTGGAGAGTTAACCATGAATAATGACGTATCAGAGGAAACAGGTTTTCTGCTTCTGGGTAGTGAGCCTGTTATGGCCACTAACTAAAATTAATACACAGGAAAACTAAGTTAAGTGTTTAATGTTAAACAAGTGTTTCATATGAAATGTTGTGATATTACCATGAAACATTTAACTCTTTAATAGTCTGTTGCACCACCTCCTGAGTGTCAGTATCTGCAACGTTTATCATGCTTTTGGTTTATGTTTAAATATGGCAAAAGCCGTACATTCAAACCCTCTTGGAGATGTTTGTGATCACATAAGGCCTTTTATTTCTTTCTCTCTGTTTATTTCACTGATGATATTTACTGTTCCATCTCCACACAACCTACCCATTTACTTTTTTCTCATACCCATGAATACTAATATACCCCAATTTTATCTTATTTTTTTACAGATTCCCATTTTTCCACATTTTGCACATTCCATAATGAATGTTTACCCATATACCCTAATTAGACTTTTATCCATACCCATACATTAACTTACCCATGTACTCTAATTATTTTTTACCCTTATTTGCACATATTCGTGTATTCTAATTATTTTTTACCATTCCTCCGGTCTCCTTTTTACTTGTACCCATATGACAAACACTTCCTGCGTGTTAACTGACTATTAAGCTTGTTGAACCTGTCACAGATATGCGTCGTGTGTATTCTTCTCCTCCCAGGGATAAAGTAGGCTGTATCCATGGATCACCAGTTTTGGATGACATGGTGTGTTACATAGTCTCTCCTGAGCTCACAGCCACACCTTCACTCTTTTGTTGTTAGTTCTCAACAGTTTATTGTCCTAACTGGCATAAAAAGTGTTTGAGAAGTTGAATTCACTGAAATTCGATCTCTTTATCTTTTCCTGCACTTTCAGATGATAGAATACATTTTGTTGGCTCTGTGTTTAACACAGCTCCTGGCCACTGATGTTTTTTTGTGGAATGAAGTTCTTTGCTCATCTGTGTTATTCTTTCACTCTTCCCAGGTTTGTCAGTGACACTCTGCTGCTGGAGGAAATGATGTCTGACCCACTGCTCCATCAGTATGGGGTCGTGGTCTTGGACGAGCTTCAGGAGCGCACTGTGCCCACCGACGTTCTGCTGGGACTGCTGTGTGACGTCTGCCGCCAGAGGCCAGACAACTTCAGGGTGGTTCTCCTCACTCACCCGACTTTGGCGCCTCGCCTCGCCTCTTTCCTTGGACCCTCAGTCCCTCACCTCTCTCTGGACGCCTTGCTTACAGACCCTCCTACCAAAACCCAGGAAGAGGGGGGCGAGGTGGAGGGAGACGGGAAGGCTGTGGAGTCGAACAGGGCGGAAACGCTGTATCGAGAGCTTTCACCTGGGAGGGAACCGGTGACTGCAGCCTGTCACATGGTGCTGGATCTGCACCGAAGGGGAGAGGAAGGAGATGTGATGGTGTTTTTGGCCAGTGCACAGGTACAAACTTCATAATTTATAAACCTCCAGATACTCAAAATCCTTTGTTAACCATGTTCAAGCCACTTATTTTTAAAATAGCTGGTATCAGAAAAAGTTAAATGATGATCGCGGTTAAGAAACAATACAAAAACCGATGGGCACAAGCGTAAAAAAACCAGCAATTATAACTGGAAATGGATTGTTAAGAAGGTTTGCTGTTTCACATTAGAAACCCAATCCCACCCTTTCAAGGACTGCTTTTTTAAATACTTGTAAAACTGGTATTAAGTGAAACATTCCTACAAAGGATAAAATAATGTTTATCCTTTGGAGTACTGTAGAGTTTCACCATCTTTGTCTTGTGGAGAAGTGAAATAAGGACACCTACATCTGAGACGCCTCTGGTGTGTTACCGGTGTCTGGTGTCCTGGTTTTAGACACACACACACACACACACACACACACACACACACACTTTATACAACACAAATTGTTCTCCATCCATCTGCACATATTGACCTACATCGCACTCCTGCACATTAAGCCTCCTTTGTGTCAACATCGCCACACCTCCTGTTTATTGACTTGCTTTCGGTCCTGGTTTCCTGAGGCTTCATGAGGCTGCATTTGTCAGTCAAAGTTCTGTCTGGTGATGCTGAGCTGTTCTGCTCAATCCTCCGTGTAATACACACGTGTATAGTAAACATAAACACAGTTGTAGAGTTTTCTATGTGTCAGCTCGAATAAATCCTGGAAGGTTTGAGAGTTTGCTGTTGTAAATCATGGGGAGAACTTTACATTCCTTTAAAACATGGAACCTCTATTAAAAGAAAACATTTTCCAAATAATTGATGAGCTAAACTTTCTGCTGTAAATATGGCGTTTAACAGCACGTCAGGTTGTTTGGACCACATTGAATGATCTGTACAAAAGCTGAATCGACTGCTACAAAAATTGGTTCAGATATTTATGGACCCCATTAGAAGGTTCTAGGTACTTTGTGGTTCCTCTGATATTTCCTTTCGTGCCACCCACTGGTCAAAATTTGTCCCAACAAAAACGAGTTAGGTTTCTGGTCAGTCTTTTAAATCGCTCTGTTTTCTGGTTTGTGTAGAAGATAGAAGAGTGTGCAGCCCTGCTAGAGAAGGAGTGTGTAGCTCTGAGTCCTCAGCTGGGTCCTCTCAGGATCATCCCGCTCCACAGTGGACTGGGTGGACAGACGCAGCGGGTCTATGAGTCTGACCCTGAAGCTTCTGCACTGAAGGAGAACAGCTCTGACAGTGTGGACGGCTCAGTGGTGGGAGCTGGGGGTCCGGGCGTCAGGAGGAAAGTTATTCTCACTGATGCTCTGGCGGAGGCTTCCTTCTCGCTGCCGGCCATCCGCTACGTCATAGACACAGGTCTTCAACTCAAAACTGTGAGTATAAAGCCCTGTTCACTGGTTGCCTGTTTTTCAATATTCTGTATTCAGTTTTAATTGGAATTTAATGCGAAGGAACAATCTCTTATTCATGTAGAGTAAAAAACACAAACCTATTCTATTCTTTGTATTGCGTTGCAGGTTTATAATCCACAAATCAGAGCAAACTCGCAGGTCTTGAGAACAATCAGTAAACAGCAGGCAGACATGAGAACTCAAAGGGTAAACAGCCTCCTGCCAGGTACGTCAATACTGTTATCTGAAATATTGTTTAGAAACTGTCAATTAACTTATGGCACAAATGTCTCATACCAGAAATATTGTCCTTAAAGGTTGTTTCTTGTAGGCGTTTAAATTCAAACATGTACATAAACCGTTTGTTGTGGCCATATGGATTTTATTTGAAAGTTTATATTGTTTGATATTGTCATGAGTGTTGTGTCCTTGTTGATTTTAGGGCTGTGTCTCCGTCTTTACCCCAAAACTCTGTATGATGAGGGGATGGGGGACGCTCATTGTCCAGGGGTGATGGAGGAAAACCTCAGCCACTTGGTGCTGTTGCTCAAGAGGCTTGATATTGCTGACATGGGACAGTGTAAATTCCTGGACAGACCAGGTACATAGCTTTGATGGTCTTGAAGCTTCGGTCTTTTGAAATTTGTGTTACTCTGTACGTTCTGTGCTCACTAATAGCAAGGAAGCAATAGTTACCTGAAAACACAAAAAGGTTTGCAAAGCCATGGAGAAATATTTGAAAATCAAAGAGGTCATTTAGTGACTTTAGAGGGAAAGACACTATATAAAGTTATTCCACATGTGTGAGGAAATGCTGTTACATTAACTTTTTTCTTTTGGGTGTTGGGTTTTAGAGGAATTAGTTAACAAGAAAAAAAAAAACGTGATTGTGCAAGCAGCTTACTATGGGTAGTTTCAGTAAAAACCGCAAAACGTCATTATTTTTCTTTTACAAGACAATGAAATGCAGGCACTGTTATAAAGCAACAAAGTCCACACGAGGAGGAGGTTCGGGTTGATGGATGGGTCAACAAAACATTGGACTTTAACACAGCCACTGCTCATTTCCTGTTACAAATCCGTAGTTGGTGATGTTTGTGTTGGGAGGCCTGGTAATCCAGTCGAGTTGCTGAAAGCCTAACACAATGTTGACAATTCGACTCCAAGTCCCTTCGTGCATGTCATTTTATTTTCTGCCTTGTCTTCTCTTGACAGTCAACTTTCACTCTTACTGTGATGAGTTTTGTGTATTTACAGACACACTGTGAAGGTTGTGTTGAGCTGTGGACAGTTTTACTGTAGTTCAGTGACATTTGAGTTCTGTCTTTGTCTCTGTCATCTTTGCTGCTTAACTGGATTTGCATGATTGTTGTTAAACAGCATTTTGTAACTAAGTGCAACGCTGTCATCCCCCCTGAGATCTGTTTCTTTCTCCTCATCTCCAGCTCCTGAGGCTCTAATGCAGGCCTTGGAGGACCTGGACTACCTGGCAGCACTGGACGATGATGGTAACCTGTCTGAGGTTGGGATCATCATGTCGGAGCTCCCGCTGGAACCGTCCCTGGCTAAAGCCCTGATCGCTGCCTGCGAGTACGACTGTGTTGATGAGCTGCTCACCATCGCTGCCATGCTCACAGGTAACTGGTCATCATTCTACTGTTTGCACACTCTTAGTTTGTCAGCTGACTTGTTCGTAATGAACTTTTGTTCTGAACTTTGTCTTCTTCAGCTCCTTCCTGCTTTGTGACAGCAGATCCCAGCAGAGAAGAGGCTGCAGTTACTCAGTGGCGACCTCTAATGCACACAGAGGGAGACCACATGACTCTCATTAATATTTATAACGCCTTCATCGAGCGTACGTACAATTCACTGAAGGCTCGTACTAATGAATATAAACAAGATATTATCAGCATATAATGATAGATAAATCTAATATTCAAAGGTCTGTGTCTGACGTTTGCAGATAATCAGGATGAGGCATGGTGCACGACAAACTACCTAAGCCACGCTGCCTTACGATTGGCTGTGGTGATCAGGGCGGAGCTGCTGGAGGTGATGCAGAGAATAGAGCTTCCTGTCTCTCCTCCTGCGTTTGGATGCCAAGACAACTGCACAAATATTAAACGTGCACTCATCTCTGGCTTCTTCCTCAAAGTAAACACCCTGGTTTTTCAGCTACTTTATAAACATGTGATCACTTGTCTTTTGTAATAAAAAGTGGCACCTGATATTTTACCCTATTGCACCTTTCATTGTGTAGTTGAGTGTTTTACCTAAGACTGTAGCTGTAAAGCGTCTTTTTCCTCATCTTGCTCCGCAGGTGGCTCATGATGTGGACGGCTCAGGTAACTACCTCCTGCTGACTCACCGCCATGTGGCTCACCTGCATCCCTTCTCATCCTACCGGTGTCGCCAGCCGTGCCCCAACCCCCCCAACTGGGTCCTTTACCATGAGTTCACCATCTCCCGTGACAACTGCATCCGCATCGCCTCCGAAGTCCACCCTCAGATGTGAGTAACTGTCAAGGTTTTTGGTCTGATACTGCAACCAAAGAACTGTTAATCCTATCTTAGCATAGCAAATTACGCTGTTGTTCACCGTGTTTCAACACACAACTCCCCTTAAGCCACTTTTTTTTTTAATTACTGTATTATGTAAATGTATTGGTTGATATATTTAGGAACTTTGGTCAGCACCAGGCTAGTGGGTTTCTTCTGTTTCCAGTCTTTATGCAAATGTAAAAGTTCATCATTTCAAATGATGAACTTTTCCTCTCAGAATTGAACTAATCTGAATTCATTGGCCTTAAAATGTCTTAAATATGATTAAATCAGATTTTAAAAATGGACTGTATTTAGTGCTTGGTTGAAGCCTGTTGAAAATAATGAATTTGAATCCCACTGCACCTCAAATGAGGAGCTCTGGGTATAAAGGCATTAGAGTCACAGTCAGAAAAGATAGTCAGACAAACATGAAGCTGCTGTAAAAATCACCCAATATTGTTCTGTATCCATACCAAGAGCATGACCAGTGTCTCGTCCTAGTTTGATGAGACGTGACATAAGTCTTAAATTGTGTTCATAATGGCAGGTCTCAACAATGACGGTTCTGGGACAAGTAAAATACCACATCAGGCTAATGAATATACAAACTGTCTTGAAAGACTGATGGTGGAAGTACCTCAGGACGTTTATGAGCTGGAGTGCAAGAAAGCATTTCCATTATCATCACAGTAAATAAAACAATATGTATAGGGGCAAGAAAAATTGAGCAAGTAGATTTCTGACCCACTTGCCTGACGGAGCAAGTGGAAAAAAAAAACCCCATTAATGCTGAATCCTGAATGGCCTTAAAAAGTCTTCTATCTTTGTCTTTAAACGGTCACAATAAACCCAGCATAGTTCAGCTGTTCTGTCCTCTGCGCCGTAGGCTGGTGGAGCTGGCCCCTCAGTACTACCTGGGAAACCTGCCGTCCAGCGACGGTAAAGAGCTGCTGATGGAGCTGAGGCAGAGCCTGGAGCCTCAGTCGTATGAGCAGGACAGAGTGTCAGACAAGCACAGAGACGCTGACGGGACAGAAGAGACGCACAATCAGTCCAGCACTGAGCTCTGTGTCATCCAATGAGACGGGAGGGAAGAGGAGACGGAGCATCTCAGGAGAAGACACTGAACACAGCTGTCACTTTATTATTTGATCTGACGTTTGGTACGCTCTATGAATTCAGTTGAAATCTCATTTGAGGTTCACTCATTACATCGTTGTCATCTCAAATGGAAAACACTAGTGTACAGTAATGTATTGTTAATATATAGGCCTGTAAAATATTCAAACCTCTTCATTTTTGTCTTGTTTTGTTGTGCTGTTGATTTCATTTAAATTAATTTTAATGTCATTTTTTAACAATTTTTATTTTAATAAGGGACTGCAGTTTAAATAATTATGTAAAAAGTCTGAAAACGTGTTATCACAAAGTGTCTTTTTTTTTTGGTCAAAAAATGAATGAGCAATCCACACTATTTGAGTGAGCGGAGACACTGTTATTGGATGACCTTTGACCTCTATGCAGATACCCCTTCACAGAAGTGGACTGGCAGACAGACGGCTTCTCAGGGCTCACTGTGATGACAAAATGTACCAACGCGCACAGAGCTTCTATTTTCGACTTTTTGATACTGTTTGTACGCTTTAGGTTTTCTGCTTCAGACCTTCATTCTACCCTTTTCTCCAACGTCCTCTCCGTAATGAAAACGTTTGTGCAATGTGGATTCTTACTGCCCTATTTAATAGGATTTTCTGTCAATACAGGATGAGCTTCAAATAAAAGATGTTCTCATGTTTGAAAGGTCTCAGCGGAGTGATTTTCATCTTAGCTGCCACGTGAACCTCACTGTCGCTTTAGTATTAAAGAAAACAAAGACAAATCTACTTATCATCATATTTGGAGTGAAAACCTAGACGGAGATACTTCTATATTGTTTTTCTCATGTGTGGTGCAAGCTCCAGTTTGTTAACATTGATTACTGACAGACGTGTTCATTGATTTTGACTGAGTATGCTTTAAAAACGTTTTATGAATGCCCAGTTTGAGTGCACTCTAAGCGTCAGTCAGCTGAAATCCAGCCGGTCGAGGCAGATCGCCGCCCACTTTGAGCCTGGTTCTGTTAAAGAGAGGTTGTCCTTCCCACTGTCGCCAAGTGGCTGCTCAAGGGGTTTGTTTTTTTTTAGGGGGGATTCTTAAGGACGTTGACACTTCACACTGATTCAAATTGTATTAACTTACTGGTCCAGGCGACACCTTTTGCCACCATTTAATCCAAAATGTTATGCGTCTTTATCTGTGCACACATGATCACAACAGACACACCTCGTACCTCCACTTTTATTGTAGATACTGTACAAGCAACCTGTTGTGCTACATCTGCAACTGTTGGTTTTGACAGTGTATCATCAGACCTTCAGGTAACTTCAGGACTCAGCACAGAGACTGGGTGCAGTGCTTTAGACATACTATACTGTGTATACATGTCAGAGTTAGACATATGTCAGAACATCAGTGGACTATTTCTATTTCTATTTGACTGTGATTACCGCTTGCTGAAGAGCCCTTAAGCCTTTTTATCAGCGGGCGAGCTACTGGGCTTCATGGTGTGGCACTCCAACTCCTTCTGCTTGATTATCTTCAGCTCAGCTTCAGTCTGTGTGCGCATGGCCTGCAAACAGGAGACAAAACATCACCATTAAACTGTTTCTGTGCATTTACCTCACTGGACACTAAATGTAACGCCGTCTTGATGTACCTCTAAGTCTCTGGTGATGGCGTGGTTGGGTCCATGGGTGACCATGAGGATGCCGTAGGCCTGGCAGATCATGCCGTGGCCCACTTCAATCTGCCCTGCATGCCAGTGGGTGACGCCTGCCCTCATGATGGCCATGCCCAGCTGGGCGTTGTTGGGGTGGTGCAACTTCCTGTCAAAGAAGAACAAACAGTCACATTGTACAGATGATCCAGTGAAGGATCATTTACTGAAGTTAAAGTAAAAAAACAACAACAATACATTTGTACAAATCCCAAAAGACCAACAAAAAATGATCCTAATAACAACATCGTCTTTGAAGTCTGATATATTAGTCCATAGCGCTACGCTCGACAAATGCACTATTTCCAGCTGTTTAAAGACAGAATAAAAAATCAGCTATATATTTATTATCTGTTTGTCATGATTTAAGTGAGTTTTTAAGTGAGATTTAACTCTTAAAGTGTTTAAGTGAGAGGTAAGAATGGATTGAAACACTTAACATATCCTTAATCTGGGGAAAATATTGCACAACAAGTAGCAGGAATGTTGTATGATTTTACATCATTAGAATGACGTTCCCAAATCTGTAAGATATTCAATTTGGTGGATTAGATATTTTTGTATAGTTACTTTATGTGCCGTATTCACAATTTCTAAATTAATATTCCAGAAGATTCACTGTAACATAATTAAAAATATTCAGAGAGAGTATTTTGCACAATTTTCAACTTTTTAAAGTAATAAAAGTTCTTCCCTCCGTAACATCACTCACATGTATCCCTCCACCATCTTGCGTGCGCACTCTGCGGCCTCAGAGAAGAAGTGCATGTATGAAAGCACCTCACTGGCCACGCTGAGCACACGCAGCTTATACAGGTGGGTGTCGGCCAGGACGTTCTCCTGCTTCCCCAGAGCCTCCCGACACAGCTTCACCACCTGACAGAGACGAGGACAGACAGAGCGGACACGGGAGACAGACTCAGCCACAGAACGTGGTGGAGAACAAATGGACAGTTCAAAGCAGTGTGATGTACCTCATGGAAGTTCCCCTCGATGCGGGACGTCTCGATCTTCTCCAGACACTCTTTGCTGAAGGCAGTCACCTCTTTGACCTTATCAGCAGAGGGCTGAGAGGGAGACACAACAACAGTGGACGGATGAGACAAAGTACTTTTACTGAAGTAGGGTTAGGGTTACTGTACTAAACTACAACTTTGAGGTATTTTGTTCTTTTCAGATAACAATTTTTCATCCCTTTCCTGTTCAGTGCAAACCACGTGTCTCCAAATGTCTCGGTTTTGAATTTTTGTGATAAACTGAGGGATTAAATGTTCATTTATGGGTTGAATTTAAAATTCTCCTACATCTTAAGCTAAATAAGCTCTTTAAAACCCTTTTGGATTAGATGGAAAATGCATCAACACGAAGCTGAAAACAGGCCTGTTTTTCTGAGCTCATGAAAGTTGACTTTTTAGAGATACGTGGTTCTCACAGGACAGCGACACTACGAACATATGATGATCTTATAGAATATGATGCCTGGCTGTAGATTGAACTACCAACAGTATATCAAGTAGTTCAAATGAGCTCAACCGTTAACATGTACAGCAGCAAAATGCAACAAACACACGAATATAGCAGTAAAATGAATCAAAAACATTCTATATAATAATAAAACACTGACAGGGACCATGAAGTAAGGTTTTGATGCTGAACCTTTACTTGTACTGGAGTATGTTCAGTGTACTTTTAGTACCCCTCACTCACGTTGCTCTCTGCAGCCGCCATCATCAGGTCGTCCTTGATGTGTTGGCTGCAGTGTTGACAGGTGCAGTCGAAGTGGAAATGCTCCTTCAGCTTCTTCTGGCGATCAGCAGACAAGGCGAGGAAGTCCACGTAGCTGACGGTCAACTCTTGACCTTCAGCTATTTTTCCCAAAGCTCGCAGCTCGATCCTGGGAGAGAATCAGAGGGAATTAACTTTCAACAGTGAATCATTAAAGTCATGTGGAGTTACATGTTATCATTTACTGTAAATCCATGAACAACGCTCTTTTTAAGTACAGTTTCATTTCTCACCACCACTATACTAGTAGAGGTGAAGTAGCTCTACCCAAGGTAGAACAAAGAATAACCATGTTTTTTCATATATTTGATATGTCAAAATACCATCCAAATAAACCACTTTTCCAGTAAAATATTATATACAACCGTCACTTTCATAAAATAGACATAGGCTATCAAAGATATGAATAAACATGGTTGTGTTTGGTTCTTCCTTGGGTGGAGGCATCTCAAAAACTAAAGCCTTTTGGAGGGTTTGTTCCTCCGCCATAAAGACACTGAGTGGCTGTAATACAATACAATACAATGCAATAATACAATAAACAGCTGTAATACATACCTCCTCTTGGAGTGGAGAGCAGAGCTCATAGCTGACTGGCTGAAAAACAAACCACAATACATTTTTTATTTGCCAACATGAATTTCTTTGCTGGTCGATACCGACTTCATTTTGGTCCATCTACTCATGTGATGCAGGTTTCAACTGTTAAAACATTTCACTGAGGATCAAATGTACAATATCAAGAGAGACATTACTTCATATAACTCACGTGGACCTTTTTTATCCATCTGAATGAATAAATTATGACTTTAAAGGAGCACAGACATACTTTCCGTGGTTGAGGATGACGGTGCAGTTGGGCCAACAGTCATGGTTGACCAGACAAAGGTTTGGGAAAAGACCCACACCAACAGCCTGCAGGCCTCTCTGGTCACTGAGCGTGAATCCGTTACACTTAATCTAAAGACAGACATTGATGTGAGGAAGAGGAGTGGGCGGAGAAGCACCAGACTGTTTTGTAAAGGTGTTATACAAAGGCGCAGTGTCGTTGTCAGTTTGCTGACGTGTGGTGAATCCTTACAATGCCAAAGATATGTGAGATGTAGTCCACAGAGTGCTGCTTGCTTCCATAAGACCAGTAGCCCTGGAAGTTGTGAACGTCAGCCTTAAGCCGTTTAAGGTCTTCTTCGGACAGATCGGCAACATGGTCCTCCAGCTTGTCCACTGAGATCAGCTGACTGTCTGACGCGATGCCTGTGTTTTTGTGTATGCGCCACAGCACACGAGCCGCCAGACTGGACACAGTGATACAGGTGGAGAAAATAATCAGATACAGATACATACGTATGAGTCAGTTAGTGGGTCAATAACTGGAATCTGATGGACAGGAGTCATCTGTCATTTATGTTTGAAATTAACCCTTGTGTGGTGTTTCCTTCTGAGACGCTCTGGTCGACCTCGGGTCTTCAACGGGTCGTACTGAGGTGTTAGATTGTGTATGTGATGTAGAGGTATT
>JAPQRN010000005.1:28488207-28514184 GCA_037367275.1 Coranthus polyacanthus
ATTTTAAATACCTTCATGTTGGCCATGTGCATGATTCAGACTGACGAATAATCTACTAAGAAATAAACAATTTGACACACTATTACAACAAATTTTGTTTTGAAGAAACTTTCAAAAGTAAATGTGTAAAACGACTCTATTACGAGAGACCTACCTTTAAAATCAATATGTATAATCATCATCATGTGCTTAAAGTACAGCACCAAAGCTTAAATGACCTTCATTTTATATTTTACTACTGAATTAGTTTAAGCAGTGCATGAATATGTAAACCACATTTCCCTGTTTCAACTGTACACACACACACATGTTTGACACATAGGTTCATTATAGAGTTTTAATGTGCAGTACACGTCTAGCTATCAGATAAATGTCATACAGTAAAACGTACAATACTCCCTAGTAGAGCCATAGTCACATAGAATTAAAATGTGAGTAAAGAACCTCAAACGTATCTTTAAAAGTGCGTTGTGAACAAGCAGCGTCTTCACCACTATTATATTATACACCACTATCCATGTTGTATAGTATAATAATATGCATAAATAAAAATGAGTCGTTAGGTTTTGGTAAATAACACTGCAGTCCATCTTTAAGTACAGTACTTTGAGTCCATATACATACAGTAATAGACACTCTAACATAATTTATCTGTTATAATCTGATAGTTAATAACTTCAAATATAAAACATTGTTTTAGAGGTATGAGTGCAGCCTCACTTTTCCATTTAATTCATTTTAAATTTAAAAACTGAACTGACGTTAATGTCATTTCTGCCATTTGAGCATCAAACTAAAGGTTAGTTGATTTTTGGCGACTTATACGTTGAGATAGTATCAGATACTATTGCACAGTTCCTTGATTTTTTTGCAGCGGTCTGTTTCAACGCCACTGAGTTTTCTGACAAGGTAGACGGTGATGCTCTTTTCATTTTAAACACAGGATATATTTGAACCTTAAGCTTACTTAAGCCTTTAGGAGTTGTTTCTTGCTCTTGAAAACTGAACCCAAATGCACGTCATCCTCAGGTTCACATGACACCATGACAACTCTATGTGCTGGTGTCATGGAATTTGGGGAACTAGAAATGAGATCATAGCCCAGAGAAGTCTGGCCTACAGTCTGCAGATCACACATAACCTGTCAGATCTGCAAAGACATGCACCGTAGAAAAAAAAAAAACATCAGTCCTACCTGTCGGTCTTGTCTAAAAACTACAACCGCCACGAGCCTCGTACCTGTCGAAGACCACAGCGGAGAAGCTGGGCTCTGCAAAGACCACGTCTCCAGCATTGAGCTCCTTGGTGGCCCTCAGGCCTCGACCTTTGTTCCCAGCATCAAACTGCTGAGCGCTCTCCATGCTCCCCACAGTCATTGTACTGGCAGACAAAACAAAGAGCACACAGAGAAAGGAGAAAGCGGCTGCGGGTGGGACGGGCCGAGGGACACGGAGCTAAACAAACTGCAGGGAGTGGAGAGTTCTCACAAACATTCAGGATGAACTTGCCCCCTCTGTCCTTAGCCAGACCCCCACTACATCCAAAAATAAATTAGCCCCCTCTAAGGATTGTACCACCTCCCCAAAGAGGGAGGGGGGATGAGGAGTGGGAGTCAAGAAGCTCTAGGGGAGAGGAGTGTGAGGCCGTGGAGGTGGAGGTGCTCTGTGGGTGTGGTGGTGTCGTCCCCTTGTTTGGGTTGGTTCTTCCTGTGGTATTTTGGTCCGAGGCAGCTGTGGCCGTTTGTCAGAGGCACATGACAGGAAACAGAGTCGCTCAAACTTTCACACAGTGCCAGACTCTATATATTTCACTTCTGCACACCACAGGTGGACACCTCCTGTTACTTTAAACACACCTTCACTGGAAGCTTTTAAAGCTTCATTTATCAATATCCTTGTGCAACAGTGGATCAAATAACCGCAAATATAAAAAGGTGTCGCTCAAAAAAAACCCATTTCAGAATAGAAATCTGGGCGAGCGCTGTGAACCACACCGGCCCAGGTATGAATCCAGTCTGTCAACTCATCTGGAAGAAGCAAACACCAATCTAACATCACAGAGACTGTTTTGTATCAGTGTTTTTTTTTTATTTTTTTCCAATCCTACTGGTTCAAATATTGATTCTCAAAGCAACATATAGGTCCAAAGCAATACTTTCACATGAACTTTTCCATCGTACAAAGAGGAATGTGCGGACGCTGAAATGACTGGGCTCAACAGTACAGCAGCATTATGTGTTGTTTACTCATGTTAACTATTCAGAGAAGACTTCATCAAGTTTACACACACATCACTGATAAGGCACCTCACTATAGTTTGAATTTATATGATACAGATTCAGAACAAGAACATGAACCAGTTACATAAACTCATGGTGATCCGTAAACGGGACAAACACAGTGATGTAAAGTTACAATAAAAGTTTCCCCTTGAAGATCATCACAGGTCAGATTCACTGACTTATTCTGTTTGTAAAACTTGAACACATATTCAGAATTCAGTCCGTGTTGCAGATTCTTTCTGTCACGAAACAGATCACTTCACTTCTATGTGGCTGTCGAGCAAATCTTTGGGTTTTCTGAAAAGATAACTAGACTCAATAAATGCGTCAAATAACTGGCTTTTGAAGTGAAATAAAGAGAAACAAAGCGGAGCTGAAGGTCGTCCTGTGGTCGGTCCTGTTGGACTTCACTCCTTATGGCTTAGTAAAAGTTGTAGTGTCCAAACCAGGCAATCTGTTATTCATCACCATGTGTTTAGTCACACTTTAACGCCCCGATGTGTGGCTTAAGACAACAATACTAAAGTGTTGCAGTGTTAAAAAGCAGCGTCGGAGGTGAGTTAACTAATATTATGACAAGATGCAGAGAAATAAAAATCAAGATCTATTCGCTAGTTCCAATCAGCCCTGAAGTCTCACACTGAACACTTTTATTTCTTAAGCCATCTTATTTTATTTTTTTTTCCCATTTTGTTTTTTGGTAGCACTGTTATCGTGTACTTGATCTGTGCTGATAACATTTGGTTTGTGTAAAACACGCTACAATGATATTTCAAATACCGTTTTTGTTAAAATATCTCAACACCTACTGGAGATGTTCTTTGTTTTAGAGCTATTTGGCAAATTTGAGCGAGCTGAAAGAATACGAGATGCACTAATGCACCTGAAAAGCATGGCCATCGGTGTAATATGACAAACAAGTCGTGAAAATAATTTACACGACGCTACAAAGTCTACACTTAGAGGCTTTTTCTACCAAAGTTCTTGGTAGCGAGTACTGATGTAACTGACTTTATGAGCTGCTGAGTAGTTAAACTGTCTCTGCTGTTGGTCTGTGTGACCTTTGGTTGTAAAAGATGATGGAATGTTTTGAATGAAAGTTAGATTAACTAATTAAAACAAAAGAAGACTTTAACCTGCAGAGGTAAGACTCACAGTGCATTTAGATCAAGCTGAATCATTAAAAAGATATTTATCAAAAGAGTTCAGAAAAAAAAAAAAAAATCAAGGCACACGCACGTACTGTAAAAAAACAAACACCTGATCTAAAGTGAAATGGCTGATTCCCGGCGTCGGGTCTACAGGTCGTAGACGTCGATGTGAGCTCCTGATTCGTAGCTGTCCTCCAGCAGCAGCTTCATCAGCTTGGTACACGACGCCTCACAGGTGAGGAGCTGACCCTGAGCGAACATGTCTGAGAAGGACTTCCTGAGGCTGAGGTCACCTGTTTTGGACCTGGCCTCCACCTGCATGTCTGTGTCCAGGGGACCTGGTCCAAAACCACAGACAGAGAAAAACGTGTGTCAGTGGACAGAGAATCGACAATCTGCTGATCGCTTACTTCTGCTTTAATGCATAGCTGTATATTCATGAAATTATTTTTCGGTTTTTAATTCCCTCATTAATTGTTCACTGTAGAATTCTTTCCTAATTTGGTTTATCACAGGACAGTTTTACACAACGTCCCTTTTCCAATGTCCTTTTTTTTTTTTTTTTACCAGTGATAATTTAACAACAATAGCACAATCATCCACGTCCACACCTGGAGAGTAGTTGAGCACCCGCAGGTCCGGCTCCTCCTCCGCTAACACCTTGAACATCATCTCTCGTGCAGCCTTTCCAGTGCAGTACAACACCCAGGAGCGGAAAGGCTTCAGGGCACACAGAGAGGAGATGTTGACCACCGTGCGCCGCAGACCTGGACGCTGTGAGAAGGCCTGTAGCACTGCAGAGGTGAGGCACAGGGAGGAGCTGACGTTTAGAGACAGGTAGGAGTCCACCTCGGCCATGTCCGTGAAGCTCGTGGCAAAGCGGGACACGTCGCCCAGACTGGCTGTAGGAGGACAGGAAGCTTAATTCGGTGCGTTTGCAACAACGAGAATACATAACTAAAACAGTGTGTATCTAAGCTAGGATGAGGCACTCAATAGACCAGGGTCATTCCTGGTCACAGTACAGGACCGTTGACCAAAGATAAGATAAGGCACGTACGTCAAAATGGACAGTGTTTTCTCTACCGTTTTACAATATATCAACCACACACCTCCGTTATTATCAGAAGGACTTTCTGTTAAACAAAAGCAAACTGTAAAGTGCAGAGATGTTGCTTCTCCAGTGCTGAGTGCCATTCACATCCAACCAGAAACCATCTGCAACACTTGAATTCAGAAAGAAACATTTTTGGTTCAATTATCCTTAAAGCAAGACCAAAGAACAAACAATCCATTTCAAGTTGTTACTGGGCCTAAATGAAATAATTCATAGAGAGTAAGATTTCTGAGAATAAAAGCTGCTACAGGTCTGCACATGTTGGTTACAGCGGTTTCCACCATCAGCCCCTGATTCAGTCCAGTAAACTTCATGAAAGAAACCAGAGTATCTTTTAAACTGATTTACATCAGACAAATAATCACCGTTACAGACTAATGCTATAAGGATATGAATGAAGACACCGGTTCTGGTTGGTTTGGTTGTATTATTCTATCATTTTCTTGTTTCTCGTTTGCAAACTGCAGCAGATTATTACAAAATAGCACGGGTAGATTCTTTTTATATTATTTAACCTTTATTTAACCAGGGAGTGACTTTTTCGAGGGAGACCTGGCCAAGAAGGCACACCAAGACATACACAGTTCAAGAAAATCAAGCATGACACAATAAACACAGGTAAAAACACACACACACAAAAAAAACAAAGATGGGGAGACATGAGGGAAGGATCAAGAGAGGAAAATCCAGAAATTACACTGCAGTCACACAGCTTTTTATCAGAGATTTAGAGAAAGAGAGAAAATCCTGAAGTTGTAGAATATTCTGAAGGTTATTCTAAGACCAAGGAGTAAAATAAGAGAACTGTGTCGTACGTAGTCCCTAGTATTATCCGAGGCCTACATGTCCAGTTCTCTGAGTGTGTTGTTACATAATGTTGAGCCCATCCAGTGTGTGATTCAGTGACTGAGATGAGCTCAACAGGTTTCCTCTTACCCGCGTTGTTGATCAGTACAACGTGCTCGACGTCTTCTGTTGACGCCGCTTTAGATGCTCTGACGACGCTTTCCAGCCCATCCATCACACCCAGGTCTGCCTCCACACAGCGGACCACCAGGCCCGCTTTACCTGCCTCTGACTCGGTCAGCTCCGCCCGCAGAGTCCGCAGGTCGCCACCGGACCGGGCCACCAGGACGAGCACCGACCCGGGCTTCACTAACCGGGAGATCTCCTTCGCCGTCGTCCGACCGAAGCCTCTGGAGGCCCCGGTGATGATGCACAGAGCTCGGCCCAGGTCTCCGCAGCTGGAGGACTGCATGGTGCTTCGGCTGGGCACAGTGTGGAAGGTCTCTGCAGAGAAGCGGTTCTCCTCCAGTGGCTGCGGTCACTTCTTCTTCTTCTTCTTCGTGGGTTTCGCAGGTCTGTCGGTGCCTTGTCGCCATCTCCCGGTGCGTTCACACACACACAACACACAACTGAAACTTACCGTGGCTTCTTCTCTTTACCACAGGTTGCAGATGTCAAGAACAAACCTCACTCTTTTCAGGCCTTTTTTTTTTTTTATTTCATGGCAGTCTGTAGAAATGACTGTTCCTGAGGTGTGGTGGGTCTGTGCGTGGTCTCTGAAACATGTACACATTCATTTATAATCTATCACACATCCCTCAGTGAGCAGCTTAAATCAGTAGAGGGTATTACACACACATTGTCAGAGATGATCTGTTTAACTGTGTGCACGAAACAAATCACTGCTGCTATGTGTTATTTTCAGATTTTAAAAAAAGCAGCATCGAGAATAACGTTGCAGCCGATTTACTGACTGCACTCAAATAACCCCTGATTTTTACTACAAAAGACAAACAGACGGGAAATTTGTATTTTTTTTTCAGTTTATTTCACTGAGGGTGTAATAAACAAAACAAAACAAAAAAAAAAACCCAACTAATTCAACCGTTTCACAAAAACTTTTCAGTATCATCGTTTCACATTGTAATTTAATGTCGTAAAGAAATCAAAACCTTTTACATGCTCTGGGAAAAAAGTTAAAAAGTGAACCACTCCACTGAAAACCTCTGGATGCGATCAAGAGGAAGATGAAGCTCACAATCATGGAACGAAGCCCAGCTGCTTGGATCTGTTCAGGAGGCATCGCACAAAGCACCAACAGCAATGTGAACGACGCAGAGTATGCCAAAACACATGGAAAGTCCACCACATTTTGCTTTTTGATGTCTCCCCAAGTTAAAACCTCAGTATCTTGTCGTTGAAAAACGAGCACGAACGTCTTCCTCTGCATTATTCAGAGTCTGTAAACATTTAACAGTTTTTCATTTTCTTCAAATGCACTAAATGACAGCATGTTCGTCTGGAATTTAGAGGATATGTCAGTAACTTCTAGAATAAACAAACACGTTCATTTTACTCAAACGCACGTCTATAGAGAGTAAAACCAGTGGTCTCTTAGTTTTTTTTTTTCCAGAGCTGTATTTAACACACAAAATTCACCGGCCTCATATCTACATGAGCAACACTGTGGAGAAAATAAATCAGCAAAGTGCACGATAGTGTCATAATGTGAATGCGCACACGTGCATGTGATAGTGGATGTGGTTATAAAACACAACGAGTTACAGAGAAACACAACCGCTATAAGCGCAATAAAAAACAGATCATGTTGGGACCATATAGAAACATCTGTTTTAAAGTTTAATTTTAATTTAAGTTAAGCATGTCTTGGAGACAAAATGGTAAAACTCTGAATAAATAATATCTATAGATATCCACAGTAACATCTTCCCAGCAGCCTGTCTTTATGTCCTTCATGTCCTGTTTCTACCTTCAATGCTGTGGTTTATTTCAAATCATCCATTTCACTCTAGTCATTGGCAATTCACACACAATAGTTAAAACTGTAAAGATACAAAATAGGTGCAGGCACAGCTCACACGACCGACGCATATAGATGATGAAGAAGTGAAATGTAAGTTCTAAGACGTGACAAAAAAGGAATTAATGTTGCAGCGTTAAAACAACTAGGTCCCTACGCCCTGGAAGAACAGTACATACATGTATGGTTTTGGAAGAATTAACTACATGTTTGATTCACTGTGCGTACGTTTGTCATTTTCAAAATCACTATCCTGAGAGATGAGCTTATAAGGTTTCTTCCTCTCCTTCTCCTCCAGCACAGAGTTTCCCATCTCCACGTCTCTGCTGCGAAGCTCGTGTCGAGACAGAAACTCCACGATGCCAGCTCCGATTGAATCCCCCAAAACGTTGGTAGTGGTACGAAGACGGTCACTGCAGCACAAAACGGGGGACAAAAGTTAGAAGACGTGCTCGGACCGTTAAGTCCACGAATTTAACCCATAACCATATAAATATAAAAAGAGAAAGCTAGGTATTCAAAGTCTAAGCTGTGGTTTTAAATGACGACGATGACCTAAAAAGAGACTGAAGGTTGGACACAAAGCATATCTGACACATTCTTTATGGATTACTTTAATATTACGCTATTAATCCTGTACATACTGCATTACTTATTTATTTTGTTGTGTATTGTGACTAATATGGTCTGTGTTACTGCTACTAAAGGTCTCTGTATCTTTGTAAGTAAAGATGAACAAAACCACTACCATCACAACTTTTGGCAGCTGTGATAGTAGACGATGGCACGGCTGGTGGAAATTAAGGATGTAAGATCACAGATTAGATTAGATCAGATTTAACAATTTATAACTGGGTTATAAAGTAACAAACAGATGGTTAGCATTTTCCAGGAGGCCAAGTTTTCTGTCTACTGGATTATGCAACTTCGTTCATCATCTCAGCCTTTATATGATGGATTAATGTTCCCAATAATACATTAAACCTCGAGGAAGGAGAAACACTCAAACCGATCAAAATCTCTCAGCTACTTTTATGCTTGTTTAGCTAAATCTAAAACTAGTTCAACCTCTTCCAGACTGGGGAGATAAGTGCTTATTTAAGCCTTCATTATGAAACAGAATGTCTCGAAAATAAAACTAATTTAACGATGTGCTGTAAACCTGGCTTAACTGATGATGAGCCCTTATCTTTCGATGACACACTAGTTTACTCGACACTACTGCATGGATTCATCTATGCAGTGTGAGAAGAGCCCGTCTCCGTGAAGGAGGGCTCTGGCAGACGTTCATATTCGGTCCAGAGAAGGGTTTCTTCCTATTACCCCAGTTAGCTGAGTAATTTCTGGGAAGGGTATTCTAATTGAAATGATTAATTTGGGAAACCTAATTATGTTTCTATGTTAAAACTCAACGCAAAAAATATTCAATACAAAAGGGAAGATGTAGAACAAGACTCCTGGGAGCCGGGATAAGTGTGTCACTAGGTGGTAGTAGATAAAGGGCTGCTTCTGACCTCTAAAACGACAAAAGATGATTCATGTGAGGAGATGAGTTACAGTTAAAACACTTCACAGAGCGAGCGGACCGGACTGGACGCCGAACAGTGTTATATGTTTATGACACAAGAAGTTACTCACAGGAACCAATCAACTGCAATGATGAGAGTGATGTCATCAGTCGGGAGTCCGACAGAGGTCAGCACAATCACCATGGTAACCAGGCCGGCCTGAGGGATGCCAGCGGCTCCGATGCTCGCTGCAGTCGCCGTGATACTTGATTCAAGGAGAAACACATGGTCAAACACAACATATGCAGTGATAATGATACTTCATGCTGCTGGGTTTTCTCACCTTATTGTAATAATCTGACCAAAGTTCATCTCCATATTGTTGACCTGAGCGATGAAGATGGCCGCCAGCGCTTCATACAGAGCTGTTCCATCCATGTTGATGGTAGCACCCACGGGTAGCACGAAACGCGTGATCCGCTTATCGATTCTGTTGTTCTCCTCCAGGCATTTAAATGTGACGGGTAGAGTGGCTGAGCTGGGAGGAAGTAAAATGAACGGGGCAGCTTGTTTTAACATCAAACTGGAACTGAGTTATGATGACGTTTATTTATTTATTCATCTTTTTGTATTGGTGGGTTGTCTGCAAGACTCCAGCAGGAGAAAACAAGTTATACTCAATGTACTGGACAGAGTAGAGTGTAGCTTAGTCAAAAGTTCACAACAGCCATTTAAACCACCCAGAGTCTGTTCTGCTTAAATTATCTGTAGCTAAAAGAACAGGGTGTGGTCTTATCTGACTGCTTTTAACGATAACAGTATTTACAGCCTTTTTTGAATGGATACACATGTCACAGATGAGACGTTTCATGGACATAAAGGGTCAAACGGTTATTGAAGAGGTGGTGCTGTTCTCGTTTTTACTATCAAAAAATGTTGTATGAAGATGAGATGAGGTTAAAAGGTCCTTGTTTCTTTCTCAAATCCACAAATGTTAGTTATTCTAATTCTGACTATGACAGCTGGTGGGGTTTTTTTAATACATTGACTGAAAAGCACCTCACAAACAATGAAAAGACCCGAGGTTTATTTTAGTTTCAACCAAGCTTGGCTGGCTATTCAGTAAATACTCACAATGTAACACCGGATTAGACAATGAAGCATATTTCATGAAGCATTAAGACTGTTTGTAACTGAGGTTTATTCGTTAAGGCGTAGGCTCACCTGGAGGACGTCCCCAGAGCTGTCACCAGAGCTTGCAAAAGCCCAGCGATGAAGATAAAGGGGTTCTGTCGAGTGATGACAAAATAAAGAGTGGGAAGAATAAGAACGGCGTGGATCAGCAAGCCAATGATAACGGTGATGGTGTACATGCCCAGCTGTCCACCCATCTGCGTTAGATCATCCATCTCCACGATCTTTCCCGCAATTAGGAACAGGATACCGATAGGAGCGTACCTGAGCAGAGAAGAGGCTCAGTAACGTATTGAAGATTAATATGGTTTGTTAAACGCGGGACAGCTTTGATTCAACTCTTACCACATGATGATGGCAACCAGGCGCATGATAGCTTCATTGAGGCTGTCAAAGAAATCCCTCAGGAGCTGGCCCTGCTCCTTCATGTTGCCAATTATTAGACCAAAGCACATGGAAAAGACCACCAGCCCCAGAGCATTGACACCATTCACCTGACCCGGCACTGGGATCACTTCCTCCCGGGTGATCTCCATGACCTCCTGGGTGCCATTGGTGGAGTTGAAGAGGGTGTCATTCACTGTCACAGTCACATGGACTGCTCGCTTTCCATACTTGGTTTTGAACTGGGAGAGGGCGAGAGCGTGAGAGGATTGAGGGTAAACTAGCGGAAGATGAAACACATCAGTGCACAAATCTCAACCTCCAGATTCAGACGATGCTACTTCAGTTTGAAAAAGGTGGCTCATGAAAACCTGCACCGTGTCAGATGCTGAAGGTACAGTAGATACCTCGTGATCTGCTACGTTCATGAGTGTCAAAGAGAAAAAGTAAAAGAAAGAGTGATGACTTTGGGTTCAAGTTGGGGCCATGTTGAAAAATGTTAACCGGTCATCATCATCACTCCTCTACTGTACACGATTTATGTTGTAATCACAGTAGCCAGATCATTATTACGTTTGTTGAGCACATTCGTCTTTCCGAGGAGCTCTACAAAGAACCAGCGTTTTTGAACATACTCAAATGATTTCTATAAACTCACCTGCTTTGTGCATGCTTGGACCAAGTTTGGTGGAAACATGTTTCTGAAACGCAGAATGCAAATGATCGATTCGGTGAGATACCCTGATACTTTGTGAACGTCATTGTCTTACAGTAACACAAAAAGTCTTACTAGTACGTGGGCTACCTGATCAGATCTAAAAAGGCGTCAGCAGGACTGACTTGCTCTATCGTCTGCTGCTTTCCGAACTCATCTTTAGATCCTCTTCCCGGGTGAATGATGAGGACGATTATGATCCCGATGAAGACAGCGATGAAGGTTGTAGTCATGTAGTAAATCACGGCTCTCATGCCCATCTTTCCTGAAGCTTTGCTGTCCAGAGCAGCCATTCCTGATCGCCAGAGGGAGAAAATGCAGTTAGAATTTAATCAAGGTGTAACGTATTCTTCATGTAAGAAGTCCATGTGAGTAACAGTTTGTGTGTTGAAGTGCTCCTTAACCAGTGGACACTGCATCGTGTAGCTTTAACACTTTTCTCAGCCTTGTCAGAACAGATCTGGTGCAGCTGGAGGCCACGGAGATGGAATGCTTGCTTTAATTGACGCAAGTTTTCCATGTTACTTAAACACTTGGATTCTTTATCACCAAGCTGGGGGTGAGGTTGTCCCATCAGCGAGTGTTGGACCTCAGGCTGACCTCCCTGTGAACCACATGTTCCAGTCCTGACTTAGTCTTTTTTTTTTTTTTTTACCTCTTATACATATATGAGAGAACAACGTGACACTGAAGAATGTTTGAGCTGCCTTGAAATCGATCAAAAAATAGAAGCAGGCAGTAGGTGGTAGAATGACTGTACTCTATGTCAGTGTGAATCCAACCAAAGAGTTTGGATACCTAAGAACAAGTAGAGGACAAAGTGGAGGAGATGTGTGAAGTTACCAAGCAGCAGGTTCTTTTACGTAACCATGCAATCTATAACTACTACTATTGTAGTACTTTGAGTCATTTTGAACTCCCTCGGAGTGCGACTTCTTACGTGAAAGACAAAATAAAGACACACACCCATAACCTCCCATGAACATGACATGCTTCAGCACATTTCAGGGGAGTCTTAGGACCAGCTTCAACTTCTTCACAGAACAACCCTGTGTGCAGTATTTAGTGCCATCAAGTGGTGAAGTTGAATTTGCAACCAACTGAATATCCAGCCCCCCCAATCCTCACGTACGGCGGCTGCAAAAAATGTGATTCATTACAGCCAGTGTTTGGTTTGTCTGTTCTGGGCTTTTTAGTTAACGGGATAGTAACTCTGGTCCGCACTTAAAACTCCATACGCTAGTAAGCGTAAGTGCTGTAGAAACACGGTGGCTCAACTTGGTGGACCATAAACAGTGATCCACGCCCTCTGTATAAACATATCATTCTAAGTTAAGGTAAGCAAAACACAATGATGCTTTTAAGTATTTCCAAAGAAGCATAACTTAGTCAGAACTCGAGTTTTCATCAGCTGGTTGATTGCTGTGATCGCATCTATATTAAATAACATCACATTACATTAGTGTCTGCTAAGGGGCTGAAACAGACACATTTGGCAAACCATAACCCTTTGTGAATACAGGAGGAAACTGTTATGAAATCCCTTGTCTGCAGATACACCTGTACTTATGACTCAATGTGTAAATCTTGTTGGCTACCTGTAATTAGACTGGAGATCAGTAAGGGCAGAACAAGCATCTGAAGCATTCTCATTAGCAGCTCTCCGGGGAAAGAGAAGTACTTTACTTCTCGATAGGACATCTTATAGGGCCGCAGCGCGAAGCCCAGCACAATACCTGCGAAGACAACAACAGTGAGGGCCTGTGCATTATGTGTACATGTTGAAAGGTTTTACGTGAGGCCGGAGAGTTTTCCACTGGGCCGACAGAAGCGTACGCACCTACAATAACTGCCCCGACTGTGAAGAGCACAAAGGCATTCTTCTTGAGGAAGGCCTGGACGTCCTCTTTAGAGATCTCCTCCACTTTCCTCTTGGCTTTCATGGTGCGTATGTGAATGCCTTCCCTGATACGCTGCATCCTGCTGTAGTAAAATCAAAATGTGTCCATCACATCAAGACAAGACTAAACATTTTCATACTGACACTGTCATAACAGTAAAAGAAACAATTTCAGGCGAAAGTGTTCACGAAGAGCCGTTTAGTTTTGAAATGCAAGTGCAACACGTCATCACTCTTACTGTCTTCTTCTATATTCTAGTTCAACTTTTTTCTCTTTCTTTCTGTCCCAGTGTGAGATGAGAAGCTCTACAGTAGACTATGCTGACGTTATCATGACACATGTCAGCCTAGCTTGGTTTTCAGATTTCCATTTGTGTTCAGTTTAAACAAATGAGCTACAGCAGAACAAGATGCATTGCTAGGAATATTTGTGAAATTTGGATAGACCTAAGATACCATTCGTCCTCTGTACAGTGTGTCTGCTGTTTAATCGCCCCCAGCTCGGTACAGAAATGAAAGGTGCGTCAATCTTCAAATATTTACCTCATCCATACCTGTTTATTCATTAATGAGTATTCTATCACAATCAATAATCACCATATCATAGGCTATTATAATCACTTGTTATAGTCACTGTTTTTACCAACAGTGTGCCTTAAAATATGATGATATTGTCTCATTCAGCTGCGAGGAGATACAGCAGCAGACGCTGAAGAATGTGAGAAAAGTAGTGAGTGTGTCATTTGAAAATAGCAGATCCTCAGATATGACAGTAAATGACACAGAGGAGAATAAAGACTGTGTGTGAAGAGGGCAGTAGAAGTGACGTCAGACAAACAGGTACGATTTAGAGACATTCGTGGTAATCTGCACATGAGGTCAAGCAGGCGAGACAAAAGGGTGTGCGTATGAGCAGAAAGAGGAGAAAGGTCAATTACAAAAGTGTATGAATCACAGAAAACGGTTAGTGGGACCAACTCAGAGTCACTGTTCTGTGTTAAGTTGCGATAAGTCTTTGGTGGCATCAGATTCAGAAGACTCTTGATGTTGACCACATCATCTCACAGATTAAATGAATATTCATAACAAAACGCAGATCTCAAACTTAATTGAGAAATGACAAGGACAATGTACAATAGTTGCAGCAAACTGAAGATGTGAAAGATTCATTCATGTGTAAGTATACAGACTTCTTCTTCTTCCTTTGATGTGGTATTAATGCAGTAATTGAACAAGTCAGTTCACCCAAAATTACAAAAAAAACCAAAACAAACAAACATATTTACCACAGTGGTATGCAGCCGAACAAATACAGAATTTTGTTCGTCGCAGGATTTCAAAATACAGCTGTGGAAAAAAATTAAGAGACCACTCCAAATTTCAGACCTAAATTAAATCATTATTTTGTTGTTTCAAAATGCATTATTTAGGGTCTGAAAACACTTAATTTTGTTATTTTGAGCAGTTGTCATTTTCTGCAAATAAATGCTTGAAATGACAATATTTTTCTTAGGAATTTGGGAGAAATGTTACCAACGTGTAAATAGTAAAACCAGTGGTCTCTAAATTGTTTCCAGAGCCGCGCCAAAGCAGTTTCTCTAAATAAAAACATAGAAACAAAGATTCTACATGTTTTTTTTCTCATTCTGAAATCTGAGTGACCTGAACCTTTACGATACTTCTACGTCAACTTCTATTAGACTCATTCCTCCACATCTCTATCAGTCAAACATGATGACATTTAGATTGGTCAGGTTTCTCCATAAAAAGCCTATAAACCTTCAGGTACAGTTCAGTAAGCATCGAGAGACTGAGCGAGGTTCGCCACGTACCTCTTTGGACTGGGTTTCGGCTCTTCGGCTGTCGGTGCAGAGTGGCGTTGAAGTTCAACCTGAAGACGGTGTGGCTGAGACGGAGCTCTGAAGTGAAAACCAGAGTATGCTCTCCTACTGTAATTGGAAAAGAAGGGAGGGGAGACATCCAGAGGAGAGACAAGGAGAGGGAGGGAGACTAGGAGGAAAAATTAGAAAATGATCCTCTCATAATAACACTCTTAGCCCTGTGACATAGTTTCAGGTAAAGCCCAGGTGAATGTAAAACTTTATGAGAGTTGTGATTCAAAGTCATCATACGCTTCAGAATTTAACCACTCAATTTGAAATCTCTCTCTCTGTCTTTTGTGCACAGTACTTCCTTTCATTTGTGATTCCAGCAATTCGACCGTTCACTTTGGTGCAGTTGTATATTTACACACGTAAAGCAATAACCAGGTTTAAAAGATACACATCATCTCGCTCGGGACTTGTTATAGTTTGAGGTAATTCCACAGAGTAAATGACGCACCACAATTAGCTGAAAAAAGTAGAGCTTGTGCAGTAATAAGTGACCTCACTGTATGGAAAAATATTCCCTGGTGAAGTTGAATATAATTAGTGAAGAATACCCCTCAAATCAGGTCACTTAGACTCTTACAAACACTATTCCCCGGTCACTGTCACACTAATGAATGAAACATTTCTGTAGATGCTGGTTTGTGATCTAAATCAAAAGTATTAGAGGGAAATTTCATTAGCTTTCATGAAGCCTAAAATGTTTTCATTTATATTCCTTAAACGAGGCCTCTTACAATAAAAACGAATAGTTCTCTGCACGTTGTATCACTAACGTGGGTGAGTCACAGTGTCTTCATCGTTGCATTTTTTTGTGCAACACAATAACACAATAACGAATGTGTTTAATCCCTTTATGTATCCTGGGAAATTTGACAACGAGCAATGCTCCTTTTGTCTCCTTTTTGTTCCTGTGGTTATCTTCTTCTCTCGCAGCTTCTGCATTCGTTCCCTCGTTTCAGCTTTTTTTTTAAACTACGCAGAAATTTAACAACAAAGCATTTTGTTTTTGACACTGATGAATCCCATCATTCCAAAGTGATTACTGTTCCTTGAAGGTGGGTACTGTTTTGCACCAGTCAGGTTACGTTCAGTACTGCAGAACTTAAAGTTACTGAACCAGTGGCAGGTATTGCACCCAGATCAGAGACGTTTTAGGGAGTTAAAGTATCAGTGAGACCTTGTTCTTCCAGTAGAAACACAAGAACGAGAGCCAAACTCATCGCGAAATCTTTGCAGTGGAAATGGAACGATACTTAATTCACTTTAAGCATATAAAAAACTCATCTTGGTCAGGAAACACATAGGGGCAATGGTCTGGTTCTTCAACTATAGAAATGAAGAAGACGATTTGTGCAAGTAGTCACGGTGATGCTTCAAACCCGAAACACAGAACACAAACCTGAGCAGGTTTATAAACCATGATCTGAGACTGTTTTCAGTTTCTGTTTAATTGTACAGTGAAACATTATGAAAATAGCTTTTCCAGAGTGATGCCATTATATAATGCAAAAACCAAATGAAGAAACATTTTCCTCCTCTGTGTTTCCCTGTGAAAAATGCTTTTACGTGTGAATGTCTGCTGCCGCAGCAGTGACTGGCAGATAGTAACTTCGTACACAATAAGCCCTTTTGGAGATCAGGCTGGAATAAACTGACCACTTCTTTAATCCGTACTTACTATAAATAACCTCATAAGGTTAACTAAGGACACAGATTAACCAGACTAACAGCAGATGCAGAAAGACTCACGACCTGATTTAAATGCATCCCATTCACTGCTTCGAACAAATTTATTCACCCACAAGAAACCACAGACAAATGCATTTTCCTTGCTGATCAACATCAATGACTAACATGTTACATACTTGGTAAAATAGTCATCTTATGTATTAATACACACATATTCAATGCATAATGTCACACTTGCTGATTTATCCCACATTTATGTAATATTGAGAGCTTTAAGTGGTTTTAACTGGTTGGTGTGTGGCCTCACCTGTCTAGGCTGAGGGGAGGGTTTAAGGTCTGTTGTACTTTCTGTGTCAGATATATGCCGAGCTAGACCCTTAACCTCTGTTTTTTATAGATTTTAGATTTTCATTTTAATGTGTATATTTAGTGACACAAATTCAACCTAATCAATATTTTAGTGCCAAATGCACTCCTCTAAGAGTGACAACAAATGACTGGATTGGTAGTGATTCACGTGAAAGACTTTTTTTTTCTTTTGTTTAAAAGACTGCATTATCATTAGAGTCTGTTTATTTAAATGTACATAGTTTGTTTTTTTTGGGTGGGGGGGGGGGGTATTTATACCCATATAAGTTAGTGTATATAAAAAAACACCCAAAAGCTAAGATGGCCATACTAACATGGTGAACTCTCCGATCTGCTGTTTTGACTTTGAACGCATCACGGGCCGTTGACCAGCGGCCAAAACAAAACCCGCGTCGCTCGGTCCCTTCCAACTGACAGCCACGTTTTACGTAGCCAATAAGATGGCAGTACACGCGCTGTACGTCGTTGGACGTGGGATACGTGCCAGGATACACGGAGCGCGCGGTGTGGTGTGTCTGCTCGTGTGTTGTAGTTTATTGTTCACCTGCCCGAGGTGAGCTCTAGCATGTGCTTTAAAGGTGTGTAAATCCGAGGACGCAGGCTGTGCCTGGTTGGCGTAAACAATATATAAACCAAGTCGTAATATGTAGTTTTGTAGGACCAGCCGAGTTGTGAGAAAGCTGCTAGCTACTTTTAGCTTTGTTGGTAACATAACGCTAGCTTTTAACCTTACCAAATACGGTTATTAAGAAAAGTAGTTAAATATCCAGCGACATACAGTCATTGAGTTGTTAATTATCAGCGGTAGCGCTCGGCGTGCGTTCAGAGAAGTTAAAAAGTTAGTTTCCAAAAGGGGAAACCGAAGTGCTCGTCGGACCAGGTGACCTTCCTTGACAGTGGGTGTGTGTCCCATTTATTCGCCGACGTATGTGCATGGAGGACTGACATGACCCAGTATGCAGTGTACATAAGAGCAGAACCGAGCAGGGCCCTCGTTCGTCTCCCCTGACTGGACATTTAACTCTTGTTGTGTTTATGGTTGCACTTTCCCTCGTAAGAATGACTCGCCGCTCGGTGGTGAACCTGGCGTGCCTTGGGAATCGAGCTGTCGCCCTGCTGTACAAAAACTCCCTTCGCCCCCTTCACACTTCAGTATGCAACACTTCATCGCAGCCCAGAGCTGGTTTCAAACCAGAGAAAGTAGCGGTGGTCACAAAGACTACACGCTACGAGTTTGAGCAGCAGCGGTATCGCTACGCGGGGCTCTCTGAGGAGGACTTAAAACAGCTGGTAAGACTGCATTTCACTTTCAGGAAGGTGAAGTTAACCCCGGGCTAAACAGACACGTCGCACCTGTCTCCGCGTTACGTGACTGAGATTGTGTCTGATTTGCAGCTCGCTATGAAGGGCTCCAGCTACCATGGCCTGCTGGAAAGACACAACATCCACACCAACAATGTGGAGCATATTGTGAAGAGTTTGAGGTGAGATGGATAAAAACATCACACGCACTCTCCAATGAGGCAGATAGATAAAACAGTTTTCTGGTTATTTTTGCAGGAGAGAAGGTATTGAGGTGAGAGTGGTGAAGAGAGGAGAATATGATGAAGAAGTAGTGCGATGGGCAGATGCCATTATCTCTGCTGGAGGTGGGAATGACAGATGACTTTTTTTTTTGTACTTTTACCTCCTCTCCCTGTAACATTTACTCCTTACAGATATTTCAGGAATGCAAACATTAGAAATTTAAGCGTTAAAGTTATTTTCGCTGTTGTTGTTTCTGACTGACAGCTGGATAAAAGAATTTTTCCTCGGACCTCGACTTTTGTGTCCGGGCACGACATAGAGAATGGGCAGGACTTATTCAACCCACGGGGCGAAAAAGTCACACGAACAAAAGCTTCAGACAACAACACATGCAAACACACAATGCAAGTTCTCTAACTGCAGTTTGTTTTGTCAGGTGACGGGACAATGCTACTTGTTGCCAGTAAGGTTTTGAGCAAGGACAAACCAGTTGTTGGAGTTAACACAGACCCTGAGAGGTAACACGCTGTTCGGGAAGGTTTTTGATTGTTATGTCGAGAATAAAAGGAGTAGTTTTTATTTTTTTGGAAAAACCTTAAAGCTCACGAGTAACAAATTCAAGTCATTCGACATTCTTCTGACTTTGCACTGAGTTCTTTCCCTTTCTGTGTTTTGGCTGAAGGTCAGAAGGCCATCTGTGCCTGCCTGTACGCTACACTCGTGCTTTTCCAGAAGCACTGGAGAAGCTCTGCCGTGGTAACTTCAGGTGTGCTTTTCCCCACAAATAATCAGTGTTGGCCTCTTGTTGACCCGCTCCTGGTGAACTTTCATTTAAAGAGCCAAATCGCTTTAGTGACACTCATTTAGGAAGCAACTACCAAAAGTAGTAATGACATAAAGTGTGCGGAGTAAAGTCCTCCGTGTAAACTGCAATGCTTCTGTCAATAGCTTAACTGCACTTTAGAGTTCAGCACAAGTTTAAACCTGTGCTGTCTGGAACAAGTCACATGGTCTGTAAAAACCCCACTGCGGTGTACTCTGAAACCTAAATCCAGGTACCGTGTCTGGTCCAAACTACTATGACAGGTCAGTCCAGTCTGCATTGAATTGGTGACGTTTGGTTTTTTCAGATATGGATTCATCTAACTCTGCCAACTCTATAAATACAAACATGCTGATTTTTACACTGTTTGAATGACTATACACCAAAAAGCAGACCTTTACTGCATCGACATATAATTATCAGTGTGCTGTTTTCAAATTGAATCTCTTTTCAATATGATTCCCTGGCCCTTTAATCACTAATTCAACACTTACTGGGTCAGTGTCAGATTCTAACTGCTCTAATGGGGAGTTCTTTCATTTTTCTTTTTTAATTCCACTTTACGTATAGACACATCCTCACCCAATCAGGAACAAGATAATATAACATATTTAATGGGTATTTTCAATAAATAATAAATTGAGTGTATCTAGATTTTTAACGTCCGGATGGACTAATAGATACTTGATGTCGTCCTCTGGGTCTCAAATGCCAAATGTTTTATAATTCCAGTTTGTTATTTGTAAAGTAAAATTTGTAAATTTCCCCCTTTTTCTGACACCGACATGTCTTTGTGTCACTTTGGGCTCTAATCAATGAACTGAGAAGTACTTACCAGGTTTATAATGAAAATAATATGTATAGTTAGTCAATTGTAAGGTACAGGTCAACTTCACTGCATTTTTCTGATGATTCAAACACCTAAGTCCTGCCTGGTCTTTAGAGTTAAGCATCAGCTTCGCGTCACCACTGTACGCCGTTATCAGATGACCCGCTCGGTTTGTTTATGTGTGCCGTTTATGCACATCCTGCTGTACCTCGTCCTCCTCACGTGGTGCTGTGTTCAGGTGGCTGTGGCGTCAGAGGATTCGGCTGCACTTGGAGGGAACGGGAATCAATCCGACCCCCGTGGACCTGCACGAACAGCAGCTGAGCCTGGAGCAGCACAACCAGGCTCACCGCATGACCACCATGGACAGCCAGCACAGTACGAGTCCAAACCCCTCTATGTGTACCTGTCCTTCTGTCTGAATGCGTCCTCCTCTTAGACTGTTTGTCTATATGGATGATTTTTTTTATTTGAAGTGTCTTGGTTGATGTTTTTTGCTAATTCAGGGAGAGGAACGCTACACGAGAGCTTCTCCAAGCCCAGTCTCCTCCCCATCAGAAGCCTGAATGAAATCTTCATCGGAGAGTCTTTGTCCTCCAGGTACCTGTGTCATTAAAACCCGTGTTAATTTTTTACATCTTTGTGTGTGTGTGTGCATGTTATAACCTCCTTAACCCCCCATCCCCTTCACGACTGCCCTGCTCATCTGTCCAGCGCTCATCAGACACATCTCTGTCCACCACAGGGTGAAGTTAAAATCCTTCAAACCCCATGTTAACCTCTTGCTCCATAGGGCTTCATACTATGAGATTTCTGTGGACGACGGCCCGTGGGAAAAGCAGAAGAGTTCAGGCGTCAGCATCTGCACAGGGACAGGATCCAAAGCCTGGTATGAAGAACTACACTCAACGTACACCTTTGCTCTTCTTTGAACTCTGCCAGTGATGAAGCCGGGGCCAGTTTTGACCATAACAATGTAGAGGATTATTAGAAGTTAGTTTATCTCACAACATATTAAGAAATGTAGACCTGTTTCTGTGTGATTGATTGAACTGATTCGTGGAAGAGTCAGGATCAGCAGAGTCAACGCTGATGTAAATCTATTATACTATGTTATTTTGATCACTGTGACCTTTTCCATGAGCATCCATCATCCTGTTTGATTTAAGCTTCACTGCTGGTAAAGCTTTAAAGTAAACAAATGGACAAATGGTGGTTTGAATTCACTTCAACACTGTAGTATTGGGGCTGTAGTGAGTGTTACATTTTGTTATTTTTTTGCAAATCTACCCACAGTCCTACTTTCCTCAGTATCTGCAGTATTTACTCAGTATCTTTGTTGTTGACATATTCTGTCATTATCAGTTACACTTACTGAAAATGTGGAAACGTCTGTGCTGAGTTACTTTATAGCCAAAGGCCCAGTTAAAGCCTGTCGTCAGTCCATCTGTGTTTCTTTGAACTTGTTATGTTCTCTCTCTTTGTGTCTACAGGTCGTATAACATCAACAAACTGGCTGAACAAGCTGTGGAGGAAGTTTTGAAAATTGGTTAGTATGTGTTAATTTGAATTAGACAAACGTAATTAAGTGAAAGTAAGCAAGTCGACACTAGTTTTTGTGAAGAGTAAACTATTCGTGGGGCAGTTGCCTTAATATTGCTGCTATTCATTACATTTTTTTTGCAGGAAGGTCCCAGACAGGTCTTGATATCCCACTGAATCGTGAATTTATTGAAAAGGGTGAGTTGACAATCCGGCCGTGTTTATTATTACTGATACATATTTTTCAGGCGTGTTGCTTTATGTGTTAATGGTGTTTTCTTTACGTCTGTGTGTGCTCAGTTACCGATGAATACAACGAGTCGCTGGTGTTCAGTCCCGAGGCCAGGCGGTTGTTGTTCAGCATCAGAGAGCCCATCGTGAACAGAGTGTTCTCCAGCAGTCGACAGAGAGGCTTCGCCAGCAAGTCAGTGATGCTCTGCGGAGTCAGAACGCAGCAGGGTAATAAAACTGTACGGCTAACATTTTGATGGCGTTTTCTGCAGGGTGTGTGTGCGCTCACGCTGTTGGGATGCGTGCATGGTGGTCGACGGCGGGACTTCGTTCGAGTTCAACGACGGAGCCATCGCGACGATCAGCATGAGCGAGGAGGATCAGCTGAGGACTGTCGTTCTGGAAAACTGAGACGAGTCCAGAGCAGAGCATAAAGGAGTGGACTGGTTTCTGTGGAGCCAAAGGGGTGCGGTCAAAGGAAGAACCAGGTTTTAGCTTTTAGCTAAGTTTTTTTTTATATATATATACCAGAAACAAAGGGTTTTTTTTTGTGCATTACATTTTTTTCAACTCGAACACTTGTTTTTCAAGGTGCGAACGGGTTGTAATACATTTTGTAGACACTGTGTCAAGCAACAGTTCAATCTCTTTCCTGCACCAAACCAACAGCTTTTAAGTTGACATGATCTGCTTCACGGTGGGTTCAGTAACTGCTGTAAATTCATTTCAGATAGATTTTGTTCCTTCTTGGTCGGGATGCTCGTGTGTCTTATGGTCAAAAAATCAAATATCCATGTCTCTTTGGGGTTCAGATTAAAGTGGACAGAAGATTGTGATGTGCTTTTACATCAGCGTCCACTTCGCCAGATGGGAAATTACATTGGACGTGAGTCAATGCCAATAGATTCACGCTAAATATAATCTAAATATAGTGCTGGCCTGTAAGTTACTGTATACCATATATAATGCCATACATTTTTGACTAGTAAAGAGGATTTAAGTCACAACAAGGATGATTGGCTGGAAAGGCATCACGTGAGAAGAGCAGCGTTTACAGATGTAGGATCCATATTTTAGTTTCCTGATCGTGTCCAGAAATGAATTAAGATGACATAGGCTCGACCGATAACATCTACGTCTACTTTGATCATACATCGTACGAAGGGCAAAGTTATCGCACAAATGCAATAAATCTGGTAATGGATTAGTGATCGGCTTAGCCACCGGGAAATGTGAAAACGTTATATATCTGTTACTGTCAAAGAAAAAACCCCAAAAGTTGACTCCAAACCTGCTGGGTTCTACTGAAGACGGAGACCTGGAAAACTGTCTCTGAGACGTACAAGTTAATTTTAAAAAGTGCATTAATCGGAGAGCGGCGTATTCATTCGTATCTGGTGCTGTAGTGACCACTGAGAGCGGTGTACGCGGGATTGAATTGTCAGAATTAACTACAGTGTGTGTTCATGGTAATAAGCAACATGTCACCCAACGCAGCAGTGTGGCTCACTGATGCGTTTTTAATCTTTTCTGGATACAACAAAGCAAAGCACAGAGGAATTCGATATATTCAGCCGTAGAAACACAGACACACTTTTCATTATTGGTTTGGGTTTGCACATGGGATTTGTTGATGGTAAGGAAAACAAAATGTCACCTGCTGACAGTACAGCTCTGTGGTGAACTGGAAGCACAGCGGCTGTTGTGTGTTACGGCTCATTTGTTGACTAGAGGTATTTTTGGAACATAGCCTATATTTTTTTTTGTAGCTTCTTGGTGCTGGAGAAGAGTTGGAGAATCAAGTGCACTGAAATCACAACTCCGTGCTAAAAGGAGCAGTTCACTCCATGTTTTAGGTCAAAGTCTGTCCTCGCAAGGCAGACCAGTTAGCCGTGGAAACGCAACTGAAACCACAGCATGAGCCAAACGTGTAATACCCTCCACTCGCATCTAAATATACCCCACTAAAGCCACTCGATACAAACTGGAACAATGCTGTTTGATAATCATGTTGAAATGACACCTATAGCGCATCGTCCAGTCACAATGATTTTAGACATGATCCAGATCAACGCTTGTTCATACGTTGTTATACTTCAGTTAAACGTTGGTGAAGCTGGAGGTGTTGTTTTGGAGGATTAGTTTACAGAACGATCCGAAAAATGTAACATGCATTGTGCCAAAGGTGGAAGCTTTGTGTCATTATGTTGGGATGTGTTTTGTTTTTGAATCAGATAAAGTATTATTAAAAAATCAAGTGCTTTTGTGTTTTATTGTCCTGTTTACAACATACAGTAGATTAACGGCAGACGGCGTGTTCATGTCTACTGTAGTTTATCTGGGTGACCCTTGAAGTTTTAAATCTTGCTAAATATAACAATCAGAAATGATTTTTCTTTTAGACTTGGTAAAGCCTTGTTTCAAGCAGAATTAAAATGACCCTCGGCAGCAAAATGATTTTACACTTACAGACGAGTTACATTTTTAAATGTAGATTTTCAATTCCGTTTCATTTGTTTTTACATGTTTTGTGCAGCAGTCACCAATCTAAAGATAATCTGAGTGAAGTACCTCACATCTGTGCTGATAACGAAGTAAAAAAACATCAAGATATTCAGATTAGTTTCACAGCTGTTACTGCTGCAACTGAATAAAAGTCACTTAAACTTTACTCATCCAGTTAGTTTAAAGAAGAGGACAACAAAGTTTTATTTCCAAATTAAACACATGAAAAGAGACTCAAGTGTTTGTATATTCAGTGGTTTACTTGTTAAGACTCGAGGGAAAATGCACAGTTTATAAAATTCAATATGACGTTTGAATCAAAGTCATCAGTCATAACGTGTACAGTCAGTGACAAGGGGTTCGACAGAAACATCCATATCTGGTTTAGGAGCTGAAATCCAGATACATCATTTTACATTAAAATCTCACTGATTAAAAGACTGCTTCCTCTCATAAGACGGCATTATTACAGCACATTTCTGCCTCTGCACTATTAAAATATGTGAGAAATCAGCTGACCCATCAAATATTTTTAGACATCCTACATCTGATGAGAAGTTCACATTTCAAGTCTTCCCACTGTTTCCCTTACAAGTATTTTAAATTAAAACATTATTAGAACCTAAAACAGATTCAAAAATCCATTAAAAGTTTAACATTCCAACAACAACAACTGTATTCAACATTCAAATTCACTTTCCTAAATACAAAAACCTCTACGATCTTGCATGTTCAGTACTTGCAGGTCTTGTCCGTTCTGACCTTCGGTACCGTCGATGCGAGCCAACTCTAAAAGCTTCTTCTGTAGCAGCAACGAACACTGAAACATGGCTCCAGGACTGCACGACGGGCCACACCTCCTGCACGTGTGGTGGAATACTGCGGGGTCGGACACATTAAACAAACTCCGGTTCGGTTACAGTTTGAACCTCAGTCGACACTTCCTGTTCCACATGGTGGAGTCGCTGAGGCTGCCGACGAGTCTGCTGGAGGGCGTGGGTCGCGCGACGGACGTGAAAGGCCTGGAGTTGATGGAAACGTGAGGCATTTCCTTCTTCAGGGCAGGCAGGTGGCTGTCGTTCACCAGGCCGAACACGTCCAGCAGGCAGAGGGTGGGGATGCTTTTACCCAGGTCACTGTAACGCAGACGGGGGTTAATCTGCTGCACAGAGACAGACTGGTGGACGGACAGAGACACACACAGACACATGGACGGATGGATGGACGGAGGGCTCACCTGAGGGCTGCCAGGTGGATGTGATAGCAGCGACTCAAAGACAAATGCACCAGATGCGCGAGCTGCGAGAACACGGGGAAACTGTCGGCCATCAGCAGAGTGCTGTCGCTGTAACACAGAGCAACCAGGGTCACCATGACGACATGAAGCTGCACTAATTTGCTCTTAATGTACAAAACTGTCATACAAAACATAGGAAGAAGAGTTGGTCAGAATGTACTGTTGGGTTGAGCTGTACAGTTAATGGAATCAGTCT
>JAPQRN010000005.1:28555769-28584942 GCA_037367275.1 Coranthus polyacanthus
TTTCCATCCTACCTACAGTAAACGATGTGCGGTCACTGAAGCGGCTCCGTTGTCATAATAAACACGGTCAAGATGTAAAAAAAAAAAAAAAAAAGTTTCCCAGCCCAACGCAGCATGGAGCAGCTCTCTGCAGGACACAGCCATGTTGTTTTTCATCAGAGACAAGTGGACCGTCACAGAGGAGTGGCGAGAAATGCAGGACAAAAGCTAAGATATGGAGAACCAAGCGCAGCCACTCTGCATTTACCGCCCACAGTTGTAAAAACAACGCGAACTTTCATGAATTCATCTCTGAATTCATCTGCTTTATGTCGTCACATTAATCACCTGAAAGAAGCAACTAAATGGATCCTTTTAAAGTGTCATCTATTGAAGTATAACAATAAGAAAAAGGCTGAGAAGTCACGGTTGTGTTTTAGTTATGATGAGTTATTAATCTGAGAACATAAGGTTTTAGTCTCGGTAAATAAACCAATAAAAAAATCACATTAAAACGCATGCAGACATATCTGGTCGAGACTCTGGGAAGTGTAATTACAGAGCTGTGATAGCACAGAGCTGTGATGAAAAAGATGGCCTGTTGCCATGCGTCTCGCTGACTCCTCCTGACGGACCACACACACTCCGAGCCACCCTCGGCCACGCAGGCTTCATAAACTTTCAGTACAAATTTCAGTACGTGACTGGCGTTAAATCTTAAGTCATGTTGCAGTCGCAGTGAAATTTATTGTGTATATTTATGAAAGACTTCGAATGACCTTTCTCAGGGTGAAGTCTCACATCAGTGTCTTGTCTTTCAGTGAAGCAAAAAATCTGTTTTTGCTTTTTTTTGTGCCATTTTTCTATGCCTAAAAAATGTGTATGTGTATTAGCTGTGAGGAGTTAGTGTAGATTAGTGTCGTAGTACTCGAGACAAATGTTGAAGGTCTCGTCTCGGTCCTAACTGTATTTTTACTCGGTCTTGGAAAAAGAGGACTCGGGGAGTTGTTTTGGGATGTCGCTAAACAGCCTGTTCACTGTCTAATTTATCTGTTAACGTCATTGCTGTGATTTGACGTAAACGTTTCTGTCTTGATCTGACGTTTTTGTAGAAGAAGCTGTGTCTGGAGGAGTTCACCTGTAACAACGGGACCAACAGGAACACAGAGAAGTGTGTAAATGCAATGCAACGCAAATGTAATTAACCCCATACTGCTTGTGTGCTCTGAGCGTCGTCTGTGCCTCGCTCACTACACATTTACCCCCTTTCCAGGAAAGTTTAATCACCTTAAAGATGGTCACGGTCAGAAAATGAACACGTCACAGCATATCAGTCTACATGTGTAACTATCTGAATACCACAATGCCCTTCCTGTGTATCTGGTCTTGGTCTGGGTTTAGGTGGTCTTGACTGCCACACTAGTGTACATCACAAAATGCTCAAATGATTTATTTTTTTTTAATTATGATTTTAATTAATTAAAGTTTCAGAGGATTAACAAATGATGACGCACTGCTGATTACAAAACTGTAATGTCTGTGAAAGCATTAGTCAGGTTTTACGTCCAAATGTTGCACAAACTTTCATAAAAAAAGTTGCTTTTTTCAGTCCACATGCGATACAGGAAAGTGTTTAAGAAGAAGATGGCAACAAAATGAGATGAATAAAAGAGTGCCAGTCCAACATGTTTCACTGGCACTGGTATCAAGGGCATCTTACATATTTATTGCTTTTTATCCACCTGGCAACGGTCAGCGTGTCTGTCTGTCCATCTGTCATCATTTTTGTTTCTGGAGCATAAAATGGAAAACCATTCAATATTTTTCCACTAAACTTGCTCCAATTGATCAGTTATGTATTGAAGTGGTGCCTTTTGACTGACTTTTCCATTTGCGTCATTTGGTTGCAGCTGTCATGGCAATTATGTTTTCTATATGCGCTGTTGACTGATTCAAAGTACCATTTTCTGGAACTACTCGACTCCTGCGCCATCAGTCAGGCTAAGTCAATGAAACTAGAACATCAGTAACAGGTACTACTTTTCCATTTTGTGGGGTCCTGGGGGGACATGTCATCCTCTGATGGATATAGCAGCTTTAGTACAGAACCATGTGCCAACCTCCGCCAACTCAACTTTAGAGCACTAACATTTTTTTTTTTGTTTTCTGACATTTACAGGAAGACGTCCCGTCCGTCGTATGAAACGGAAGCACTTCGGCATCAGCTTCCTCCTTCTTTTCTACTGGGAAAAGACGAGATCGCTTGCCAGAAAAATAGAAATGATCCCCAAGACATTCACGACGCTGCATCCTTTTGTACACAGTATGAACAGCGAGTTTAATAGCAACCAGGTCCCACAGAAAGTAACGGGCCAATGTCTTGTAAAAACCATGGGACAGATGTAATGTGTAACGCCGTTTGTCGCTTGCGCATTTTAAGTTTAATTGTTTTTATTATGCGTGTGCATGGCAAACAAGTTTCCCTATGGGATAGTAATAAAGTTCATCTGAATTTTACATTCTTGCTTATTTCATACTCTGCTGGTCAGTGAAGACCACTGACAGAAAACATGATGGGACCTGAATGCTGTTCCTGTGCTGCAGACTCATCTGGTCACCCAGCTGCTTTCTCTCATAATGCTTCAGTGGCTTTTGATGCTCACAGGCAATTTCCTACAGATGACTATCACATTACATCAAATTAAACTGCATTACCTCACACCCAATGAAGAGGTTTATTTACTCAACAGATGGTGTCCTTATCTCGGGGAAATATAATCCTCGCCTCTATGGATCGTGCAGGTTTGTTCACTTTTAATGCCATTATTTAAGATGGAACGTAGGCCATATGGCTTTAGGTTAACAGAGAATGTGAGAATAATGGTCAAAGTGATAATGATTATATGTAGTGGTATTTCCGAGGAGTTACTGAGAACATAACATCAGCGAGCGTCACTGTGAAATATAATGAATCTCTTAGTTTAGAGTGCTGCTTGAGAGCAAGGCTAGTATTTCAACTTCTCAATTCAAAGTTATGTCAAAAAACGACAGATATTCCATAGGGAGCCGCACAAGGCTCTGTTCTACTTTTCAGACTTTATATATCTGCACTAGGATGATCATAATATTGATGAAAAACGGCGTGAGATGAGCTCTGTGTAGCGATGGTTAAGACTCACTGATTTGTATTGATGCAGAAGGTGCCCCGACTGCACTGGGGACAATTTGGGACGAAATCAAGACGCAGCATTTCTTACTCATATCTATCATGATTAGTAGTGGCTCTATGCCCTATTATCACTGAGAAATATGATCAATAGTTTGTGACCAGTAATTTAACATTCACCAGCAGACTGATCTCTCTTCTCTGAACTGTTTCTCTAGCGCGTCTCTCATCTCCACAAGGGACGGAGAACAAGTCTCATCAAGCCTCGTGGCCACGTGTCGTGCGTGAAAGCACAGCTTCAAGCTACCGAGGCTGAGGTGTGTTATCAACTGGAGACAGAACAGCAAAGGAGAAGTGGTTTAAGGCGACGTCCAGGCCGAGGTTTCATTTGATCTTTTGTCAGAGACGGAAAAGGTTTGAGAAAGAGCCAAATGTTTTTTTTAGAAGTCAAAAAGAAACAGCACAAATGAGACACTGAGCTGCAGTACTAAAGGAACAAATATATGTGTTCATTTATTATTTGCTACCAGATGTAATCAAATTAAACTATTAAATTGCACAGCATCATATCCTTTCTGCATTGCATTGAAACGGATCGAATCGTACCGTGATGAATGAAATGAAAACGCAGGTAGGGGTGAATTGTATCGTATCACATCTGTAGTTTCTTTATTTGTATCTTTCATTTATGCGATTGTTGGCCATGCATCGTGATGGAGACACACATGCCTACTATGTAGCTGTTGATTCTTTGAAAACTGCAGCTCTGACTTGAAATTTCCTCCAGCTGAATGAGGACATTGCAAAGGTGACTAGAACGGGACTGCTTTGCCAATGTCAAACCTTTTGTTTCCTCCAGAGGTGCAGAGAAGCGTCTGGACACTCACAGGTTGACTTCACTGCTGCAATGCAGTGTTTAAAGGATAACTCTGGTTTTGTTATTATTGACCAATCAAACACCATCAATAAAATTTGTCCTGCAAAAGCTATTGTCTGTAACCAGAGGTGGCAAAAGTACACACATTCTGTACTCAGGTAGAAGTACAGAAACGTGTTTAAAAAAATACTCTGGTAAAAGCAGAAGTAGTGATTTAACTTCTTTACTCAAGTAAAAGTACAAGCTCTGACATGTACTCAAAGAGTAAAAGCGCATTTCTACATTTCCGACTGTTTCCGTGCAAAGCTACCGAACCTCACGACACCTTTTCAGTCGAGTCTCCCTCTTGTCAGTTTTGTCTTGTCTGTAATGCATTATTATGTACTGTTGTACACACCAAGGGGTCATCGTTTCCATGTGTTCCATCCATTTAGGTTGAAATCAGTCATGACGTGCTATGATGCAAAACAAAAAACAATCCTAATGGAGGGAGTAAAAGTAACAAGTCGCCAGAAAAATAGTAAGTAAAGAACGGATGAAAAATCTACTTAAATGCATTAAAGTATTTGTACTTTGTTAGTTCTCACCTCTGTCTGTAACTGAATTATTGTCAGTGCTTTAGAGCTCCACTATTGACAGAAAACAATTCAAAATACCCCAGAGGGCCTCACCGGTGAACTGGGTGACATGTTTCTTCTTCACAAAAAGGAGAAACTTTTTAGCAAAACAGCTCCAAACTGTAATAACGCCCATCACTTTGTACAGTTTGGAGAGGAGTTCTGCCGTGCAGAGACCACGGAGCATGTGCACGAGCTGTGAACTCTTGAGATCTCACGGAGGCTCGGTGGCCTCCGCCGTCTCCAGACACTGTGAAAAGTGAGGGGCAGGCAAGGCAATGTCTGGTTCGACTACTCCAGACGTCTGCCACGTACTGTTCACATGTGACAGCAGCCTGTACAGTGTACAATGTCTGGAATTCAGTTTAAATGTGAAAGGGGCAAAAGACCGTTGATAGTGCCTTCTGCAGGTTTGCATCTTTGCCTTTGAATCTGATTACAGAGACATGAATGAACTCAGTAGAATGAACCTATTGTGGGCTGTGTCTAAAAGTACCCATGTGAAAAAAAACAGAAATTAAAGACTAAAGCTTTGAGTGTGTTGCAGAACTGGGATCAATGTTCATGTTCCATGAGGAAGCATGATGTATGGCTGCTTCCTGTTTTGCTTGTGTGAATGGGCTCTTTGTGTCCTCCGCTCTCTGCAGTTGAACTCACCGTGTCTCTGCATTCAGACCTGGACTCTGTCTGAGAGGCTGCTGACACTGGAGCAGATAAAGACAGAGGTGGGCAGTGTTAAAGAGGACATGGAAATAATGACCTGTGTTTGGTAGAGATATCACCTTATCATTATCTCTGTGGTTCTCAGACTCCATCATTAGTCACATCAGAGGAACAGGCCAGGAGACCCTCACTGACGTCACACATGAAACGTCTCCACCGCAACTACATTTTATCTTCTACGATCCGCTGATGAGTTACAGACACATTTCTGTAAAATCTGAAACTGTATTCTGCTTCTAACACTATTTTAAGCCACAAAGGAGTGTTTTTCTGTACCCAGAATTCTGCAGCCTGTGTTATGAATCTGTACTTGTGTCCTTAAGTAGCTGCTTCAGTAATCCTGAAACATTCATGCTCTTCAGAGGATGATCTGAGTTGAATCAGCGTGGTATGTTATCCTCACGACAACAGATACATCACCATTACAAAGGAAATGATTGCTCCAGACAGCACTTAGATACTTACACATTGCAGCCGGTAGGGGACAGCAGCAGGACTTTAGACTTTAGGTTTTGCCCTTATTTTACTCTGTGTCTCAGTAAGGTTAGGGAGTGCTAGCCACCGGGTGCAGCTCCAGCGTCAACAAATGACTCTAAAGTTATTCTCAGCACCATGTCCTCATTAAAACATTCCCCAAAGTGCCCCTCCATAAAACGCCCTTGGCTTCATGTTTAGGTGTCTAATTAGGGTCTCTGCCTCAGCTTTGGTCCTGGCTTGTGTGTCAATTTAATGAGGCAATTAGGGATATTAGTGATATTGTATCTGGACTATTTGGACTATCAGGAGATTTGAGGGGAACTGGGAAGTGTAGTACAGGCTGCAGGGGCAGTGAGAGGACAGGGGTGTAGAGTTGCAGACGTGTTGATGCAGGTTCCAGAAATGACCAGCAGTAAAAAAGAAAATAAAAGACGTTGATTGAAATGACGAAGTAGGAAACACCAGTCCATCCAGGTTGTTTTGTGGTGGAGGAAAGTCAGGTTACATTGGTACGTTGCATCCAGCTTGTTTGAGATGAATGTTAAATGCAGAAAACCACAATCCACACTCACCTGAAGCCAGAGGACATTCATTTGTTCAGCCTTAGTTAGAAATTAAAGAGTCTACGTGGAAATAAAACAAACAGGTCTGCTGAGACCTGACCAGACAGATTTAGTGCTAAATGTGCCGCTCTGGATGTTTTTCTTTCTCCATCACGTTTTTTTTCTTCTGCATTACAACTGTGATATATGTTGCCAGCTGGACCAGCATGAAATGCTGTAGACGTGATGGATTATGGGATGCACGTGGTCCAAAATACTGCCTCAGAGCAGCATTAGAAAAAGTGTGCGTCAACTGTCGCTGTTTGTTGATCTGGTAACGACAGACAGTCCAATCATCAAGCAAGATAGCAAGATTGCGCTACCTCTTCAATTGACTAACTCACTGTAGCTGCTCCTGGATTTACTATAGAAGCAAAAAAAATCTCTGAATACACATGAACAATGAGTTTATGCAAAGGTTTAACAGACGTCATGATACCTTTAGCGTAGGTTTAATTAAGCCCTGTCTCCCAGAAGTGACTTTCATATTCTGTATATAGAAGATGACCAGCTCGTGTCATGCTTTAATATGGTCCCGACTTACTTAACAACTGTAATTTCACAGCAATTTTATATTCTGTCTTTTACATTGGGGTTACAGAGTGATGATGAGCTGCACGCGTACACGTAGATCTAGGTCACTTATTTTGATATATGTCTCATGAAGGGATATAATATGGTTTCATATTTTCTTCTACCTTTCTGCACCTTTTGTAACTTTACGTTTACCTTTAAACCTGAATTTTCCATTGGGATTACCAAAGTGACTATCATCTATATCGTCTGTTTACTATAATGCAGTCAATATGTTGATTTACTAATACTAACACTTTAAAATTATTACATTTCATTGTAAGTTTTTTGATGTGTTTTTTGACACCCCCGACCTAGGTGTAAATCCACCCTCGAACTGCTGAATAAAGGAAAACACTTTCACTTGCTGTACATTTTGAAGCATCAAATATCTGTACACACAGCTAAAATATGTGCCTCTGCTGCCAGCTACACTCAGAAGACTAATCTATTTAGGAAGAATAATGGAGACCTGCCAGCAGCCTGATGATGGAGACAAGCTGTGTAATGACAAACAGAGGACTGCAGAGAGGCGAGCGTGGCAGCTGTCCTTCCATGATCCCATGATCACATCTCTGTCTTCATTAGTCGTCGGTATGGACTGGATGTGCGTGTGTTTCATTTTGTTTATGACTCTTCCCTCTTATGTGTGACGGAGGCGAGGTGCCAAGCCGATCCTCAGTAGGCCCACCAGGAGTACAGGCTTTCATTAGCACTCTGTAATTAGGAACAGATGCAATTTGCAGCACTGCACTCAGGCTCACCCAGTGGCTCGCACAAGAACCTACACACAAGGCAGCCCACTGACACAAACCGACATAGACCTGCCCGATGTCGTAGTGGGCAAAGTCACAAGTATGAAGAGAGTTTAGAGCGAGCAGCGTTTTTTTGGAGGGCGTGATGTGTCCTGTCACAAGATGACATGAGTTCTGTAAAATGCAAGAAATGCCCACAGCTGTAAAAGCGCATAGAAGAAAACTGCAGTGAAACGGGTGCGACGCAAACTTCGGCGCTTCATATTTTTTCGGTTACCACGAGGCTCTGACACACTATCTAACCCACACCGATCAGAAGACGGAGTTAACTCCTGACACTGGTTCAGAAGGTGGAGCAATTAGCTGCTAAAGCGTTGGATATTATTCTCAGTAGCTTGGACTTTGTTCATCAGATTTCCTGAAACAAATGCTTGGCTCCAAATGTTGCTTTGTGTCTTCTGGGAGGGCTTTGCTGACACATGAGCAGATGATATTAATAACACTGTGTTAAAGATGAAACCGATTAAGTCTGTATTGAACATAATTACGCCTGAGGTCATCTTTATCTAATAGTTTTGGCTCATGTGCTGACAGTCGGTTGCCTGTTTCACACTCGCACTGAAATTAAAGATCAATCATCCGGTTATTCAGGTAAAAATGAAACAATCATTTACAAAATTCACTGATGGTTTTAGGAACAACCTGAATGAAGATTTCTGACATGAAAGCACACGAAACACAGCATCCTTATGAATGGCCGCCAGTGTCAAAATGATCATTTTTAGTCACGCAGTTTGCATATATGTGACGCCATCGCGCAACCGTTTAGTATTTGTCAAGCCAAGACACTCTTTGAAACTTATTTTGTTTTAAAATCAGATAATTGAAAGAAGTTCTGCATCAACGCGGTTGGTATGTACATGTTCACAGGTCATCAGTGGTCGACTGAATGTGCTGCTTCTCTCCTCTGCTCGTCAAACACAACAACCATACGAGGCCACACACACCGAGAAACACTGGCGACCGTTTACATAGGGGGTGAGGTCTGAAAAGACAAGCGAGAAAATCGCTGCGGCAGCTCTGGCGGTGACCCTCAGGAAACACATTTGTTTAGTGAAAGACTGCAGTCACGGTTCAAAGTTAACTGGAAGGAAATTAGATGCAAATAACAGCCTCAAAAACAGTGTGTCAGAGTTACATGCTTTGTTACTGTCTCGTGTTGTTTGTCAAACAAAAAACAGACTTTTTTTTTTTTTTTCCTGGGAAGGACTGTCTCAACGTTTCACACCTATTTCATGACTGCGGCCGATGCGTAGGTGTGTCCTCAGACATGGTAAACGTTTAAAAACAACCTTTGTTTCTGTTCAAGGAGTGAAAACTGCAAGGACTTTAATTCTCTTCCACAGCAAGAAATCCAGAGTCAGTGTAAACTTTGTGACTTGGTCCCAGAAGACAGAAGCTCAGGTGTCGTCTGAACATTATTTATAATAGGTTGATCGGTGAGGAGGGAAGAACTCATTGGTCCTTTAGACCTTTACTAATAATCCCTATTACATGATACGGGGCTTATATGAAAATGTCAATTATAGCTGCTATAATAGAACATTCTGATTATTTAAAAAAAAAAAAAGGGTACAAAAACTTCATATCATCTACTCCGTCCGACCTGACTGTACAGGATGTAACGCCGCAGAAAACTCCTTTTAATTTCCTCAAAAACAGAAGGTTTTGCCAATAAAAAAAATGACCCATCACGCACTGCCATTGCCCTTTGTTGATGTATCCGTAACGCGCTCCTGCCTCTCTGAATCTTCGGAAACGTAAGGGTGTGTGTTTTTGGGTTTGAGTCAAAAAGCTGTTCGTGCTGTAAACACGCACAGACGTTTGAGCTGTTTATGGCAAAGCATGTACTCTTAGTGTGCACGACTTTATTCCTTGATTTGTTTGCTTCCTATAATTACAGAATTATTAGAAGTATCTCGAAGGTTTGCTGTGGGAGGTTGGGTGTAAAACTCAAACAGGGACCCTCAATGTTGCTAATTCATTTACAGATTTAATTAGATGGATGGAGCCCTTGCCGTTATTAAAACAGGGAGGCAGAGAATGTTGCCAGCACTACAGGACTTTTTAATTACAACTTCACATCCCCACTTGCTGACGTCTGGGGAACCAGTTAATTAAAATCCTCATTATTTTACTTTTAATTAGTTCCCCCCTCTTTTGTTTCCTTGCACCATATGGCAGCGTTCCGTGGTCAAATCAGCTTAATTGAGCTAATTAAGTTGATCAGTTTAATTATTCAAAGTACTCTGATTGGAGGAAATTACTATCCCATCCCCCGCTTCTGCCTCACCAAAAAATCTCTGCATTTGACTCCAGCGTCTTACCCACTTAAGTTTATTATTAGATCCATTTCACATTCGAGTTCATGACCACATACAGTATATTAGACACTGTGTCTTCACTGCGCCACATGTTAAAGGTCACCAACAATACGCCGCGTGTGACAGTATTTTCCAAAGTGGCAGATTCTCCCCTGGAGACTCAGATCATCGACGTGCAAGAGACAACATTAATAATTAGGAGCTAGTTCCCGGTTTAGTAAAGGGCTTCAAGTGCAGATCTCACATCTTTTCACTCATCATCATCGTCATCGTCATCATCATTATAACAGACTGTAGCCCAGACTACATGACTTTACCAGGGATCAGCAACCTTCTAATCTAAAGAGCCATTTGTGGCCCTCAAAGAGAAAAGAAAATCTGTCTGGAGCCACGAGAAAATGTTGAAGCCCCTCGATGATCATAAATCGTCCATCGGCTAATCTGGAGTATCTCGTTTATGATCATTTGGTACTTTCACTTTTGACTTTGCATTTCATGAGTTTTTTTATGGGGGGGGGTCATAGTTGTCATAGTCATAGTTATATTTGTTCATCGTCAAATCCAACTATGATTATGAACAAATGCAAATTGAGTTTGTGTTTCTGAGTTTGGTATAAAAGGCACCAACGTAGCACGTGACACACTTTTTGACTGATGAAAAAAAGACATATTTCGTGCATAGGCTGCGCATTTTTACAGATGGACAATGTAAGAATGGCTTTAGGCCGACAACAGTGATAGCAGAATGCTCAAATGTTCAGAAGTAATTGTTATTCATTTCCATGTTCCTTATGTTTTTTTTGACAAAGCCACAGGGAGAGACTAAAGCAACATCTTAAACAAGAACACTGTTAAAGAAACATCACAGCCTCCTCAGTGGCTTTCTCACAAATGGTCGCTTTATTCTGTTTCGTATTTTTATTTAGTTATTGTTGATTCCTCTGACAGTTAATTCGTCGTGGTCTACACATCACAGACTCATATGAACGCTGCATATTGCTGTAAAACTGCAGGGTGCCGCGGGAGACTATAAAGGCAGAAATGATTGGACTGGAGCTACCATCACTTTACAGTATCAAGGACAGCAGCTCACCACTGCCTCTTGGAAAACGCTAAAGCAGCATTATGCCAGCTTTTTTCCCCACTGGGCGTCAGGCTTATCGCTGTAATAGTACATATAAACTGTGCGTGTAAAGCATCCCTATAGGTTTTCTATTTGCGGTTGACTTGGACCGGCCCCTTTAAATTAGACCAGTTAGTTCATTACATCCAGACAGAGTGGAAACGATCAATGAATCAGTCAAGTCCAGAAATACTTTTAGCCACGATTTATGGACCATAAATAAAACAGGAACTAAATATATGTATTTGTCAGTTCATTCGGGGCACCTGTAACTACTGTAACAGGAGTCAGTATATACTGACACATTAGGGTAGAACACTTCCCGTCCTGATCCAAAATAATGTAATAAACTCAAAACTGACTGCTTTTACTGCCACTCATTTCTCCTTCATCTTCTTCTTACACGTTAATGCAGGTGAAAACGCAGTGAGAACAGTGTGACGGGCTACCGTATAACGTCCCTCAATATGTTTTTCATCTATTTACAGTTGTAGACTATTGAATGTTACTTCACTCTTCACAGAATGTCCTTCGCTAATGACAAATAAAACAGGCAGCTTTCAGTTTGTTGCCTCCGCTGCTGTGACAGAGGACGTTTGATATGCTCAGCCTGTCTGCGCCGATAGGAAATCAATTATTTACTCCGTGTCTGTGATCTTGAAAAGCATAAGACAAATTCATTAACGCATGCAAATGACTTTAATTGCAATTATCTCCATATCTTGATAAGGAAAGAGGGGGGTCTTCCATTCTCCCTCCATGGTGCAAGTTTCACGCCACACTCAAACCAATCAAGCCCCATCTGCATATCACTAATTAGCTCAACGAATTCAAGAACCAATTAGCAAGACTATATGAGGAGAATAAAACTTTTCAGACGTTTGACTTACAACTGGCCTTACAGACACCATCGAGGATGAATAATTTTCAGAATTAATGAGGTACGTTTCAGTGATGTATCAATATATTTCCCCCATTGAGATCACCGTGTTCTTCAGGAAAACCTTCAATGTGATGCCGCCATGTCTGAAGTACCTCACTGTGAACGATACAGGAGCTAATGTATCCAAAAGGGCATTTAGTGCAAAATAACGAACGGCACTAATGATCTGTTACCACACACGAGCTTCTGTCGACAGACACACCGTGAGGATGTCTTCTCTCAGCTAAACGTGGCGTTATTGCACCTAAAACTGCCTCTTGGATTGTTGAGGAGAGTCTGAAACCCCCACTTCCTTCCAAAGCTGGACCCGGGAGGGCTGCATTAGATCGTTTTTTTACTTTCTGAAGCGGTTCAAATGACATGCTTAGCTTCTAGACAGACTGATTGGTGTATACATGGAAGTGTGATGGAAGAAAAACTACATTTTCATGCACACAGCTGCTTTGTTAATGTCCATGGGTACAAAGTACATTGTTATGGAACAATGAGGAGAGGGTTCAAGAGTGTTACCTGTACAGCTGCTCTATCTCCATCTCCACACACGAACACTATGTCATGTTTGGACAACACACCATCCTAATTATCCTGCCCAGAAGCAGGATATTTGTCAGACTACAACAAATACTTTGTTGCTGTACTAAAGCAGAATTTTCAGGTATCTGTGCTTGCATTTTCTGCTACATTTAGAAAAAAAGGCTCATTGCGTAGTTGTGATGCAGTTGAAAAGAAATAATATTCTTTAATTAATAGTTTGTGTCCGCCCTGCGTCCAGACTGATTTCATCCTCAATGGATGACACAATAATACATAGGACAGACAACCTTGCGGTGTATACACAGGTGCGTAACAAGACAAAAATGGCGTAAAAAGGTGGAAGAAGAAGAAAACAACATATAAGCTGCTACAACACAAAACAGACACTCAGTGAGACCGGACTGTAGAGAAAAAGCATCATAATGTTTCAAGTTCTGTCACTGACATTAAAAAACATGCACACGACAGTTATGTTAACATTATTATAAGTATGTTGCTTTTTCAAAATGGTCTAATAATCTTTATTATATGTATTTTTGTACTTTTATACTTCGAGTACAGTTCAGAGCCTGTACTTTTACTTTTACTTGAGTAAAGAAGTTGAATCGGAACTTCTCCTCTCACCAGAGTCTTTTTTAAACTTTTTTAAAAGTATCTGTACTTCTACTTGAGTAAACACTGCCTGTACTTTTGCCACCTCTGCACTGCGTCGGTCATTGCTAGAATACGTGGGGTAAACTGTAAATAATTATGTCATTTTTGTATGCGTTTTTTCCTCTTCTAATATATAATTCTAAATGAATCTGAATATGTTACATAATGTGTTTCACTGCGCTATTTTTTACATATGATACTACACGGTGTACATAGCACTATGTAGCTGAAAACATGGTGCTTCATATCTGCGCTATATTTTAACCGTGTACACCCGCTGAGATGTTTCATTCTGCATGGGCCGACGCTGCCAAACTCAGAAAACGTTAACATGTTACTGCTCAGGTGAAGTTCAGGTGCTGGTAAAAAATGTCTGCAGCACATAGATATCATCCAATTCAAGCCTGCATTTAAAATCACCGAATCCACCCAAATATAATGAAGTGAGCGGAATTTCAAAACAATAAAATCAAAAAGACGTACCATAGCTCAGTATAACGTGTCCTTATAACAGTTTTTTGTGATGCTTTTTTCTTTGGGAGAAGCGGTGTGACTCGGCGTGACGACTGGAAAACCAAAGGAATGTGCTCACCACCCATCATTATGAAAGAGCACTTTGAAACATTACCATTAAAAGCCTCATTGTTGCTGTGAATGTGAAGCTAATTGGACTAACCCTGTGAGAGGAGCTGCTGAGTACTCTGGGTCTGTTAATTTGAAAAGTCACAGCTGGCTACTCATGTGTGCCTCTGCCCGTGCGGTTCACTTTAGCATTTCATTCTGCTCCGTACAAAGCCACACAAACAATAAGAACTCGGAGCGATCCTAAAATTAGTGCGGACGAGATGATCGTATAGTTTCCGTGCCAAATGGACATATAAGAAAAAAAAAAAAGAAAAAAAAGGGGGCTAATTTCAAAGCACATTTCATGCCAAAAAGCAATCACGACGAACCAAAGTAGAGACCTTGGAAAGATTAGAGAGCGGCAGACATGTTAAAAATGTTAAATGCTTTAATTTGGACAGACAGAGAATAAAGGGGAAAACAAATTTTATGGCTGAAAACAATGCATATTCTGTCCGGTACTTTCCTCAGACAGCTATGGAGAGCACATATACTGCTGCCTGCCTGGTGCCCACAGGAAAAAGCTCCCTCCCTCTTAATTAGACCAGCTCACCAGATTAGGCCTCATTAGGCTGCAACACTGGAGTGGAGCTAAAGCCCATGCAGGCCTCCAGCGCATCCCACTTTAATTGCTTCTGTAATGGCCTCAGCTCAGGCCTTTGAAATCCCATTCCTGTGGGTAATCAGCCATGTTTGTCTGAGAACCACAAGTGTTTCTCACTCCTCGGTCTGGAGCCGCTATCTGTAACTCTCTGCTACACTCTCACTGTAGCTGTAACGGCGTCGACCTGTACGCGATCACACACTCAACGCCGACGTCAGTTCGCGTCTCACAGGCCTTTCCACGCGCGTTACAAAAGGCAAAGAAAAGGGATTCGACTGAAAAGAAAAACAACACTTCATATACTGTAACACACGACACAACAGGATATTAGTGCACTTTGAACATGTAATCCCAGTCTTCATACGCGCTTCCATAAACTATAAGCAGGTCAACTTACACTTCAAAAACAGGACTATTACTGCAATAAACAGAGAGTGAACAGTATGCAGTCACTGCTGCTAAATCTCTTACATAATCCGCTTTCCAAACACTATGAATGCATTTATTACCTCTGGAATAAGCAACAACACCTGAACGAAACAAGATATGTCACTGATAAAGAAGAGAGACGAGGGACTCGTATGGAGAGATAGAAATGGTCTCATTTGCCCCGTGGTAGCTGCGTTCCAACCAGAGTCGAGAATCGTCTTATATCTCCGCTGATTATTTGTCAGAAAACAATCACGGGGGGGATTTGCTTGAGGAAATAAGAAATTCTAGTATTGATGCTAAACTTGAGTTTTTCCATTACTTCATACAAGTATTTGCAATCAATGAAGACAGACTGAAAGTGGTTTGATGCTGGTGGTTAAGTCTGGAATACAGCATTAAGTCAAGAGGATAAGGAACTGTTCCAAATGGCATCAACGTTGACTTTAAAGAGGCCAATGAAGGCGCCAACACGGAGGAATTAAAAATATGACCTTACATTAGAAGAGACGGGGCATCAAACTACACTCACGTTACAAACTTTCTCACAATATCGTAAAACACTCGTCCATCCCCTTCCACAAGCCTTCAAACTCACGAACGTCGAGTCGATCACATTACACAGACACTACAGCGTGGCCATGACCCAACATTTTGTGACATTTCATTTGATAACTGATATTTCAGAATGGACTTGAGTCAGTGATGGGTATGGCTTAAAAGATGAATAGGAGAGTGCAACGTGAAAAAAAAAAAATATTATTAAAAAGCGTACATCGGGAGCTTCCAGGTGGTCCGTGACAATAGGTTCATGTTGGTTTCAAATGTGACCAAACTGTGGATTTCACTGATTAATCAGCGACTGAGTGACTGAGTGATTAATCTTAAATCTGGTGGTAATACTAAAAATGATCTGTTGTAATGTAAATTATACACAATTTGTCAAGTAAAAAGCAAAAGCCACTGCTGGCCCTACATTATAATAATACAGCCTGGCACATATACATTTTTTTCAAACTACTTGTACCTTGTGACAGGAACGCTACCACCAGAGGGCAACTACCACTTCTCCAAACCCCCCCTCAAAAAACACAACGTCCTGCAAACAAGATGATTTCACAGAATATCACACAGAGTAGTATCAATATAGATAGATTTTTTTTCTTTGTTCTTGCTCAGTTGTCTCGCGGCGTTGGAGGAAACATCCGGCAGATTAAACGCAACTCAAGAGTTTCAAATTTTGTTCCTCAAAGTATATTTCGGCTCCTGCTGGAGTCACGTTGCCTCCAGTTTTTCCTCCTTTCTTAATGCTCCTTGTAACAGGCCGTGCGAAGGAAATGGAATGGGATAATTCCATAGTCTTCTATTTTTTCCCTTTTTTTCATGCCAGGCCTTAACAGTATTGCCACCATTCCCGAGAGACAATACTCTACATTATAAATAAACTCCAGCCATCCTCAGCATCACTATTCCTCCACTGGATTCCTCAGTCTTCTACAAGAAGTTATTTTTCTATGAAGGATTAAAAACCAGCAGCAGGCGTGGACGTATCCAGACTGTGGAGTGACAGTTCATCAGGATGGAGGCAGATCAAACGACGGCTTGGTTTGTAACGACAGAACAGGAGGGTTAAGAAGTGACAGAGGAGGAATGTGGGGGAGAAGGCACGTTTGGTTTCCCATCCTCGTCCTCAGCAGACCTGTAAATATCGGAGGAGACGTGTTATGAAGAAGAGGATAAACGGGATATTTTGTTTGAGGAGCACATATTTCAAGCTGATTGCGCTAAATCCTCACCTTCTGGTCTGACATCATGCTGCTGGGCTGCAGCGGAGTCGGGTGGCCGCCGAGCAGACCTCCTCCTGGCCGGTCATGTTCACAGAAGATCGTCCCGTTGATGTAGTGAAAGCGATCGCCAGGGACCAAACGGTTCCTACAGGTCGCACAAGTGAAACACTGAGAGAAACAAAGAAGTAAAGTTAACGCAGTAATACAATACTATGTGATTATATGTTTTAAGATGAGTCTTCTGCTCACATCGCAAACATGGCGTGAAATTATGAGACCAAAGAGTCAGTTTATCATAATTCTGTCCTGATTCAGCCCTTACTTTGAGGGCTGCTATTACCTCTGCAAAAGAGGTTATGTTTTCATTACTGTCAGCAGGATTACACAAAAACTATACTTCACTGATATTCATGAAACATGGCAGGACAGGACACGGGCCAGGAACGAATCAATACATTTTGGAGCAGCTCAAGCAAAAGGGGGGGGTGGATCCTGGACTTTTGTTTTTCACTTTTTCTAAAATTGCGAGATAGGAGAGGACTGTGGGGTTTTGGCATAATACGTGCAGAGTCAGAGTCAGAGTGCCATTTATTGGTGCAATGTTTGAATGGGTTTTAGGGAAAAAGACACACACTGTCTGTACAAGGTCTACTCCACACACACAGAACAATACAGTTAAAGATGATTTATCCTCAAGATGTATTTTCAAAACATAAAAGCATGATTCAAACTGATAACAGGCCTCTAATAATATGATCTACTCGTTCTCTATTGTTTGCTGTGCGTCACATTGACGCGCACAGAGTGATTTCATTGGACTCTTCTTATTCCTTCTCAAAATGCTGTATCTGAACCGCCTGACAAGGAATAATGGTCTCGGGCAGCATTCCGTTTAAAAATGGGGGAAGCTGAGCCTATAGTCTGTTGGTCCGGGTCAGCGTGGTCAGGTGACCCTCTTCTGACCCACGGTGAGGTTTTCTGTGGGTGATGTAAATTCCAGCGCTACTTAAAATAACAGCGACATTTTAGACAATGGGTGAAGCCCTTCAAACTTTGCGCAAGCAGTTTGGGAAAACCCCTTTCCCAAAACTGTGCCGGCTGCTTTAAGTAACTGGTGTGAAAGAAGTCGACTGACCCGCATAGACAGAGACAGAGACGCCTCAAACTGAGCGGATGCATTTGGTTCGAACCAGTACGTTGAGTATAGCAGCACGTTGACACGGTGGTTGATGGTTTTGGAATATACGCACTGGGCTTGGTCAGATTTCACTCAGTTGCACAGCGCATAACGCTCATCGGTCTTCTATTAACGATTATTATTATATTAAAAGCGTGATGATGTGATGCTGAACGTTGTGGAGGTAGGATTACATAACCGCGCGTACCTTAAGGTGGTAAACGTTGCCTTGTGCTCGCATCACCATCTCACTGGCAGGGATAGACTGTCCACAAGCACTGCAGGCTCCACTGTGTCCAAACAGTCTGCGGATAAAAGAAATCAACATGTCAGACTCCGACTAATGAGGGGGATTTGCGTTCTGAATGTATTATCTGACTGCCCAAAAGATTTTCACAGGAAATATGTTAGTGTTGTCTTGACAAGAATCGAGCCACGACAATGTCCTTCATCTTATCTTCATGAGTTTTGTTACAAACCCAAACCCCTAAACTGAACCTGTTTTTTTTTTCTGTTTGACAGTCATAAAATTACTTTTGAATTGTAACCTTTCTAAATCCAGTTCTGCCGTTAACTCTTCCTACCAGGAGTACTGCATTGTGAGCTGAGAGCTGCTCATTTTCTAACTAGATACCTAAATGAGATCATTCATTTTTCAACACACTGTCAAATGTTCATTCAGGTTAGCCGTTTGCCTTGTTTTCATGTCTGCAGCCTAATATTTAACACACGCATACAAGAGTGATATCGATCTGTCATGTCTCCACCTGAAAACAAATCACCATATTTCACAAAATGTTCAAGTACATTACACATTGATTTCAACTGCGTTTTAATAACTACACTATGGACATGTTTAGTAGCCAAAGCTGCACTAATTCAATGTGAAAGTGAAATCTTTAACACACATTACATTGGACTGTACAGGTTTACAAGCAATAGGTGTAAATTGACACAGGTACCGCATTTGTTACCTTTGTATATACTGCTGTTAAATTAGTTTTAGTTAGTGACATAAAGACACGTGATGAAATACGACATTCGTGTGGCTGACGTGTTCAGATCATGGTTACAGGTAACACGAAGACCGTCTGGTTCTTGAGGTGGACTCTGTTTGCAGTCAGGAAAACAAAGTTGTCTTTGGTCCAAACACAGCTTACATCTGGTATACATCATGACTGACGTGTTGTCATAGCAACCCTTGGCCATGTGGATTTGTTATTGTGCGGAGCCTTGAGGTTGTGTGCATTATTTACATGGTCTTCTAGAGTCCATTTGCATCTAAGAGAAACATCCGAATACTCTGGCAAAGTCAGAATATAACGTTGGGTTTCCACTGCCGGTACGTTAAATACTACATGCACTGTACACACAATATACCGTCAGTATCGGTCAGCGGCTGGGAGCATTTCAGCATCTGAACTGAAGCAGCTTTAAGTTTTAATAGGAAGCCTCTGTCATCATTACAACCTCTTGTGAAACTGATGCTCTGTGACACTTAACTGGACCAGTCTGAGTGATCTCTTTCTCTCTCTCTTTCAATGACTGCACAGAGTAATGAATTTTTTATCTTAATCCAAACAGTCATTTAATGAGCACGCCTGAGAGGATCCTTGTTCTCCTTAATTAACCCGCACACACTCGTCTTCAGGCTCAGTTACGTCTCATCATGCTTTACAGGCAAGAACGGTGAGAAGGCGAGGACCCGAACGAGGCACAGGTGTGCGCTTTTCCACTTCCACCTCGGGTCGGGGTTGAGTCTGTGTTATGTTGCCATTTATCTGTTGTCGGGGGCCAACAACAGACTAAAAACATCAGCGGCAAGCACCGGATGCACAGTTAACCATACGCAAATGTGTCTGTCACGGTGACCGTCTGACTGACTTCAACTGCTCATATTTTGTACACTTGTGTGAGGTTTTTATCTGCATTGCTTCCACAGAAATAAATAAATAACTGAGAGGCAATCGACCAGTGGAGTTAGAGCTGGTTTGGAGCCACATAAGGTAAGAAATTCAGCTGCAGCAGTGACACTCGTTTACTGCAGCTTTTACAAATCACTTGTATCTTGTTATACTTGTTTACTTGTAACTCGCCTACGTTTTACAAGAGGTGAGAAAACTTCAGACGGCGCGTTCTGAATCAGCCAGATCTCCCAGCCCTAGAGCAGCCACCGACACTCACATCTACAACAGTCGGCAGTATTTTCAAATCCATCTGCACATCCATGATCTATACCCCACACCTGAATAAACATCTATGTTCCTGAACTATTTTCAGCGGCGCTAAACGCAGGATTTCTTTAATACAAAAACCAACCTCTCGTTATTATGCACTGCATCCTGTTGGAGATTACAGTGTAACTCGAGTGTACAGTGAGAGCTTTATTTATTACACGAGAGAGGGCCTGAAAGCCACTGTATTATTACTGGCCTGATGTACAAAGTCTTCTGTGTCTCAGCCTCTCCTCAGCAGGCCTTCAGCTGTGGCGTCCCACATCCAGACCTTGCGTTTGCCCCCGGAGACGTGGGCACCCACAAAATCTGCATCTCAGTTACACCAGCCCTCCTCAGACACTTTACAGCGTCCGCACTGTCTGCTCTGTCTACAAAGGACAAAGCTCACACAATCAAATATTGAATGTTAGACTGCTGTGGGCATCTGTGAGGTAATTTACACTATGGGTAGGTTGAATTACAGCAGACAGAGTAATTACTTGCCGCAGAGTTGTTTAGACAAGGAAATGCTGAGACTAAGGAGAGGCTGAACAGAGGCTGATTAGGGCCGATCGTCCCTGGTCAAAAGAAGGGAATATCTACTTTGTGAACGTTAGTTTAAACACCGTAGGAAGTTAAAGATCACAGTGAAACATCACATAAATGCAGGTAGTCACAGGCAGTGAGTGCAGTGATCTGAGCCTGCTGCTTCCCTCCCCACGACCCACGAACACAGACCCGACGCATGCAGCGCAGATTATATCTATCAATTTACTGGATATTTTCATATTGGGAAAATTTTAAAATGCCATTATTTGAATTATGGTGCGTTTAAGGGTACATACTGTATGTTGACTGCATATATATATATAGATAAAATAATCTCCAACCCTAACTAAGCACATGAAACCATTGTTAAAATTTGATCGACTGACATGAACTGACAGCGCAGCCTGAGGCAGGCTGCGTTTTAGCCTCCACTGCTAAGCCACCTTCTTTTTAAGGTTATTTTTATTCTTCCTATTGTTTTATTTATTCGTAAACTACCACTTCTTGACATTGCACTTAGGTCTTGCGTTGCTCAATTTTAAGTTTTAATGTAGCCATTTATTTTTAGATTTCATCCCTGACCCTATCCACAACTCTGACCCTTTTATTTATAGTTTCTAAAGTTCTGTTTGTCTTTTACTCCCTTTGCCTGCCTGTTTTTTTTTTTTTTTTCATACATAACTGCATGCTTTATTGTTGTGTTTTATGTGTTTGTTGTAAAGCATTTTGAAATACTGGTTTAGTTTATCATTATTACTCTTGCACACATTTGTAAGACACACGTTGGTAAGTTAGATCTGACGTTTTTATGAGAGAAACACATTCACTGAGGTACGTCGTCACCGTCGGAGGCGTCCATCGGCAGCGCTCACCTGATGTAGTCGTTCTTGCACAGGATCATGCCTCCTTTGCTGTAGCAGGTGCTGCTGTACTCTCCCAGCTGAGCGTGGCAGCAGGAGCATTTGAGGCAGCGCGTGTGCCAGTAGCGCTCCATGGAGAAGAGCAGGAAGCGGTCTGAGATTCGACCTCCACATCCTGCGCAGGACCTGCCTGCCGTCCCACCGCCGCTGCCCATCACCGCCACTGCAGGCGCCTCCACCCTGCTGTTCACCATGGCAACCTGCAGAAAAAAAGAAAAAAAAAAAAAAAGAAGAGGAAAACTGGTGAGGGACAGTGATTCAGGCAGGACAGAGGAGGTGTAACGAGAAAGACAGAGCGGATCTTTCAAAGACGTCGACTGATAGTGGATTTTTAAAGACTCGTACAATGAGGTTAAAAAGGTGATAGCTGATTAACTGGCTCCCGAAAAAAAAATCGACACTGTTAGAAAATGACATCCTTTATTACAAATTGGTCGTTTGTAATAAAGGATGCACATCTAACTCAAAGTAACAAATACCTAATAAATAAATAAACATGAATCATTGAACATCAAAGTAAATACATTTGGAACTGAATATTGAACTGAACTGATTAATCTGCCATCTCTAATATCTGGTCTCTGTTGAAGTGGGTATTCTTTGAATGCATCATGGTCTCTTTATACTTTAAGTTAAACCACACTGTTTGCTCTTTCTTTTGCAGAAAATGATTACATACAGCAACAAGTTTTAATTTGGCCCGTATGTTTTTTTTTGGGTGTTTCACTAATGATGCTCTTCAGTAAAACACTAACCAAGACCGGTTGAAGTTGCAGCAGTTAAACTGTGCTACTTGGTTTGTACGAATGCCTCCATATACGCAACAGAATTTGCATAAATAATCTATGACTCGTCGGTTGTCGAAATGGCTGTGGATTTACACTCTGATGAAGCAAAGCAGTTGTTTCAGGAGACATCCAGGTGAAAGTCATGTCACTGCAGGTGTCTGGATGTGTTGTTCATACAGTAAGTGTAACTACATCCACGAGACAAGGTTTCTCACACGGCACTTAAACAATTAAATAGTAAATCTAAGGTATCACATCTTCTTGGTAAATCCTTTCCAGCTGTACATTTTCCGGGTATGTAAAGATACAGCTCAGGACACAGGAACGCAGCCATGTCGCCCCAAATGTGGCCCCAGAGCGAATTGATTTGTTCTGGTAAAATACTCTGGACTATTTGCTTTCGGGGGCACAAATATGTAAAAAAAACCTCAACAGGAAAACACTCCCAACACACACACCCACACATAAACATACTCTCATCAGAGAGTCGCTGTTTTACACCAAAACTAGTTCCAAGTGGTGTCCAACTCAAGCAAAACCACACACACTCTCTTTTGAGCCTACAAAAACTCTCTATTTTAACTCGATAACACGTCCCAAGAGGAGGCTCTTTGAAGCTATGCAGCATTGGGTCTTCCAAAAAAATGTTACGGCTGCTCTGACGGGATTCTGGGGTCTACGTTTTCGGGCGAACTCATTTGATTCAGCTTCTCATTTCTTCATCTCCTGGAAACCAAATCGAAACATACTGCAAAACTGTTTCAAAAGTCAGTGGCTTTAACTGTTGGTGGAAACAATGTGCCATCGGGAAACATCTCCTGCTCTCATTTTTCCATTACAAAAGTGAACTGATTTCATGCACAGCTGGGAATAATATTGCTTTTGAATCACACTGAGTACATCTATAGCCGTGTGTGCTACTCAGCAATGAGTCAGCAACACTGCCTCTTCAGCCGCTTCCATGATTTATAATTAGCGCCAACAACAACATAAAATAATTGCAGGGGTAGATTTCATTTTCCAAATGAGCAACAGCAGCACAATTTGTCCTCCAGAGCGTCTAATTTCAGCAAGGGCATGTTTAGCTTTACGACTACCCTTCCCACAAGATTATTTGAGATTGCAGCAGCTGGTCCTCTGCAGTGAGGCAGGCTGCCCTCAATACCCTCATTTTGTAGAGTAGACACCTGGCTCTAATCAGCCAGAGGAACACCATGTTAAGAAGCCCAAGGCTGCGTTTAAACCACAAACAGCCACATGCACAGGGACCCAGCCTTCCTATTAGTGTTGGCTTGTTCATGAATGAGCTGATCTTTTGGACAGTTTCAAACAGCAAGTCTATTGGTTTAATTCACAAAACCACTTCAATCTTGGTGTTCACAGTATTAGCATTAAGTGTCCGTTTTAGTAGCTGTAAATAGCATAGAGGAGTTTTTTTTTTTTTTTTTTTTTTAATACTTGGTCCTTTGCAGATTGTACAGTACCTACAGTATATAAAACTGGCTTCTCTGAGTGTGTTACTGTTCAAGACGAAGGGCTCAATACATTGAACAGTACGACCGTTTCAGGACTTATCTTGGTTTTGATCAGGTTAAGGACATGGTAATGCATGTGAACTGCATCACGTTCTCTTACAGACTTACAGTACGGTTTTACTATTCTCTGGGTCGTTTATTATGGCATATACTTCTAACGTTTGCATGAAACTCTATCTGTGCTTCATTTGAGCAAACTTTGCGGTCTGAGGGTAAACTTCACCCGCTGAACAAGAAAACTGAACTGGTCTTTTTTGAGAAGATGACATAAAACTATCTGATGTTCTAATTAACTCATGATGAAAAGCTGCGAACCCAATGCAAGCTTCATCTCGAAGACAACGTGGTGCCGTGCTGATGTTGGTCAGTTGTGTTGTTGTTCTTCCATTTCAAACCAACCGTGAAACGCATCAGACAAGATGCTGCAGGGAGATCAAGAGGTCACGTTCACCTAAACCAGGAAGGAAATGTGAACTGCTTCTGATAAGAGGCTTCCTGGGGCGATCACAATGTCCCGACGTGGAGAGGCCTCCAAAATACTGCCTCCTACATATGTTTAATACACATATCTGAATGGTAGTACTTGAAGCGTGTATAGCACTATCTTAAAGGCTTTAACTTACACCGATTTGGATTTCATTTTATTGTATTGAGGCCATAAGCATTAGTAACCTTTAACTGGAGAGTTGCGGCTACAAAGAGTCCATCTTACCTATAAATACACCGTTAAAGTGTGTGAGGCAGCTACAGTGGCTCAGGAAGCATGTTTTTATCAGTTCCCCCTTTTTTCACGTTCCCATTTGAAACTGTAATTAAAATATTGTGGTTTATCGTTCCTGAGAAGTTTCATAGTGTGTTTTCAAGCAACATTACACTTTACCGAGCCCAAAAACATTCTGTGTTCACGCGACATCTTTCAGACTGAACAAATTTGTCATGGAACGGCCGTAAAACATGTAGTTCATACAATAAAGTAACTTACATTGCTTTGCTATTGAACATACACTAATGTTATTTGGTGTGGTAGATATGGGCAAGATAAAAGTGTCATCTCCAGTTCACTTAAATGAATCAAATACAGCATGCAACCACATTCCTGAGGACGGCGTGAGAACCGTCCTTCCACTCTGCCGACATGATGATGTGCACACAGTATTAGCAGTCACATCAGATTACTTGCAGAGTCATTGCTCTTTATTGTTGCATTTAGGAGCATGATACCACAGTTTGTAACTAAAGCCCAACTTCTGACTGCACTCTGTCATCGGCAGCCAGAAACCGAGCAATAAATGTACGTGGTCATTTTGTAGCGTGAATGTAAGACTTGGCCAGATTTGTGCTGAGAACACAGGATGTCTTGTGTGACCCTGTATCTCAAAGGACTGATTTTTTTCCCCCCATCTATTTCCTGTCTTCTGTGCCAGATTCCTTTGGGCGGCACATCACCAGCCGTGAAATCAATTAGCGGGCCTGGTCTGCATAATACAAGAGCTTCCACGCCACTGAAATACAGCAAGGCCCTTTTTTTTTTTTTCCCTTGAATCTAACAACATTTAAAGCAAAGCGACTCTTCTCTTCTCGTCATTTTCTCATTCGCTTGCACTCGTCACTGGCATCTTTATAAATAGAAACCTTTTCCCTGGAGTCCAATATGTCAACAAGTCATTCAGGATGTTTCTCCAGGGTTTGGTGGTGGTAGAACCAGATTTTTCTTCCTCATACCTGAACACATGACGACATGTTAAGAAAAAAAAAAAATACCGCAGGGCAAGTTCAACCAAGTACAATAACAGTCTGCTATTAATTAATTCCTGACTCAAACATTTCCTTCAGGTTGTAGCGCAGACTGAGTCATAAACATTTCTTGCCACACTTAATCCTAATTTCAGTAAATGTGATTATCATGAAAACACCTGGTTTATTTCAAAAAGTTCCAAGACAGATGCTCAGTAGCTCTCCGATACAACTTTCATCCAATTAAAATGCAAATCCTGCTTTTAATTATCTTTTTTAATTCTCTACCTCCAACACAGTGCTTCAGGGAGTCAAAGTAATGACAGTGATGTTTCAACGTGAACAAAACTGGAGAACCGCAACAATCCAGATGATAGATACACATACTTACAGACTGCCCAAAACAAATATGGCCGGTGAATAAGCAGCAAGTTGGGTTCTGCCCCGGTAATGAAGTGATGGATGAAGCAGTCAATAGAAACAGGAGCTAATGAAGAGAAACACAGTTCCACTGCAGTCTGGACACACTGATGAATTGCATGCAGTTTCATGTCGACAGAGCCAATAATGGCTCATTTTCCAGCAAAATTATGCGACTGAATGATGTCACATACTCTAATTTCTAACACAGGCGTGATTTTGTGTTTCTCGACGCCGTGACAACGACAGCAGCATCACGTAGGTAAGAGAACGTCTGCATCTGGACAAAGCAGCGACGTTGCGTCAGAGGTCACTTCAGGCCATTGCATTGTATGACATTAATGTTATGTTATAACAAACCCCAGCTCCAAACCCCAGAAAATGAATATTCTGATCATCGTAATAACTGATGATTCTGATTTGACTCTTACCGCTTTTTGACTTGATTTTTATTCGTGTTTAATATTAGCTTTGAAATAGTCAGTTAATTTATTAAGACTGAATGTTGACAAAGTAGTGGTAACTCCTTTGCAGCTTTACTTGAGAGGTTTCAACCATATCAGACATTTTCATTTCATTATCAACGAATGTGACAAAGCTCAGAGCCCTTAGCCTCGTCTTAAGTGAAGATAAACTCTTTCGCAATTACTTATCAAATGTTGGTGAGTAATTGCAAACCTAACTTAGAGACGCGTGTGAAGGTTTTGAGTGAATGAAGTTAAGACTTTTCAAGTTAGTCATATGCAGTGCACAGTCCTCTCTGTGTTTAATGTCTACGACAACGGCAGATTTCGAAATGAAAACACAGTAAGCTTGGAAGACGGCCAAGTGATTTGTCAAACTCTGCAGAAGTTTCAGAGTATCTTCAGCTGACCTTTAAAATGGACTTCAAGAGCAAAATGAGGGGATTTGGTCCTGTCTTTCAACCTCAGAATCACGCTATAAAAAGCCAACATGGACAAAAGTAATCATTACAGCCACACATACCCTTTTTAATGTGTTCATTTAATGACTGAAAAACGGGAACCCGTCTTTTATCTGAGTTATGAGGGACTGTCAGTGTTGGCATCTTAAAATCGAGTCAGAAAAAGATAGAAAGCTTTTTTTATTTGTTCAGTTTGTCTTTTTATCTTTTCAATGGGTCCTTTTTTTTCCCTCCCCCCCCCAAAGCCTCAACCGACTGCCCTTACAAGCCACATATCACTTTGGGCAGATTTAGGAACAGTCTGGTGGTAATTTGCAGCCTCATTTACCGGATGCAGAGAAGTGAATCTTTGTTAAATGACGCGGTTTCTTTTCAACCAGTCACTTCGCCCCAAAAGTTATTTCCTTCACCCCCCCCTTTTTCTTTTTCTTTTTTTTTTTGGGAACATCTTAACTGATTTAACCACTGATCCTCCACCGCACACGGCACACGCACCTCATCGGAGACATGACTAACAAATAACCTCACCTTGTCTCACACAAGCCAGGGAAACGGTGAGAATAGTAGAAGCCATCTCTGCCTCCAGTACTACAGACAGTTAACAGTCAACCCAGCTTCCTTCTCTTTGGAGAGACATCCTGTTTAATTAAAACACCTCTCTAAATTACCACCGCCACCAACTCCCTGCGGAAGACGTGCTCGAGTGCAGAAGCAGACTACAGATGTCTTCAAGTTATGGAGAAAATCCTTTCAGCCACCAAACACAGAAAGACTGATTCTTATCTTATGATTTACCAAGAGTAGCCATGCTTGTAAACCTGCAGTCACATGTCAGAAAAACAATGGGAAATCAGGCAAGAACACAGTTTCAATCCACTTAGTTACTGATGCTTGATAATAAACACAGGAATAACGTAGACTTTTAAATGAATTGAGCTGCGTGTTACATAACGCATTAATTCATTTAGCCTAATAAATAACCTCCGGGTCATTATTAAATCAAAGACCATGTGGTTGTTTTGTCGAGGAGAAACAACTTGTGCACAAACTCTACTCATGTTAACCATCCGCAATTGCCGCGTACCATGAAAAACATCGCTGTCACTTTTTTTTTTTTTTTTACATTTTTATTTCATTTTTCCTAAAGATAGAGAAGGATAATGGCGGTAATGATATAATGTACAGACAAAGCTAACCCAAACTCACCTCTGTCAAGTGGAAAGTCGTCAGAGTGAAGAGTGCTAGATGTCGTCCTCAGCTGAAGTGACATACACGGCACACACAAAAAAAACAACAACAACAAACAAACAAAAAAAAAAAAACAAGGAGCGTAAAGTTTTCAGCTGCGGCTCCACGCTCCGCCGTGTCCGCCGTGTCCGCGCGTCTGTTCGAGCCCGACGAGCGACAGGCGGCTCGGCTCTTCTCCCGTTCACCACGGGGCTTCGTACCGACGACCAGTCCCTCGTCTGAGCAGCAGACGCGCAGCCTCCGTCTCCGCTGCCGTGGACAGAGAGCAGAGGTCTCTTCGGTAATTTTAAACGCACGGTAACGTACTCCTCCTCTGACGTCACAGGGAGGCGTGGCTCCCGTCAGGATAATGGATGGCGACTGGAGGAGAGCTTTACCTCGGATGTTCAAAAAAGAAGTACGAGCTCTCCTGGCCTGGAGAGATACACCCCCACACTGTTACTAAACAGCTCTTACACGAAAATAAAAATAAAAACAAAAACAAGCCAAGCCTACCACATCTAGAGGCCTGTAATGTAGGACGGAACCGTGATATCAGCATAATATGTATATGTAACACTGCAAAAAAAAAAAAAATCTATTGTAAATAAAGGCTCACCTTAGATAAATTACTATTCAAAGTCAAGTGACCTATGGTGAATGACTCCCTGAGATCCACGTTGATGCCTCAGAAATATAACTTCAAATATTACAATAAACACAGCTATAAAACTACAACTAAAGTCTAAAAAAAAAAACTTGGATCGAATGAGTAAGAGTGAGATCTTATTTCCGTCTTGGTTGCAATACAATACAATACAATACAATACA
>JAPQRN010000005.1:28623187-28634326 GCA_037367275.1 Coranthus polyacanthus
CTCTCTGCAGTATCCACATTTGGATATCCTTGGCGGTGGCTCAGCTGTCAGCACCCGTCTTGTGACCAGGGCAGGGGCATACATTTCATCTGACCAACATCACAGTGGACATGAACACACTGAGGCTAAAACGCAGACGTTTTTACTTACTGTCACCCGACAGGTTTCACAATGGTAAGAAGGTCAGAATGGCTTTGATTAGAAAGTCTATACGAAGCCTCAATTAAGTGATGAGACTTTTTATCGCAGCACACCAAACTGAACTCAGAGGAGCTCCAGAGAAGCCACTGAATGCCTCTTCATTTGTTGAACAACACTAACACAGCTACAGCTCCCACTGAAGCAGGAACAACAACGACAACTTAACAAATCCAAACATAAACAGATGCGGTTTAATTAGGCTAAATTAAACTGCAGCCTTTAGCTAACTTGTGCATGAGCCATTTAAGCCTCATTGCGGAGACACTAAATTACAAAGCAAGGGCTAAAGTTACACGTGACTGTGATTTCCCATTAGACAAGCTGTCGGTGCAACAAAAGACAAACCTTCCCTTTATTTTACTTCCATACTGTTCATTAATATGTGTCTAAGACACGCTAGTAAGGCCCTACACGTGCTAAGTTACGCGTTTTAGCCAAACAGCTAGCTTAACAGCGACGGCTCTCCACGCGGCGTGAAATACTAACTCTACCACTTCTTCTTAACTTAGTAGAAATGTACTGAACACTGACCTCGTCTTGTGTCAGCGGCACGTTACACACCCTCCTCTGCCTCTCGCAGCCCCGGTCCAGTCTCCGTGCTCCTCTTTTCTAATTGAGACCATCTCTGCACACGGAGGACGTCATTTCCTTATTTGGTTCCTGCCCGAAGAGGTGGAAACAGCGCCTCCTCTGGCCGACACCACGTAACTGCCATGTCTTTATCGACGCTGTGATTTTACTGCGCAGATCTGAGCCGTGGTGTATTCAACCTGTACAGCCTTTATAGTTAGAGTGACCAGAGCACATCGAGTCCTTCTTCCCACACGTTGAAACAATGTCCCACATTTTTATTTTGAAGGGAATACGTGACTCTAGTCAGGTCCAAACGTATTGCACATTTTAACTGAATTTTCAGAAAATCTGCAAAAGAAAAAGTGAGTTCCTTCAGTGTTTGGTGTGTCATTACTGTGTGTAATATAAAATATACTTATTTTGACATGAGGTCAGGTGAAAGTGGATTTTTTAAACTTTGCCAGTTCGGTGTTGTATTTCATACAGTACCGTATTACCTGAGCCGTTGATGGAGGAGATGATAGATGTAACCAGAGATCTTTGACCCAGAATTTCATCCATTTTTAAAAAAAAAAAAAATCTGAAGCTGGATTCAGCTTTGCTCTCTGAACCAGTGAATGGCAACACACCTTACGACAAGACACATAACAACTCTAGTGTACTTTAGTGCATTACACTCTTAGCACTGGGGCTGGGAAAGCTGCATTCAAATAGAACATAAACTACTCATCAAGTCCTGCATGTTGAAGGCTTAAAGTGTAACACGTGTGAGACAAATGTAGTGGAGAAAAAAAATACATTTCCCTCTGAAATGGAGTGAAGTAGAAGTATAAACGTGCATAAAAGTATCCAATAACTGTGCATCGTTACATTTTCAAGGCTCATTGTAAAACTGAAGTTTCGTATGGACTACAAATGAACATAGGGGGCTGTTGTGTTCTTTGCTTCCTATTTCCTTGGCACTGGTTTTATTTTATTATTGTGTTGTGTATATACCACTGAGGCCAAGAGAGTCAGCGTATACAAATCATGAATAATGGATTTCCTCTTAAACAAATTGGCAGATTACTGATTTGAAATGACCACGAAAGCCTTATATAAGTTTCCTGAATGTTGACAGGTGGTTGGACACATGTCCAGGGCCATGGCTACCACTGAGGGAAAGGAAAGTTAGAGAAAGTTTAACAAATATATATGAAAAAGGGAAAAACAGACTTTATTTTAGTGTCTCGTTAAACTTTTCTGGGGGAGAGACGACTCAGGCTCATGACGTTGGCCTTTTGAGGAATCCACACTTCCGCCAAGGGAAATGTAGATCCAGATTTACAAAAGAATCACTGACTATTTTCGGTCAGAAAGGAGCAACAGACCTCTTGTTATCTTCACAACCGCCCACAGCTGGTCCATTTATCGAAAAAACATCAATGTAAAATGAGCTTATTTAAATACTCTGAGATGATAAAACCAGACAGTAGAGCATATATCTGTGCAGTGCACATGACCAAATGCTGCTCCACACTGCAGATGCTCACTGCGCTTGACTGCAGTCAAACATGGTTATCATTACTACAGTTTAATGATCGAGCTCTTTTGAGGGCAGCTGCAGTGCGGCGATGAACCACAGGAGGGCAGTACAGTATAGAGCAATGAATGATCATCCTCTGCTTTTCTTGTACTTTTGGTGTTTTGCGCCGCAAACTGCTGATATCTAATACTGCTGGAGAGAAAACATCTATCTCACTCAGTTATTACTCTTGAGTCTTATTGATCATTAATCTCAACTAGTTTCAATAAAACTCCGCTATACAGATCGATCAATACTCTGATACACATACAGTACTCTGACAGAGACGTGTACATGTACATTTGTTGTCGTGTTCAGTGTGTGTTATTTTGAGTGAGGGACTCATGAACGTACTGCATCATTTTGTTTATAACAGTGTTGTAGATTTGTATAGTGATCATGCTTAATCAAATACACGATCAATCCCACCTGCTTATTTTGTCACAGGAGACTGGATTCAGCCTTTTAATCATACAAATCTGTAGAAAATGTTGCAAATGAAGCGCTCATAGCAGCTGATGACTGACCTTTTGTTTAAGGGAAAACTTTTATGTATATATTTCACGTTGGCTATGAGTCATCTGTTCATTTTAATAGTATTATGACCACATGAGACAGAAAACAATGAAAAGCATAATGTGTCCAATGTAATGGGATTTAATTAAACTTAAGTGATCCTTATATTGAGGGAGTAGTTCTCCACCAAAGTGCATTTTGTAGTCCTTCCACTGGGGAGTGCCAGATCAGAAAGCGTTATATTCTGCACATATAGCTTATACTTGCATCATTTATGATGCCCTGGTGTCGAGGGCCTCAAAATACTTTTTCTTTTTTTTAAAGTAGGTGTTGTTCAACAAAACTAGTTCTGACTGTCCTCATTCAAAGGCGGGGGTTTTGCTTCAGCTGCCACAGCCTTTTCAAAGCCACATCCCACTCATCACCTATCGCTACCTAAAGCTAGTGTTTCACTTTTTTTGTACAAATGGACTCATTGTCAGCGTCGCAAATAAAAACTGATGGAATTAGTCGTGTGTAAATAACTGTTCGTGGTCTCCTTAAGTTGCTGTGATTTGTACAGCCTCGGATTGTGAGTCTGCCTGGTTTGTTGCTGGTTTAATTCAGTTCAAAACAAGACATGTGAAAGCATTCTTAATCATCCGTCTGCAGCCTGTGATTGTCTCTGCGTTTGTTGCTATCTCTCAGTAAGCTTTTAAAGGGGATATGACGATCACAGCTGAGCTCACTGCCGTCAGTCGCCAGTGAGGGGAGCTCTAACGCAAAAGACTGCCCTTTCCCTCAGTGATTCAGTGCCTTCGGTTCAGTTGGAGGATTTGGTGTTAAAACATTTATTCCTCCACTGGACGCACTCTGTGCTGCCTGTGGGTAGACATAAAACAAGCATGTGAAAATTGGTACGGGTTATATGAACGTATTAGACCTGTTTGTATGTGCGATGTCTAGATGAAAAAGGTCATTTTTGGCTCAGGAGATGCATAACATGAAAAGAAAATCAACACATTTTACCATTCAGTACTAACAGGATATCCTTGCGGTCCATACGTCCGCCGACGGATGCCACTCAAACTGCTTCTCTGGAAAATCCCTGCCAATAAAAGTTGACAAACAGAAGAAGATGAACACTGACACATATGTTTTTGGTTTTCTCTTGAACTGTCTCACCACCATCCACAACTGATTTTCATTTCTTGCAGCTGTTAGTAGCTTCTCTACGTCCTCTTGTGCATTGGATGAAGAATTAATAATTAAGTAAGAAGTACGTCATTGAGTAGACTTATGATTTTGAACATGTGTACTTGTGGTCTGAATCAGTAAGTAAGATATATTAAACTGTAGCCATAGCAACATCACCGCTGTTTCACAGTATGTTACCAGTAAATGGCTACGTTAACTAAGTAGATTTGGTATGCGCACGGTTATTTGCTTTGGAACAGAGATGCTTTGCAGTCACTATGTTTTCAATTTTTTCAAGGTTTTCATGAATTAAAGAGGTTTTGAGGACTCGTTCCGACACTGTATAGACAAAAAAAAACCCAAACCTTTATTTTCGACAGTTTCAGTCCAAAAAAAACACAAAAAAACAAAAACAGATGGACTTGGGATGTAGACCATTATAATACAACATGAAATGTACAGAAAATATAACCATTAAACAGTGAAATGACTAAACAAAATGAATTCTTTTGAAAAGTATTCATCAAAAAGGTCCTAGGTGGGTGGGGTTGCACTGTGGACATTTCAACACATGCTTTACTTGAAAATCCTGCCTATGGCCCTGCATGTCTGAACATTATCTCACTACGAAGATATTTAGTCACTTCCTCTGAAGGATGAGATCCTATATGTACACACTGCAGACATTACAACCACTTTCGTTGTGTCACAAGGGAAATGATTTGTGTTCTGTGTTTTAACTGTGACTTTGTCCGGGGCTCATGCTGTGTTCCTGTCGTATCAGAGTTACCATAAGTATGAGTTGGTGTCACATGAGAAGTGTCACATTGACGTACAAACCATAATTATGGCTTTGAAATAGATATTCTTTTAATACAGCTATAGCCTGACAACCACCACCAACCCAACACCATTCACAGTCCAACACACTGGATTATCTCAGATATGCTGTGAACGTGACGTTGGTTAAATAGGTGAGTTTAAAACGAAACCTGAGCAAACCACACCCACACAGTGCTGACAGAGCAGGTCAGCTTTGCAGATTTGACTTATTAACACAAATAAATAATGCCTAAAGATGTTTTATTTCAATATCATTGTGTAATAGAACTAAATGTAAAGTCATACTATGCAGGATTTATCTCAAAAAGAAAATAACAACAATGTATAGACATACAGTGTGACGTGTATTTCAGAGCTCGACCTTTTTGTCCAAATATTGTCCAAAAAGCCAAGCAATGACCAAAACATAAACGGATGATAAATGTCTGTTGTTGCAGGTTTGTGCGACTGTTTGACTGAGGACAGGCCTGAACCACACAAACACACAGGATGAAGTATGTTTGTTAGCTCTTAGCTATATCTGGTACAGTATATATATTTGTGCATTGTCCCTGCTAAATAAAAAAATAAAAAAAGTAAAACAAAATATGCTTTGGCTATATTCCTACAAGCTCCTGCAACATGGCACCTTCCTTGTGCAAAAGTGTGGGTTTATTTGTGCTTTAGAACATAACCGCCATGAAACAATCACAAAACAACATTTCATTTCTGGGTTTCACTGCTTTATCGTCCTTTATTCTTTATTGCCCGTTCTCTACATTCACTCTCTCGCTCAGAGAGTTGAGGAGGCGGGGCCAACTTTGACAGATGTGGTCACAAACAACGCCGACAAATCCTGCATAGTACGCCTTTAAGATTTTAAATCAAGTTTTCAAAAAGAAAAGTTTTTTTGTGAGACTGAAGAATATCTTATCAGTTATATATGATGACTGATGCTACACTTCTCCTGGTTGGATGGTTATAAAAACAAGAGCCTGAAAGAGAGTTTTTTTTGTATATTGTCAGAATTATGTATGTATACATATACTATATATCACACTAAGAAATTAAAACGTCACATCTTGTAAATACAGTCATATAATTAACTCATATAATGAACAGCTGAAGGGTAAAGTAAATGAAGGTAATAGTATTATTGTATTAGTATTACATAGTAATAGAGTATAGCAGTGTAGGGATTTTCTTTAGGCAAGTCGATATAGATAAATCTAGAGGAAAGTTTAGGAACAAACGAGGTACAATGTCAATAATAAACAAACAAACATTAAAAAAATCTAAACCTGGACCAGAGAAAAAGTTATGAACCATGATTTGTGCAGGAAAGAGATTCTAAAAGAAGAGAGAAGTATAGGCTAACTAAAGCAGTTATAGCTGCAGCACAGTTGCAATGGTGCATCTTCTCATAAATATTTCAGGGAGATAAACTCCCCTTCACCTCACACCTCCACCCTGCACTCAGTCTGCAACGAGAGGCACAGAGACGGAGCAGAGAAGAAACTGACCTCACCTCCACCTCAACTCATGATAAAGAAAAACAACAACAAAAACTGCTTCTGTGTAATTGTGGAAAGTCAAGTAACGTAAAAAATTACGCTGACATTATTTTCTTGTCAACAAATGCCATGTAAAGACTAAAACCCTCTGGTTCCTAAATGCAGTTTCATTTGTTAAAAGGCTCAGTAATTTCCTCAAATAGCAGTGGTTTTAAGCAAATGTTGCACAAACAGGAGGTAATAGCGTACTGGCACTGTTTTCAGTGGTGGACACACATTGTGTTGGTGGGTATTTCTGGCAGCAGAACCAAATCATTTACTGTTTGTTCATGAAGGAAACCAGTGTAACGGTGCGGCTCAGTGTGCTTTAATAGGTTTTGGACGACAGTGGAGCTCTTTGGCACAGTGGTGGAACATTAAAGGTTCAGTCTTTGACATTTAGTGACATCTAGTGGTGAAGGTGCAGATGGAAAACAACTGAAAACCCGCCTCCACTCACCTACGGCGACCACAAAAAAAGCCGGAGGTCCCTAATTAGAGTGTTTGTTTTGTCCATTCTGGGCTTTTTAGTTAAGGGAATAATAACTATAGTAACTCTGGATACAAGCAGCTATAAAACAGAAAAAAGAAGAGGAAGTCCATTCTGAAATACTGTACAAACATGGAGGTGCAACATGGCCGACTTCATGGGCAACCTGCTCCCTCTGTAGATATAAACAGTTCATTCTAAGCTAATAAAAACTATTCTCCTTTTCATGTGATTATACACTGATGAAAACATTATTATGAATATTGTATTCCATTTCTGTAATCAAACCCTCCGTCTAAACCTCAAACACTGGACCTTTAAGCTTTAAGTTAACATGTTTTAACAGTACTGGGATCAATTCAATCAATTATCACTTATGAACATTTTAACACAAAGCACGTACTATGTCACATGTGGCAGGTTTGTCTGACAGAAAACTATGATGGAAAAGAAGTTTGAATAAAAGACTCTTTTTTTCTTACAATGTGTACAGGTTTTCTATGCTGAAATATAACTGATCCAGGTTTGCAGTAATAACATGACTTAAGATCATTTAACTTATGTCACAAAAAATAAGTAGACGAGGACAAAAACATCTAAAAGATCAGATATCTCGCATTGGCTTTGGCAAGTATGGCAAATAATAAAGCATGTCCTCAGCTTTCAGTGTTAAACTTGAACCTGTTGACGACACGAGACCGTCCTGACAAACTGAAGTCGTGCCATTTACGAGGCAGGGGAAAATCTAAGCTATTAGTTGCATGATGGGAAATGTAGGCTGCAGGCGTGCACGTCAGGATATTTTAAACTGTGACATTTCTGTACATTTGCAAATCCTCTAACTTTATAGAAGTGAAATACTAAACTGTTGGGGTGTTGTGTGCTTATTTAAAAAAAGAAACGTCACCGTCTCGGGGGCCTCGGGGCAGGTGGCTCCTTGACCTGGCTGTTTATGAATGGTCCTGGGCCTCTACCACATTCACACAGTGTAATTAAACCTGTTATTACGCTGTAATTAAATCTTAAGGAACGTGCAGTAGGAAAGTAACTGCCTGGCCAGCCTTCATCTGCAGTGGACACAGAGACACATGGAGGTGTGATCCATCCATGACGATGAAGACAGGCTGAAGGAAAAGCAAGAAAAAAAGAGACAGAGAGAGATGCACTGAGAGACAGACAGAGATACAGCACTATTCAAACTTCGGTGTTCTATCCCGGCTTATTGGAAAACCGTCCACAGTGAGCTCAGCACTGAAATTAGATATTGATCCTTCCATCTCCTCCCCCTCCCTGCATTTGTCCCTCTCTAGCTTTGGGACTGCACACGCTCCCTCCTGGTGATTTTTTTTCTTTTAGTCTTCCTTTCTCTCTTTACATCTTTCTCTCTGTCACTCTTGGGATTCTTCTTTCGTTGCCGTTCATGTATCTTTGCTTCCATCTCTTGCGTTATCCCACTTAGGACTCGAGGAGGGATACAAGGAAGAGATGTGAAGCAGCAAAGCAAAAACACAAACAAAGCAAAAAACAACACACCGACAGCTCCATGTTTATGTCTATATTTGGCGAATAATATTCCCGTGCGATTCTTACAATGTCCAGGTTTTTGATCATGTATACTGTCTATTTCTATGCTCTCTTATCTTTTTCTAGGAGGTCAGTTGCTGATGCATCTGTTGAAGGATTAGACAGAATTAGAGACGGACCTTACGCCACATCAGTATGAACAAATTATTTAGGTCTTAACCAACAGCAGAACTTCAGGGGAGCTTGTTCACATGAACGAAATAGATGGAAAAACTGCAGCGTTGCTCTGCTGGTGTCATATGATTAACTGAAATTACCGACTGTTGTGTTTAGATTTTGTGGCTCCACTGGGGCACATTTGACAGCTGCCATTTCAGGAACAAAACATTACGGTCGCAAAATAAAATGCAGCCAGTCAGTATAACACAGTATAACCCTCCTATCCAGCAGCTACACATTGCTGATTGTCGCAGCGTCGCATGCTTCAACTCGGTCAGGAAGTCGAACGTCTTGAGAGTTGTGCACAAAACCTTACCACAGAGCAAACACATCAACTCATGGGGTTTTTTGGGGGTTTTTTTTTGCATTACAGATTCTAAAATGTAGTCTGAAACTGACAAAATACGCATTGAAATGTAAAAACGTACGTAGCTCAGTCCTCCAGCAGACCGTTAAGAATGATAAAAGTGAGAAAAAAATCCAGTAAAAGTGACTTGTACCTGCCCGTCACGATCACCTGCGTGGACGTTGACCCTGAGACCTCACACCGAAAACACAATATTACACATATTTAAACATTAACAGTCAAACAAGTTATGTGACCAGCTTTTTTTTTTTTAAATAAACGTGTTAATCCTGAGTGATCACAACATATACAGCGTATAACTCATAATGAACATTTAGAAGGTTTTTATTGACCTTGAAAGACTTGAAAGAAAAAAAATGTTCCTTTTAACATATTTTGACAAATAAATTAAAAATAAATAGATACATTTGATCTCCATTTACTCCATTTACTGTTGCGTCCATTGTCAGTCGTAATAAAAGGCCTGAAGCGCCCCGGCTGGAGCCAAGCTGATAGAGCTTTGCACCGCATAGATTAAAAAATGACATTTAGTCGTATTCCAGCATCATAATGAGAGCAATCGACTATTTTACATTTTATGTAAGGCATCAATATTGAGTCTTATATAGGGTCCCTGTTTCAAAATCTAGTTTATAGTTTATTTTAGTTCATGAAGTCCACTAATGGTACATTTTTAAATTAAAGGTTCGCTGTGTAATAGTTTCCCTCCCCTACAGTGGCTGCAAAAAAATGCAGAAAGTCTCGCGTTTGAGTCGGTGTTTGTTTTGTCCATTCTGGGCTTTTTTAGTCAAGGGGATATTAACTCTGGCTCACGCTCAAACATAGTAGGTGACGGTACCCTCGATAAGGAGGAGAAGAAGTCTGTTCTGAGCCGTTGTAGAAACATGTCGATGCAACATGGAGAGGAGCAACTCACTGTAGATACAAAACAACTCATCCTAAGGTTAATGAAAACACAACGGTTCTTATTTTCATATGACTGTACACTAGTGAAGCATAAATTATGAATATTATATTGCATTTCTAGAGTTAGATCCTCCTAAATCCCTCTCAATCTTACACACTGTACCTTTATTTCCCATTATATTAAGTGCTGTTACAGTGAAGGTCTTCAGCCAGTAAGAAATGAAAGCACTTTGAAGGTAAAGAAACTTACTCCAGCTTCTATATATGTTCATGTGTGCATACTTTCAGCAAAGTAAACGTAGTATATGAAGGTATTTTGTGGCATGAGCAGCAATTTATCATTTTAAGAAAGGCAAACTAAAGAAAATAAAAAACAAACATGCAACAGATATTAGAATTAATAAGGACAACAATATCCTTTACTTTGCAATGGTGGAAACTATGCAGTTAAATGTGATATAAGACACATTTCTCACATGCACTGACCATTGATGAGCTCATCTTGTGTTCAGCAACACATCACGTGTAGTTTCTGATGAAAAAGAAATGTTACAGGACAGAACTGGAACAATCTGCCAAAGCTTACCAAGAAGAAAATAACAAGCAGCGCTTTTCTCCCCCATCTCTTCCCTTTCTCTTTCCTCTCCTCCTACCTCCCTAGGGCTCACCTTCACTCATCACCTCATCTATTTTTCCCCTTCTGTTGCCAGGCAACAGACAGGAAGAGCATCACTTGGAGATGTCAAAACTAAAGGAAGAGCTTGCAGGAGGACACATCACGCTGATGTTTCATGAAATATCCAGGGTCAATGCAAATAATCAGACATATCCAAACCTATAATGAAATCCTTCAACAGAGATTAAATCATTGTCAGTCCCATATCATTACGAGGTGGAGTCAAGGCATGCTTGGCCTTCTGAGCATAAAGGCTGAAAATGGGAAAATAACTTTTTTTAAATATCAGCTTAATCCTCAGGACACCCTATTAAAAAAATCACACTTTTCCTCCTAAGGCCCTTTTAGGTCACGAAAAATATTAAACATGAAGAAAAAAAACTTTAACTCCAGTCCTCATCATGTGTAGCAAATGTGAACTAATTTTCATAATTTTAACCCTTTAAATGACAGTTTATTTACATGTCATTATTAATGAATTATTTTCTATTTGATGCAAAGTGTTTTTTTGTGCAGGGATTATCAGTCTGGGATACGTCAATGATTAACAAC
>JAPQRN010000005.1:28634884-28655799 GCA_037367275.1 Coranthus polyacanthus
TGGACATGTATTTATTTGTCTTGATGCTGAAATTCCAAAATTCCTTTAAAAAAAGAAAATCTTTGCCAGATATCATCATCTCAGCATAAAAACTGAGAAAATGAGAGAAAAATACAACTGAGAATCAGTCACAAGGGTCACAAGAAAACATGAGGGTTAAAAAACACAGTACTTTAAAATACAGAGATGTTTCTAAATCCATCCACAAACCTCTCTAAAACTAACTAACATGTGTTGAATTTGTTTAAGCAGTGCACACAGAGAAATACAACAATAAAAGTTTGTTGGCAGCAGCCTTGAAACAGTTTCTCCACAAACAACAGTTCACCCACGTGATCAGAAGACCTGTGTGCACTCCGGCTGCCCGGTGGAGTAGGTACGTTTTAGTTTAGGTCTTCGTGCAGGACCAGTGCAGCCTCAGTGAGGAAACTGCACACTGGTTTTTTACAAAGAAAAAGCTTCCTCTTTGTGTGTGCATGACATACACGTGATGCAACCTATTCACTGGCAAAATTAAGAGATGTATGGTTTTGACGGAACCACTTTTTATGGGAAAATACACCAGGTTGAAATTGAATGCGTGGATTAAACAGTCCAGCGGTGCTAGTAGTCGTATTACTGTGGGATGATTCTACAGTTCATAATTTATGTTCACACCAGTGTTAGTGCCCTTTATGTAAGATTATGGAGGTCAAGGTGGCAGGTGATGGGTTTGTTGTACCAGTGACATTTAGAACGGAGCAGTTAATAAGTAACCGTGTTATTTGTCTGTCAGTGGAGTTAAAAACAGGAACCAGGCATAAAATATGAATGTACAGTTGAGGTCGGAAGTTTACATAGCCCTCGATTAATTGCATGCAAACTCAGTTTTGTTTCAATACGTATTCCCTCCGTTCAGTCAGGCAGACTACCTCGTTTTGCTTATGTGACATTTTAGAATAATAATAGCTGACAGAATGGTTAATTTAATCTTTTACCTCTGAGGGTCTGCGTACACTGCTTTCTTTGAATTGTGAAACTTGAATCATATGTTTATCGCCTTCCACAGGCTTCACAACGCTCTTCATGAAGAACTGGTGTATCTGAGTCAGGGTTTCGGGTCCATCCAGTTTTCACAAACATTCTGTAGGATTAGGGTCCGGACTTGGTGATGGACACTTCCATAATGTTTACTCTCTTGGCCTTAAACCATGCTGGTAGGAACAGTGTTAAAAAAAAATCACCCTTCTTCATCCATACATTGAAGATTATATCTAAACAGTTCTATTTTTATTTCATCTGGTCAGGGAAAAAAAAAATCCTCTAAATGATAAGATCTTTATCACATTGCTCATCTGCAAACTTTTCTGCCATATGTTTTGGATTAGTGACTTCCTCTTTCAGGAACAGTCTTTCAGGGTCCGACCAGATATTTTTGGACTAGTTACCTCCAACATCTCTATCACAATTGACTTTTTTTTTTTTTTTTGTATGCAATACTTTAACGGTCAAAATGCTGAAACAACATACACATGACCCAGCAATCATCCCTGTTTGTTTATGGTTTACGTACAATAATTATAAAATTCTGTTATACATAAATATTGACAAGTACCAAAAAAAGATGAACCAAAAGACATGGGTTCACGTCTCCAAGGGGACATATAGCGGATGGTGCCGGGTTTAATTTAATGTTGTGAACACAGGTGTGTTTCAGAATCCGAACAGGAACTGGTCTTTCTACGGGCTCTGGTGCAACCGCGCAGCCTGCACCGTCCATATTTACAGCCCCGTTTATGACCCTCTGAGAATGTCATCAAATCAACAAAAGCTGATATTAAACATTCTTTCTACTTGTATTTTGAAACTTCACATCATCCACATAAAGCAGCCCAAACATAAGGCTGGGCTAAATGAACTATGGAATATACGCCTTCACATGAAATGCGACTGTCTGACTTCAATTCCACATCCTTCTGTATCCGTTCACGTGTTGTGAGTATATACATATATATATATATATATATATATATGCGTATAAGTATGTATACGTGTGTCTGTCTCTTTCCTCATCAGTATCTATGTGGGCTTTGCTGCTGCTAAGAAAATGTCCACATATGATTTATCTTCAGTCAGTAATGTGGCTCTTTTTCATGCAAGTAAAATCCATCCTTATCTCTCTGTAGCTCCCTCTCTGCTCTGCTCTGCTTTTGATTCCTTTTTCTTCCTCGTGGCAAGCGCAGAAGCAGCATTTCCTTCTCCTCTGTGTCACCTCCACTCCCTCCCACCCTCGCTGCCTCCCTCCATCTCCTGCTGCTTCCATCCTCCCTCCCTTTTCGCTGTGTGTTTGCAGATGAAACGGGCAGCCTGCCAGTTTTTCATATTTCTTGGCAGCAAAGTGGCTAGCCAACTTCCTGGGGATGGGGAGCGGGGGGAGTTTGGGGCTTGCAGAAGGTTACATTTGCACAATGTGTCTGTGAGAAAAAAAAAAAAAAAAAAGAGCATAGAAGAAGGAGGGAGGGAAGGAGGGAAGGAGGGAGGGAGGGAGGGGGGAAAAAAGGAAGAAAGAGAGCGAAAGCTGGGCTGGATCAGCTAAACGACTCCACCGTTCTGGGGTAATGGAAAAAGCCCTCTGGGGGAATATTCAGTATGCAAGAGTATCGAGTTGCATGCAGTCATTACAATGATGTCTGTCCCTCTCTGTCTTTCTTTTTGTCTACCTTTTCTGGAATGCTCCCCCCTCCGACTCACACACACACACCTTCCCTCCCTTTTTCTGTCTGTGCGAAAGTGTTCTGTGAGGAGATAGCTTTGGGATGGGGGGGGGGAGCTGGTTCAATTATAGCTGTTTGACGTATTTGTGTGTGTGGAGGGGGTGGCGCTGCTGCCGAGTATATAACAACACATATCCTCTACAAAACAACTGTATGCTCTGCCCTGCTGCGCGGTCAGGACTGACAGATAGTTTGAGACAGAGAATGAGTTAAACAGTGAGGCGGTTAGACTGGAGGAAGGAAATTCAGCTGTTTACCCCAACAACAGCCATAAGTTTACTTTTCCATCCGCATCGGCAAAAGGAACAAACTGAGGAGACGCAATAAAACCCCTCTGAAATGGTGTAGGGATTTGTAAAAATGTGGCAAAAATGTCTTTTGCCTTTTTAGGGAAGACTTACATAATTTTACATGCTCTACTGGAAAATTGGACGAAAAGATGATTGTGGTTTATTAAATATGCCACAACTGCATTGTTTTACGACTAGTAATACTAAGACTTGGTCGTCAAGTCTGAATTCACTCAGTGCGATTTGAACCGACAAAAAGGAACTGGAGGCGAGTTGAAAATGTCTCAACTTGATCATTTATTTGTGCGTCAAGAATGCTTTTAAGTGTTGGGATTCTCCAGTCATCACAAGACGTGATGGCAAAAAGACAAAATATGTTGCATCTAGTGAGGTGAGCACCTTAGTTGACTGATCTGTGAATAATCACAGACTATTAGAAGTCCTCCAGTGCTCACATTTATGCGAGTATCATGAGGCAAAAATGTGCTTCACACCCATGGGACATGGGTTTTAAACAAATACTGCTTTTCCATTGTACTGTTCAAGTTGGGATGGATTATGAGCTTGCGAGCTGCATTGGCTTGTCTTGACTGTTTTTCCATTGCTTAGCTAATGCAAGCCTACCTGTGCTGGTGGAAAAGCGGTATAACGTCTCTCAAGTTAGCCAAACATACCGTTTGGGAAAGAAAATTGAGGGCTAAGTCGTCACGGTTTCGAGACTGACTTCCTGTTGAACTCTGAACTCCCCACATTTTCAGTTCTGAACAAAACACTGTTGTTGAAATTGTCTCCAACAGTATCAGACTCTAACTGAAGTTCAAACAATGTGCTGTGAATGGATGTGATAAAATACGTCTCATTAAACAGACAGAATGTCATCGAAAGCAAATGAGTGATTATTTCTACAAATTGCTTGATCACTAATTACATTTACATACATACAGAGATTATGCACTGTAAGAGAAACGGATGCCTTTAAACATGTGGCTTTAATGTGGCTCAATCTTAAACAACTGGATTCCAGTCAGTTTTCATATTGTTCTCTAAAGAGTTATAGTTAAAATTGCAATAGCTATCATCAGCACAGCTCTCATTAGTTGACTATGGGTAAATGGCATCAAGCATGGTTCTCAGACGATGTACCCAATTAACTCTTCTAATCCCCTGACTTTTCATCTAACACCGTTAGGTCAGAATTTGTTAGTCCTACAATGGCAACTGGTGCAGATGAGAAACCGAAGACTCATTTACACACTGACAGAGACAGGGATTATTTTTCTACGTGATATCATTATATTGTGTGCCAATGTCTTGATCATGAAAAAAGCGACGATGTTGGAGTGAAGATTGAGAGTTATACCCAGTCAGGAAGCCTCCGGAGGAGCTCATATGGAGACTTCTGCAGAAAACTCAGAGTTGATTTTACACACTGACGTGCGAAGGATGAGCGGAGGTAAATTTCTGGAGCGATTTTGCGAGCTATTGCCTGAAGTGAAAAAGTTTCTCAGGAAGTCTAAAGATGCAAGTGCCCTGATAGATAGCGGCAGCTCAGTGCACATGGATTTAGCATTCCTCAATGACCTGAATTTAGATTTGCTAAAATATAACCGATGTGACCAGGTCCGTGGATGTTTTTTTAAGCGCACGTTACAGTTTCTATCAAACCCATCTGCAGCAGCGGGACCTGCTATAATATTCACAACTCTGCTCTGCAATGATCAGAAGGTGATGAAAAGGTGCGCGCGGCGAGTTTAGAAAACGTGCACGGCGAGTTGAGTTAGGGGATGCACGTATATTGTACATGTCCACATTGTTGAAACGGTTGTAAAACACACTCCCTGATATATATTTTTCCTAATAAATCGTGTAGGTCTCACTCCTCATTATAGCAGTGTGATACACATCAAAAGGAAAAGTGAGCCATTAAACAGTGTTTCCCAAACCTGCTTTTAAACAGTGTCTCGAAATAACAGCCTCCCCTGCTGAAATGATGCTCTCTCGTTCTCTTTTGCCTTCTCTGTTTCCCTGCCACACACACACTCACACACACACACACACACACACACACACACTCACTCACACACACTCACACACTCACACACACACACCCCTCCCTCCCTGCTCGCTCTCCTCTTTGCTGTGCTGCTTCTATAATTCAAATTCTGTCATGCCTGTTCCAGACTGCTGGCTCCAGCCTCTCTCTCTCTCTCTCTCTCTCTCTCTCTCTCTCTAGGAAAAGAAAAGCGAGGGAAAAGAGAGAGAGAGAGAAAAAAGCTCTTTGAGGGACAAAGCTGACAGAACCACACACAGGCAAACACACCAAGCTGAACTAAACAGCACACGTGAAAAAGTCTGCCGTGCATTTAGATTCTTGCAGGAACACCGTGCACGTCATTGCGCGCTGGTCTACACTCATCTGCTATTTCAATTGCTATCTCCCTCGTCCTTGATGGGAGTGGCGGAACAGAGAATGTCAGTGTATTACTTTAATCATGCAGTCGACGGGGGACACTACTAATTCGGTATTGCCCTTAAAGTTTGTGGGAGGCGTGAAAAAATAATGGTCTAAAAACCAACAGTATAGTCCGTCGTATGGCTCATTCTGCGATAGCACTGGATCCTATACTTTCCATTATGTAAGTCAGCTTCATCCTGGAAAACACCCAAACTCCACTCCCCCTATAGCGGCTGTTTTATCAAGTTACAACTTTCTAGGCCACTTAGCCTGCAAAGAGGGATTTGTTTAGTCAAAATGTCACAAAGTCTAAAATGCTAAATGAATCTGGTCCATGACAGACTTGACCTCCTGTTGCTATACTTTAGTAACACTAGTTATCTGTTCAGTTTGTATTACAGTACATTACTAACATGCCACACAGTACAAGGTCACAATATTATCAAGATCCACACTTTTTGCGAGCTTTCTTGCATCTCCAGTCATCCTGGTCACTGAAACTCTTCCTACAATACACACTACAGACGCTTCACATGTATAAATCACTTCTTTTTTTTTTTTAATGCATGAACGGAACATAATGTACCTTAAAAAATGAGCAGCTTCCCTGACTTTCTCAGTTGCCTACATCCATGATAACGGCCAGTCTTTGATTTCCTGATTGATTGACTGATTTACTGATTAACAAACGACCAGCTCGCAGCACAACACGGACTCCGACGGAAACGTCATGTAAGCACAGACGCACATATTGAACCTATTACAAAAACAGCTCAGTGCCTGGATTCAAGTAGCAGCATACATTCTATATAGGCCAACATTCACTTCATTACTCCAAACAGGATGCACTGTAAATAATACTCTACTCTCCTTAACATCACTGTAACAGACTCATTTTCCCCCAGTCCTCAGTTTGCTTCATGTTTTTTCTCTGTTAGGACCAGGACGCCCATGGAGACAGAAGGAGTTGATGGACACACTGTAATGTCCTCTTTTTTTTTTTTTCTCGTTTGATGACCTCCACACCTGAGTGGCAGGACGGGCCCACACACTGTGGCTAACTCACTATTGGCCTCTCAGGGTAATTGAATCATTAATGGAACATTTCTGCGGCCCGGCCCGGCTCATTGCCCCCCCTCGTTCTGATGGTGATGCAACAGCGACAAAAGAAATGGTTCCTTGAGCCACGTCAAAATGTCACCCAGGACAAGAAAAGTCATAAAATTGCTTCACTCCCTCCGCAGTTCAACACATTTTACACACATTGGATGGATTGCCCTGCGTGTCCACTTTGAGCAATCACCACAGATCGGCACTTCCTCAGCCATAGCGCCAAACGATTCCTGGACGCATTTTTCATAGTTGTCGCCTTATTCAACTCACCAGCTCTGAGGTATTTCACACATATTTCTATTTTAAGCAGCTCCACACACTGTACGCTGACAATGAACAAGATTTGCTTCTTGTTTGTGTGTAGTTAGATTTCTACTAAATCACCGTTGTCATCATTATGAAGAGATTGCAGTTTGGGTTCAAAAGTTGACTTTTTTTGACCATTTTCCTTATTAAAACTGGCTATGTGAGTTGACCATATTCAGACAAAGGGACGGAGCTGCAGGAGTGCGAGGGGTGATGGGGGAGCTAATGTTAAATGCTAGCTTACTGACACAGTAAAATGCTAAACTGCAGCAAACATTTGCGCAACAAAGTTGACAGTTCTTATTTTGTAACCTATTAACCACAGCTGGAGTTGAAATGTCTGCTGGGAAAAAAATGTTTTATTCAACAAACAGAAGATCCGAAAGTCTGACTCAGCAAGGGAGGCCTGTCAATCAAAGCCTGAGACGGCAGACATCAAAGTCTTTCAATCACCTTAAAATCTTATTGATGGAGCGATAATTTAATGATGGACCACCAGAGAGTCCGCATAAAGTGAATGAGACCAGAATGACACTTGGGAAAAAAATACTGACTTGGTATTTCTAGAGATAAATTCAAGGTCTACGGGAGTCTTTTTGGAGCCGGCGCCTAGTGGCTGTCAGCGGTATTACACTTTAAGACACTCCTGCATTGGCTTCCTTCAACCGAGGTCCTTGACCCTTGGGCTGGACCTTGCAGGTCTTTAGTATGTTAGAGATACATGTCATTCTAAAAAGTTACCATGAGACTCACTAGACTAGTATTATGGTCTGGTGTTTGTTGGGGAAAGTGGAGTAAATGGTCATAGAGTAGAAACAGTGAAAAATGAATAGAAATGTAACAATTCTGAGTGTGATTCTCAAGCCAAAGGGAAAAGAGAATAGGCACAATGATTGTTGCAAGTCTTGATCAACTGCTAATAACGCTCTCTTAGGACGCTCTGTTCCCGTCTGTCCTCTAGTGTCTCCATACAAAAGCACCGGGTAACCGGGGCAACAGCTGCAACAGCTCTGACTAAACCTCCACATTTTAAATAATAAAATAATCTAGACATGAGGCTGATGAGCCACGTCACCTGATAGATATGTTCAGGTCACCTAATTGTGGAGACATTACTCTCAAAGGCATTATTTTTTCAATGCTGTGAACATCACACATGAAGTGAAGTGAACATTTTCGGTTTGGGTGAACTGACCCTTTAAAAAAAAACTGCCTATTTCTGTGGACTAGCATAGAAGTCCGATGGATTATTCAGATTTGATGTTTTTTTTCCCCGTTTCCAAATTTGCACATTAATACATTCATGTGTTTTCAAATCTTGTCCAGCACGTTGTTGTTCTTCATCGTGTGCTAACTTTGAATTCAGGCTAACGTGATAAATGCTAACAGAGCCGTTAAACCGTTTCTTAACGGCAGCTGAAATAAACCAACAGCAGTCTCCATTCAAACACAGGAGGCAAGCAAGAAAGGAGACAAAGCTGGAGGGCTGTGAGCAGAATGTTTGCAGGGTTTCTTTCTGTTCCACCGCTCCCCTCCCTCATTCCCTTCACCCCAGTTAGCTGGAGACACACAGAAAAACAGAGACTGAAAAAAAATGGAGGCAAAACGAAGCCACACAAAGGCAGCGCTCGTACTCTCCACCGCCGGCTTACTAATCGGCGTCTTTGCTGTGCTCGATGCATGCCTGTCGCCCGTTACACGGCAGCATTGCCATGGCGACCGGGGTCTGAGTAATCATTTGTGCAATGACCCCTATTCTCCAGAGGGAAGACGGAGGGATGGAGGAGCTGAGGGGGGAGGAGGTCGGAATGAAAGCAGAGCCAGCAAAAGCAGAGGAAGGGAGGGGAGGAGGAGGGCAGGGGAGGGGAGGAGGCAGCGGAGCAAAGCAGCAGGGACCCAGACAGGAAAAAAAAGGAAAAGGAAAACTGATTTTCTCTCTACTGGCAGCAGGGAAAGAACCTTTTATATATATATATATATATTTAACATAATGAACAGAACTTGGTCTCAGAAAAAGGAGGGATAGGGAGAACACTGGTCGAAGGAAAGGAGGGATTTGGTAACGGTGAGAGCATAAATGTTGGTAGCACGGGAGCTAATGGAATGGCAGGGAAATGGAGAAAAAAACAGGCAGGAGAAAGACAGAGGTTTTTCAACCAGCAACCAGCTGACGTGCAGTATGTGTTACAGCCAACAACATACTTACGGTTCTTAAGTCTCATGGACTCACTATGAGCTAGAAATGTCAAGTAGGTACTGGGGGTGGCGCCAAAAATTAATGCGCTCAGTAAATGTGCTGTTTTGTACATGAGGACATTTTGTCCTGATGGTGGCACTGCAGGACACGTCGTGTAGGAGCAGCATAATTACAAAGACCATGCCTTATTTAGAGCCAATTATTCCACTAGGTGTAAAGATGTCTTGCTCTGTAAGGTACTGTATATGCAGGCAGATAAGTGGATGAAATGGATCAGCTCTGCCCCACCTTTACTGTGTAAAAATATAGAGACGTACAAAGATGCACGTGTAGAAGTGAAGGTACAGGACACGATTTGTCAAACATACCTGTAGAACGTCCACTGGTGGAGACCAACACAACTTTGCCTGTAGATGCCGTTTTGTAATGATCCTCTTGATGTGAACGTCACTTCTCAAAACCAGATGCAGTGTCAGTCGTATTGATAGGATCAGTCCGTCGGGGGCTCGGTTACACAACTACGGTAATGATGGCAAATCGAAGCTGACCCATGATGTTAGTCTGTAAACTGTGACACCGGACAGTGAAGTACGTCTGCTGATCTTGCCGTTTGCCTTTGTTTTACCGGGAGATCTTTCCCAACCTTGTAGTGACATAAGTGTATTAGCTGAAGTGTACAAAGTTAAAATAACTGGGAAAGTGAAGAGTCAGAGTCCACCTAAAACACCCAAAATGAAGCTTTTGAAACACAATCATTCAGTGTCGCTACTATGTTGAATTTGATCACCTTGCCGTATAAGTAGGTCATTCAGTGACTTTGTTAACCATATAGTTGATGAGGTTTCTAGGAAAAGGTAGGAGCCGGTTTGAGGCACAGATACAGACCAAAAACAATTACGCATATGTAGACTGTGTAGACACGATGAGACGAACTAAATGTTACATAATGTAGGCAAACTGATGCAAACCCCATTTATGAAAACGGTGCAGATGTACAGTTACGTATGTTGTTGGAAAAAAACAAAAAACTTAATACAGTAAGGGCTTTGTGAAGAAGGGATGAAAAACAATTAAAAAAAAAAAACGACCAATTAAAAAGGAAAGGGTGAGATGAAATGAGAAGAGAGGCTAGAATGAAGAAGGACTGAGAGGTTTTTAACCACACATCGTTTTGGTGAACACTGATTTGTTCACATGTGTTAATACTGACAATTCACAGTGTCATTAATGTGGGAAACAAGTGTAGCCAAGCCTCAAGGCTTTCATACGCCTTCAGGCTTTTCGTTGTGTATTTTTCATCATATGGAAATCAGCCCACATGTGAAAGACAGGACACGTAATCCTGGCCACATGGTCCGCTGGTTATTTGGTAAGTTGTATGGATCACTGTTGAGTCCAGCTACCATTAGTTTAAGGACATAATAATTGAATAATAATTAGATATGCTCTCTATTTTCCAGTTTCCCGTACCAAAGGCAGCCACGTTGCAGCATCTTTTGCCGCCGAGTCCGACCGAGAGGGCGTTCCGGTGGGAAAGTGACGGCGGTGCTTGCCCTGTGTCCAGTACCTTGTGAGGTGCTTCACGGGGTGTGGCGGAGCACACGGGATCCGAGGCGATGTGAGCAGGATTTCTCAGGCTGGATGAAGTTACTCTGGGAAAGAGGATTAAAGCAGTGGATGTGACTGGCCATCAGCATCATTAAAACTCCACCTGCTGATACTGCAGTTTTCCCACTGATAATGTATTCATCCTCCTCCAGCCTCTTTCAGCATAAAATTACATCTACGGGGAAAACTTTTCCCTAAAGCTCATGTATTAACAATTTGCGTAATCAGTACACAACAATAACTATTTGGGATTTTCGGAGCGTTGCGTAGTTTTTCTTTTTTTCTTGTTCTTTTTCCATTAGCATTAAGGTCTGTGGATTAGAGGAGGCTGCACAGAAACAAATCATCAGACGCAGGTGAATTAAGTATATGTTCTTTTTGTGTTATTAATTTCAAGTATTTATATTTCTAAGAACTGACCACTATGTTTAATCATTTGTAACTGTCAGCTGCTCACAGTTTTTAGCAAAAACATATCACTCCTCTGTGAAACACACATATTTAACTAAATATTTTTATGTATCGATCAGCACAACCCCCCCCCCCCCCTCCTCATGCCAATTTCTGACGCCCATCATTCCCCAAAGCATCATTAAATTCCAATTATTTTCTTTTGAAACATTTTGTGTGACGGACATGCAGGGCTAGATAAAGAAACCAGGCACGGTAGTCCCGCCCATGTTCACTGGGATTGAAAAAGCCTCAAGTCTTCATCAATAAATCATCATTCTCTTCATTTTCACAGTTTATTGCCGTCTTCTTTGGAGCACTGAGCTAAAATCTAATTTCTGACAGATACGGTGCAAACAATTTCTCTTCACGACTAAACGGAAGAGATTGAAGAGCGGTTGGTGAGAAGTGGAGTATTTTTAGGCACCGGGTAACTGCAGTAGCTGAGCTTAATATACAGAAAAAGAGAAACATGAGAAAAGATGTAGAGAAAGGAGGAAAGGAGGAAACAGGGTTATAACTGAGGTAATGACACAGGTCTCCATTGGTGACCATAATGCAAGTCAAAGAAGGGCACTGAAGCTGAGAAAAAACACACAAAAACACATCTGCTTTGCTGACACCTGCAACTGTGCTGCAATGCTGCGCTCACGCTCAGAGATGCAGAGGTAGAAATAAACATGCTTGGGAAGAAACGGAGGGGTGAAAGGAAAAGGACGGCGGTAGCAAGCGGAGGAGCGGCAAAAGAAGTCGGAGACAATCATGCAGTGAGGCTGAAAAGATGAGGGGAGAACATAAACAGAGCAGATGAGCGAGGGTGGGAGGACGACTGTGAACAGGGGAGTGCAGATACACAGAAGAAAGACTGGAAATAGAAAGAGACTGGAATATAATGGAAGGATATGAGGAGGAAGAGCAAGCACACTCCCTGCATTTAAACTGAAAACAGCAAAGCAATGACATCAGTAGCCGTTTGTGTAAATACAGTATCATGTGAAATGAAAGTAGCCTATACACATAAATCATCCTAATGTGTAGCGTGGTGGATACGTATCCTAATTATAGTTCTTCTGTGCCACAACACCCACCTTACTGCCAAAAAATAGAGTTAGCCTTCAAAAACTGTACTGCAGTAGACTTTTATTCAACATTTTGGGAACTACACCCATTAGCTCATCTTAAAAACCGTACGGCTAGCCTAGCTCTCTCCAGCTCAGAACTGTCATCATTTTTACGTAACTTCCTTTTTGTGTGCAGATCAAAAATAAAACCTGTTCATGTTTATTTTTGAGACCGTCTTAAAACAAAAGCTTCACCACAGGGTGTTTGTGCTCGTAGCTGATTAAGGCTCGTAACTGTGAATCTCAAACATCAGATGTCAAAAGTCAAAGGTTAGTGTTTTACCTTTAAGCCTTCCACCATCTTACTCTTACAGAAAAACTGCAAGACTTTCACATGTGCAAAAAAAAAAAAGGTGGGGAACATGTGACTGCAGAACGAATACCCATGTGAAACCCATGGTACAACATTTGTTAACTGGTTTCCCACGTATCACATGCGATCACATGTGGATTATATGACCCTCACACATTAGACACACATTAGTGGTTTTATTGTGGCTGTTTTCTGTCTAAAAACAGAGCTATAATGTAAACTATATATGTAAACTAGCATGTGAAGATCATGAGACACTGTGTTATTTTGACTGCAAGGAAAAAACTTGATGATACCATAATACAGATGTGTGTAAACAGCGACTTTCAGACTTTATCCAGTGATGCAGTCTGTGGAGTTCGTTGGCGGTTCTGGTTTTGGTGAGTGTGTTCGGGTCCATGACTTCCCCCTGCCATTGATATAATTCCTTAAACCCCAACCTGAACCTTTACCTTAGCATCACAACTTAAAGCTACAGTAGGAAGACATCTGGACAAAAAGAAAATGCCAGAATAGAAAAGACACTCCCTCCTCCTCCCTCGTCTCCTAAACATAGACCGTACGTAAAGACAGATGACGCAAATCGGGCCAGATTTTCTAAAGCCTGAAAACAGCGCTAAGAGGAGGCGGAGACGTCTAGTTTCCTCTCAGACCACTGGAATCGCAAAATGCTGAAAGGCTACGGTGGAATTTTTGCCCAGTGACACCAAAACAACTGTGACCCATTGAAGCTTTAAATGCAACAGTGATTTCGTAGGTTACACCTTAAATATCTGTGGCAAACACCCTACATTACTGTCGAGGCTGGAAGACTTCTGGAAATCTGCGAGGCTCGAAGTCTAAAACACCAAAATAAGTTTCAAAGTCTGTCAGAGGCATAGACCGAAAGTCAACACAAACACACTTCTTCATCCTGTTCGTTGTATTTTTAACTCGCTGCTTCTCTCTCTCTCTCTGTTCCTCCCCCGTGCACTAGGTGTCAAATCACGCGTGAATAGTAGCCTCCCGGCAAATGCTCCCTCATGTCTGAATGAAGCCGTGATGAACATTAACATAGAAGTGACCTACGTATGTCTGAATGACGGGAAGGTGTCGTTTTAACAGCCTGACAAAGCCAGCAGTTCCTTTTTTTTCCCTTCTCTTTATCTCATTTGTCCTCAACATGTAATTGTCAGTTGAAGGTTAAAAACGGGGCATACAGAACATATTCATCTAAGTTGATTCAAGGATTCTTGTTTTCTCTGTTTGTCTTTCATGAATAAAATGTGCAGACTGTACTGTGCGGATGCTAACCCGTTCAGGCAAAGCTTCATCTGGTGAGTCCTGATCGTCCTATACGAAACTGGAGGAGTAAAAAATGGTTTAGTCTTAGAGATGTGGAAACTCTTGGGTGTGCTCCTCTTTGCAAACAGCTACCTCCTCTGGAAGAAAAGGCATGTCTGAGTCCTGCTCTGCATCATGCATTCATCACAGTCTTCCAGCCCTCAGTGTACTCTTACTCAGATGGAGCTCCACGTTCTCGTGACTTCCAGTTCATCCCGCGTGGAAATAAGCATCGTGTGACACTGCACAGGCTACAGGAGCACTGTCTCACCTCAGAGGTAGAATTTGGAAACGGTATCAAAAACACTAATCACACAGGGCAGAAAACTAGAGCTGCACTGGCCTCTACAGGTTAAACGCAGGTTATTGCACTCACTTGGCAATCATTTGGACCTATGTTCAACCTGTAGAGGCCAGTGCAAAGCTGGTTTCTCAGTGGGGTTTTAACTGCAGTGCTGCTCGGGCACATAACATGCAAAATAAGAGTTTTTCTTCCGTTTCTTTCGTTCCATCTTCTCCTCCTTTCTGCTAATTGTCTTCCATCCTTTTTCAGTCCAGGTATTCAGACATTTGCGCTGATAGTGTGAGCGATATGCAAAATGGTGTGACTCTTCATTTATTTTTCCTGCGTCACTACATTCTTAAGTAAGTGCTATAAATAATCTGAGAGGTGGATTCAAGTGCTGAGTTTGATTAAGACATCACAACAGCATTGTTGTGTCTCATCGGATCCACATCCATACCCGCGTGTAGGGTGATGTTATCCACATGCTTCTAAAATGTGCCAGAGCCTATAGAGTTAGAGTCTAACGCTCACTGCCATCTGGAGCCACAAAACCTGGTCAAACAGGTGTAGCCTGGGTGAACAGAGCAGGAGGAAACCTCCAGCTGATTGTGATAAGCTGATTTTAAAAACTCATTTCTATCTCACGTGTCTCGCAGACGTTCTAATCTCTAATGAAGAACGCACACTGTTGTACTTCTGGAGTGCAGTTGCAATATTTTGAGCAGCATCTTATGAAGACTTTTGGAGCCACCATCTAGTGGACGTCGGCGGCACAAATACCTCTGCATTAGCATCAGTCTTCAGACAGGAGACTTGTGAGAGTTTGTAAAACATGTTCTCGTTTAACCTTCCGTAGTAGCTGATTAAGATACAGTCTCTGAGATTTCTGCATCAGCCTCAATATCCTGCAGTTGCACTGAATTTTGTTTGTGTTTCAGCTTTAAAATACTGCATCTTTAAAAAGGCACACGTCACCTCGACATAAGCGGGACACATTTTTAGAAAACTCTCTGCATGGAGAAAAACGTATTTTCCTTTGAACCTCTGTGCTTTGTTCTTCTGAACGCGCATTTGTAGTCACTTGTAATGATGTGCCATTGTGTCAGGCAAGAGAGCATTTCCTCATCAATGAAATGTTTAGTCTAGTAATGAACAAATGCCCCGTGTGCCCCAGTGCCCTCACCTGGACTCTCATTTTGTCTGTCCTCGTGTTACATATGTATAACCTATATTTTATCTACAGAATGTGCCTGCGTACGCTTGGTTGTCCTTTCATACTCTGGCTGCCGTGAATTTTCCATTTAAGTGTTTTAACAGGTGTACATGCCAAATGAAAATGGTCAACTTACACATTAATGAACGAATTGACTCCGAAAATAGCAAACCCAGTGCATCAGAGTGGATGAACTATTGACTGAGTTTAAGAGGCTGTGATTCGGACTTTGTAGAAGTTTCTCATCATTTACAGCTTTTTGAACAAATGTGTTGTCGTTTCTTAATGTTACATCTTCGAGACAACTTAACTCCACGAGGATTTTTCAGGTGGTTTAAAGTTATTTGGTTTCTACCCGGAAAGCAGTGTGTTTTGTAAGTCGCAGCTCTGGGGCAGCGGTAATGAGGACATTCCTGTTAGACAGCCTGGGTGGAATTTGAATAGTACAGAGGAACCGCCTGATGCTGATTGGTCGACAACGACATATTTCCAGGCGGCCTGTTTGTCACTCAAGAGGGGCCGGGTAGCTGATTGGCTGTTCCTGAACAGGGCGGGCCCTTCAGCTTCACTATAAATGTATTCTGGCTTCAAGGCATCTGCAAATGATTGCTGGCTTTCAGAGGAAGGCGGATCATTGTGTCCAATGTTTCTCCACAGAGCTGACTTGAGCCTTTCTCCTCGAACAAAACGACTCCCACTGAGATAGCTGAGAGTCGGGTTACCTCTCCTGGAGCGGAGGTGGAGGTGGACTCGGGGAAACTAACAATGATCAACACCATGGAGTGCGCAGTGGACGCGCAAAGCTTGATTTCCATTTCCTTGATGAAGATCCATAACTCCAGGACGCAGAGAGGGGGGATCAAGCTGCACAAAAATCTGCTGGTCTCTTATGTGCTGAGGAACGCCAGACAGGTCTACATCAAGGAGAAATACGCAGAGATCTACAGGATGCAGCAGTACGAGGAGGTGATGACGGTCTGCAACGAGATCCAGGAGCTCAACCCGCTCGATCTGGACGCAGAGGACGCCGACGACGAGGAGCAGGCGCGGGCTGCTTGCTGCGGCGAAGAGGCGAGTCTGTGCGGCTCTGCGTGCCTCCGAGCCACGGCGCAGCCAGTGGCGCACGCCCGGGCAGCTTGCTGCTCTCCTCTGGAGGACAACATGAAGGAACCAGAGCCCTCCTACTACCGAAGCTGCTGCATGGAAGCTCCTTTTGTGTCGCCCTGTGACCAGTTTCCTGCAAACAACAGCACGCACTGTAACAAAACCACAGTGCTGGATTTGGACACGCATGTAGTGACCACGGTGGAGAACGGCTACCTCCACCAGGACTGCTGTTGTGACGCGCTCCAGTGTGGCCAGGGCGCGCAATCGCCGGCCAAGAAACGGAAGGTTGAATTCGGGTGTTGTACATCCGATATTGAAGAACTATCGGATTTTACAGCGGCTCGAAAGCGAGCGAAACGAGAGGACTGTTCCTACTCCCACCCGGACTACACGGACACTTCCAACATCTCCAACCTGATCTCCATCTTCGGCTCGGGGTTTTCAGGGCTGCTGAGCAGGCAGGCGGACTTGGAGCAGATCTGTAGCAAACAGGCCCTGGCCAGTCTGGGAGCATGGACCAGGGCCATAGTAGCATTTTGAACACTTTACTTTAGGGGAAACCAGGGTCCGGTGTAACATTTTATCCCTTAAAGTATTTAAAAAAAAAAAAAAAAAAACCCCAACCCAGAGCATGTTTCTACTGACAGTTTTTTGGGAGCACATCGTTAGGAGAATGTTTCCACATATTAACAAAGACACGTTTACATATTTAGCCTACATCATGTCTGTGTAGAAAAGTTGTGCTTTATAAAACTTTTTTGCACCTTTAAGTAACATTTAGCAAATCTTCTGTGGAAACATTCTTTTATTGACGTTCCCTGACAGTATTTATGTAACCATTACAAAATGTTCTCCGAAACCTTCCGGGAACATTCCTGGAAATAGTGAATCAAACCACAACGTTCTCTAAAGGTTAAAGGAAACATTACCAAATGGGAAACTTGGGGGAACGTTACTGTGAAACGCACAGTTTTTTAAATGACCGTTCCACTTACTGGTGAAATCCAAGTGTTCAAGAAACACACGCAATGTTAGAAATCAAGTGTGTTGGGTCACTCACAACACGGGGGAAAAAAGACAAGTCAGGTGACAAATATATTTCAATTCTAACCAGAGGAAGTGATCTAATAACAGTCACAGATTTGTATCGCTGCAAATATCAAGTGTTGATCTTGGACTCGTGAACATTCGCTGCATCTATTCTCTCTTGCGTTGCAGCTGATCTGTAGATTTGTAAAAAGGAAAAAAGAAGAAAAAAAAGTACTTTCATATAGTGGCAACATAAAATATCCAGCTATACCTTTGTCTTCAATACGAGCAGCATTTATCAGCGAGGTTTCTTGCTGGGTGACATCACTCTCACACTTGTTTCTGATTGGAGGGCGTTGGATGTTTCAGCTGACCCTGGTTTCCCCTAACTTTAAATCAAAATGACTTTATTTTTGCAGAAAAAAAATAAATGCTATTTAAAAACTGAGCAGTTAATGACAATAGTTTTGACACGGACTAGAGTGTGGGTCATATATGTGATATGTGCAGTCCCGTTTACAATATGGAAAGTACATGTCTGGAGAAAACACTTTTGTGACTTAACATTAGATGGAGAAGATGGATCTGTTGCCTTAAATCCAGTGCACACTACCGCTAGCTATTGTCATAAATTGAACGTACATTGAAAGTGACTGAATGTCTCTCCTGTTCTCTCCTGTCCTGGGCTGAAGAGCCTTTTGGGAAAAAACAACACCTTTTAAATGGACCTTGCACATCCTGAACAGCTTGTTGTCATGTGAAAAAATGTGTTCAAGACTCCCTCCTTAACAGCTTTTGGGCCACACGGACTCTGAACCAGCTCGTATCACTTGATGGAGTGCCAACACTTTCATTCTGTTACAGTTTTTTGGGCTATTACTGTGGTCATCACTACACCTCACTCCCAGTGTCTGATCCAGGTTATTTTGGCGTCCTCTCTTAATCAATGCTCAAAGCCTTCACAGCAATTCATAATTCCAACCTGTCTTGGTTTTGTGAGTTTTGTTTTGTTTTGTAAAGGAATAGTCCTTTTGTTTTAAAAAGGCAATCTCATAATTTAGCCATAACCTAAAAAAATCCATGCATTAGCTTTATGAGCACTATGTGTACCAAAATAAAGAGAGTATTCAGCCATTCTCTACATATTTTCTTGTTATTCTTGTATTTTTGTGCTTAATAAATTGTATATCACCGGGTAAAACTGTTGCAGAAAATATTTGTTAAAAATTTATAATCTTAATAAAAAATGAAAATCATCATCTCAGCTCTCGTGTTTGATTGGAAAACATGTTGCATTTCTCAAGTCCTTTGTCACGCAAACATTTTTACGAACCAACACATTTTAATACACAAACTGTACGTTCACATCAAACCATGTTACACTGACAATTAGTTTTAGAACCTTTATAAATACTTTCTAAAAGACATTAATACATGGTTTTGCTAGTGGTTAATACTTCCCCATGTTGCAGATAAGTCAGAGAAAAAAAGACTCAGTCGTATCACTTTAAAATGAACAATAAATACAAGTCATATCTATGGGTTCACTGCCTCAGATGTAAAAAAAAATAAAGCATTAAGCTGGCATTTATCTATGACTGTATGGTAATAATACAGTTCTAAATGTGAACAAATGACAATTAAGAGTCTAGACTTTCTGAAATCATGAAATCTGACAAATCATTGTTCAGTATCGAGGGCTTAAGACTGGATTATTAACCATTAGTAAGTCATTTATCAGCTCCTTTTTTTCAATTTACAAGCACAAGTGGTAGCAATAATAAAAAAAAGAATCCTATTTAATACAACACAAGTCTAATAGAGCAGAAGACTCAGTCCTCATCAGATGATGGCATTTTTGAGTTTGTCACCGTGTAAAGTTTTCTCACTCGTCACCACTATGAAAGCACACTTTACACGTTCTGTCCTTTGAATTATGGAGCGAATAATTTAACTTTAACAAACAACATATTTGAATGAAATCTTCTCTCTGACACCAAGCTTTGGGATTGGGATGAGGTTGGATTTGTTTGAGTGGATTGCATTAGATTGTGAAGGCGTTTTCCATTTTTCTCCTGAAAGAAGTAAAGGCTCAAACCTGGGCTTCGACTCCTGAGAAAGTCATCTATTTCTCTAGAACAAGCAAAAATTCTAAATACAAACCCTCAAATTGTAAATGGTGTGAAAGAGGCGACGGTTGTCATTCTATGTAAATGAGGCTCAGTTGTTCTATTTGCTACCTTCTCCGGTGGACCACCTTTACGGAGTCTCATCTCCTCCCCCAGCAAACTTTGAGTCCTGTTATCTCTGCTCTGTGCCACTTGGTGGTGTTCTTTAAAATCAATGAATGAAGATATCTGTGGGGCTGTGTATGCACAGCAGAGCCACCTCAGGCTGACCCTCCTTCCAACTCTCCACTCTCCAGCCCCCGACACCCTCCTCCCTCTTCTCCTCCTCCTCCTCCTCCCTCCTCCTCGTCCTCCTCTTTCTTCGTCCTCCTCTTCCTGGCCGGCTCATTTTTCTGCCTCTCAGAGTGAGGCATCGCTCTCCCCCAACACATCACATCTATCGCTGCTGATTGTTTGCTCCTCCAGGTCTGCAGGCTTTTTCCAGCTGCCGTTACCCATAATAATTTGCAGTCGGTAGGTTGCAATGGGAATAATGGGGCAATGTGTACGATGCATTGTGTAATTCTGCAGAAATTAGATCGAGGGTGATACATATATGTCATCTGATTATTCACAGACAGAACTCATCCACCTTCGGCAATAAAAAAAAAAAAGGACATCTTTGCTTTAAAATAGTGATTCCAACAATACAAACGTACCATTGTTCAGCCCTTTACAGCACGGATAAAAGGTGTGAACAATGGGTTTGTTTCATGGTGTATGCACAGCTCCTCCATCTGGACTCAGAAAGACTGACACCCATTAAAAGCCTCCTCCTCCCTTATATATACACACAATCAAATCAAATCAAAATTACAAATTTATTTTATTTTTATGGCGTCAGCAATTTTGAATTTAATTTCCTTTGTGATTAGTTATATCCCTTAATATTATAGTCTGATTTGGTTAGGTTTTGTCATACATACACAAGATACGTGAGATAAAACATCCCGAATAAACAGAACAAAATATGGTTATATATGTAAAACAAAGAATACAGACCCACTAATGTATATGTATAGACAAAGAGGTATGAAAGACCGAAAAAAAAAGGTCAAATAAAATAAAGTGTGGAGTGAAAACATTCAAACTTTTTTCTGAAGCGTTCTTATTTATTTTACCCATCAAACAGTTCTCACCTGATCCACATAAAGGACAATACCAGGTGGTGGGGTTGACGTGA
>JAPQRN010000005.1:28695575-28711888 GCA_037367275.1 Coranthus polyacanthus
TGGACACCTGCGGTACAGTTTGACAGGTGACCCCTATCCCCACTCAAACCCCACACCTGTCACTGCCCACGGAGCAGCTTCACACCAGAAACGACAGGAAGAAGTTTCATCTTCTCATCAGTTCACCATCAGGCATGTTGTTATCCCAGTTTATCCTTGTGTATTTTTTTTAAAACCTTCTATTAATGTAATTCACACTGACTGATGAAGGAAAAAAACGACTGAAGGGTCTGAAATGTCTACATGTGCTTTGTAAATACATTCCTCTCCTCATATCCTCCATCCTCGAAGGAAAACTAAACTGACCTGGAAATTCACTTTAAGATGGAAGCATGAACTCCTTCATTTTAAAAAGAAATCATGTCACAAACCATATCCATGTGTTCATTCACATGCATTTTCTCTACTTTCTTACATGTATCTGACTTTGATCATCTGTCTTTCAGGTTCATTTTGTAAAGACACAAAACCATTCAGAAATTCAAACGGGCATTTGATTTTTTCTTTTAATTTTCTTTGATTTTTTTTGCCAAAGCAACCTGCACGACAAGAGATGAGTGTTCAAAATCAGATACCATTTGTTAAGGTTTAGTTATGTCAAACCACAACACGTTACTTTAAAAATGAGAACATTTATACAGTATGTTGTTCAATAAAACTTACTACTAAATGCTTTATTCTGGCAAAAAGCATAAACCTACATTTTGTACATATGTAATTGTCTGGACCTCGGCTGGAGAGGAGGGCTGACTTAGTGGACCTGTTTTATTTTAGTTGAATACCCCTGAATTAGACCAACCAATGATCACCCAGTTCTCTACAATAGCTCAGAGGTGACTCCCATCAATTAGCAGCATATATAGGCCTTCACAGACCAGAACACAGTGTTACGATTTCTGACACAGTAATGGAAGGACAACAAGGACATGAGCAGGATCAACAGCAAGAAGAAGAGGAGGAGGGAAGGAAAAGGAGACAAAAGGAAAGAGGAAGAAGAGGAGTAAGGATAGACAACAATCTGGAACATCAGGATGAGTAAAGACACTACTGTAATTTACATATTTACTTGTACGACTCTGCCCAAGAGGTGTTTTTTTACTGTAAATTTTTCCTTTGTGCAATGCAGCGCTGTAAACATCTTGCAGTACAAACAGTACAGTGTAGAACAGTGGAGTAAAAATCCCACACACAGTAATGTGTAACTTTGTAATTTTGGAATTGCTGTGCAACACAAATTAAGTGTTGCCCTCTGCATTTTCAGTCAGTTTTGCCAAAAGCTTTGACAGTTTAATAGAAAATACTTAGAATAACCTGTTCTATTGACAACATGACTAAACATTTTGACCGTCTTGTTCAGAAACAATGGCATATTAAAGACTTGTATTTCTGATTGTACTGACAGTTTCACTGGTAGAAATATTTGCTTTTGACACAAACTAAGCATTTTGAGCAAATTACACACTGGAGGTCATTTGCAGGTCTTTTGAGAAATGCACTTACTGTTGTGCAAACCTTTATGATTTGAGAAACGCACCAAAGCAACTGAGAAAAACTGCAACACACTATTTAAAATAGACCTTCTGTGGACTTCATCAGCTCTGTAATACCTTGTCTGTAATTTTTGCCATTAGTTTAGAGTAGGGGTTCACAAACTTTTTCAGCTTGAGAACCAAAAGAAGTTCAGCGTCTCCCCAGGAGCCAAATGTACAAAAATGCGTCATGAACTGACATGTATACCATCAAGAGCCTTCAGTTATCAAGCTCCTCTCCTGTGGAACCAACTCCCAGTTTGGGTCCGGGAAGCAGAAGACTAGACTTAAAACTTTCCTTTTTGCTAAGTCGTATAGTTAGGGTTGGCTCAGGTGACCCTGAACCATCCCTTAGTTTTAGCATCTCTCCTCCTCTGTCTCTTTCTGTCTTTCTCTCCATGTATTACATAGGTCTCCATTACATGTTGGCGGCCCATTTTGGGTTCCCACCCCAGGTTTGGGAAAGGCAGGTTTAGAGACAGAGAGACTGGGAATGATGTGTGGAAAAAAAGAAAAAAAAAGTCTCTGGGAGTTGAACCAGTTGAAGAAGAACATTCCTTTTTAGTGCTTGTAACTACCAGGCGATAAACGAAGCAATAACAAAAGACAAAGAACCCAAACTTCACTGCTCATCTTTTATTTAGGCACATCAAGGGACCATGTCCATCTCTCCACAGTAGTCTGTTAGTGCAACAATTTGGCCTCAAGTGTTCGACACCATACCCACCACCAAGAACACAATCTTTCCTCAGCTTCACATTCACACAGCAAGGTGAGACTGAATGCATAAGAAGCCCAGCATCAAGCAAAATGCTGATAGTAGTCAGTTATAATTAGTCTGAAAAAAATCAGCCAGTCATTCATTGGCCATTAACATCTAGTCAGTCATTCAAAGCCATTCAGAAATCAAAGGCACAAATTTATAACATTGCATGAGTTCTCACTGAGATCAACAGGTTATGTGCTACAAGGTATTGACAGCAAAGATGACATGTGAGCAAGGCCCAGTTGTACCAATAGCACAGTCACAGGGAGCACCAACATCATAAACTACACATTCATGGGGAGTCAAGTAAATTTGGTAGATAAAGTAGGCATATCCCGCCCCCCCCATTTCAAATGTAGATAATGGCTCTGAGTACATACCATACGGCCACTGATGCACCTTATGTTATGAGTGGGCTTTATGGTGAAAAGGGCACGGGCATGCAGCCTGACCACAATACTGAATGTCAGCTTCATCACCGTTTAGTGCAAGGCAACCAGTCCACACACTGGGGGCAGAGGGCTATTCAGTCCTGGTACAGAAGAAAGCCAGAAAAAGTGCTGTACTTCCAGGTGCTGCCATAGATGGCACCACGATGCAACCGCAACCAAACCTGGTCACCTTGGTATAGAGGCAGGATGGCATGGTTGCTGGCCGTCTCATGATCTGGCGCTCCGTCGTTGGCATATGCAGACACCATTACCTCATCATTGCGCATTAAGTTGATGTAGAGCGGCACGTTGATGGCAAGCTTCAGGATGTGGAAGATAAAGACGTAGGTTCCATTCACGGGGCAGGTGAAGCGGCCAATGTGGGTGTCATACATGTCCCCCAGATTGCTGTGGAGCTGGTCGAACACGATGGGCTGGTCCAAGTTGCCAGGGGCAAAGTTGGCAGTGCGAGAGGCGGTGAAGGCCACTCGCAGTGGTTGGGAGAGTGGGTAGAGTTGCATTGGGAGCAGGGCAGCGTGGTGGTGGCCATGAGGGGTGAGCGGAACCTCCACAGTGGAGACAGACAGCGAATCCCCATGCCCTGAATCCACAATTGTGAAGACCCCCTCCCGGTCTGGACTGCTCACCTGAGAGGAGTCACTCCAGGCAGCTACGAAGAACAGACAAAGACCACGCTTAGAGGCTTGAAGCATCACCACTTTTTGGTTTTCATCAACAAGTTACCAGAATGACAGGGAGCTGATATTAAATGTTGGGAGTGGACACACAAGGCTTTGAGTGTGCTTAAAACAACTAAGTTAAAAGAAACAGATTCATACTTTGATAAAATATGTAAATGTTTGATGTGGCTCTATTTCAGAGGATTTTAGCTGCTGAACTGACTGACCCAAAACTGATTAAAATGTGAAATTAGTCCAACAACTTCCTCTTGCCATTTGGCCTTCGTGACTATTGCGTTAAATGCCTAAATAATGCAAAATGGTCCATTGAAAATAAGACACCTACACACATCCCTGGGGCTATTTAACCAAGGCTTTACTGTAATAAAATCTCTAAGCTGAAGGATAAAAGCTGCTGTTTGGTGCTTGTGTTCCTACCACTGGAGTTATGCCTTCCTCCTCCCCGTCTATAGCCTTGTTGGTATCCAGAGTCCTAAGGAAATGCCACATAGAAACTATGTTAAAAGTATTAAGATGTAGTTCATAGCAGGGTCATGAACTGCAACTTTAATCGCTGTAAAGATTAAAAGGAAGAAAATAAAACACAAAGGCAATTCCTGTATGAAAGTGAATAGAAAAGACAATCTAAATAAACATTTATAAACTTAACATTACCATACAGAAGAGACAAAGTTTGTTTCCCCCCCCCCACTTTAAATTCTTTACCAATTTGTTGCACAGGTTTGAAAGTGAAGGAGACTACTAGAAGTTATGTGAAACAGGTCAATACACAGGTAGTGACAGATCAGACAGTTGGAAACGGTGTATCCATAGTATTTGAAGTTAAACCAATGATGAAAGCATTAAACCAGTGAGTAGTATCCCTTATTGCTCTGCAGTGAACACGTAACAGCTCTACATGTTTGGCCAAGGTTGAAGCAGACAAGTCCTGACAGCCGTTTAATATGGCAGTACAAATGAGGTTCAAGTTGAAGACTTTCAACTGGAATTATTCTATAACCTATAAGAAATGGCACTGAAGTGCTGACTAAAGAAGAGGGCTGTGTGGCATCTGGGCTGAGTTGTAATATATCCACCATTCTTTTGTTCTACAGCCAGAAACGGTCACTGTTTGCATAGTTTGTACTTACTCTAGCAGCATATAGCAGAGGGACCGAGTCCCTCAGATGAGTCTGAGGGATGATGGATCCTGCTGGGAAACAGAAATCTGTGTTATGCATTTAAACCACACCAGGCAGATTCATGGTCAGGCCAACTATCTAAGCTTTGGGAGAGAAGTGATGGGACCCCTCAACATCTGAACCTGCTCAAGAACATGAAAAAATGTCAGAAGTAGACAGAAGATTATATGCAGTGGTGGTGAAAACCCAGAGAGAATACAGAAAGCTAAGGGTAGATACCTCGATACCAACCAGAAGAGCGAAAGGTTTGTGCCAGTCCCTTGCCGCCACGTGCCATACCTCTCACAGATCCTTTGGTGTAGTGCGACTGGCCGGACCGACTCACGCTTCCACCCGATTGGCCGGGGGACATGAAGCTCTGTCCACTGCTACCCGCCACGTAATCCGACTGGTATACTAAATGATGCGGCACAGTGCGTGTCAAACTCTGAACCATTTGATCCATGACGGCTCAAAATTCGCAACTACAGAACTTTGATTAACATACCTGGCTGTGGTTCATCTTCTACGGTAGAAAACTCAGGTGGAGTTTGGGTACTGGCAGTGCTGCACCTGGGCTCAACAAAAACCGTGGAGTCTGCTTTATAGTTCAGTTCCCCATTTTGAGGCAAAGTGGCATTCACCTTGAAAACCTACAGTGAGAAGAAAGCAGACATTAAAGAAGCCTGGAGAATTCAAGATGGCCCACTCACAACTAGTTCTAAACATAAAGGCAAAATTTGAGTCCGTACTCTGTTACCATGGAAGAAATAGCATCTCTGCTGGATCTAGACCTTCTATTTGACAACAGGCAAATTAACAGTTTGGGAGTTTTGTTAGCGCCAATTATTGTAAAACATTACCTTCTTTAATGGTGTACACACTTTGGTTTACACTGCATCTTTTGCCACTTTTCCACTGACCGTATCAGCTAAACTCGTCTCGGCTTTGCAGGTTTAGTACTCCCTCAGTGTGGCTGGTTGTCATAGCAACGCAGTGTAAACTATTGTGATGTCCTCTTTAGCACGACTGCAGCTACAAGCAAGGCGACAATGGAGGACGAAGAAATTTAAAACAAAGTTATAATTTCCAAAATAAAATGTAATATTACAATTTTTTCAGTTGACAATATAGTTGTTTAGACTATACTGTTGTCGATTTATCAAGATAGAGCCTACTCAAAAATTTGCTCCCCCCGGTAGCTTGGCTTCATGTCCCGTGATGCAACATGATGAAACGCATACGTACTGACGCAGTGACGATCTTTGATCAACCAATTTGATCTGCATGATTTCATGTTAGGTTTAGTGTGGCTTTGGCTCACGTGGAACCTGAGCGAACGTGATACTAGAAATAGTATCTACCTGGTGGTCCCTGCTCTCATGCAGTGGAAACACCAAAAAGCCGTGCCAAGTCGAGTCGATACGGTCAGTTGAAAAGTGGCATTAATCAAACAATTGTGACACAAGCATTCATAACTCCACGGACTGAAGCCTTGAGGTGGTCTGTCTCATCTTGTGATATGTCACAACCATTTTAAGGCAATCTGCACAGTGGCCACATTTAAGGAAATAAGTACTGAATGATAACCAAGTTACAATTAGAGACTTCTCGGTGCTGCGCATAAGATAAGGAACACGTAGCAGGTGTAAATAATCAGTGACATGGACTGCTTCAGTAGGAAGCAAACCTGTAAAGCATTGGTAGCATCAGATCCAAGAAAGGAGTTTTAGCAAGACTCACTGACTGGATGTTTGGAAACTGTGCAGAGGTAAGAGTTCGCCTTGTGGGGGGTGTGGAGAAAGTTTGTCCCTGAGGAGGACTCGAGGTGCAAGATGCCACGCCATTACAGGGGGACTGCTTCCCTGACTCAGTTGTTGGTGTCTGGGGTAACAAATGAATAGTTAATATAAAACACATCTACAACATTTTTACTGCAGCACAAGTGCTATGTGTCTAGAAATAGCTGAACATAATGCAGTTACATGAGGAAGCGTCTTCTCTTCCACACTGGTAGAGATGGTCGACTCCCTGCGGTACAGCGGTGGTGAGGGAAACACCTTTGTTTCAACCAACTGAAGTGGCTCCTGCAGAGACAAAACCACTTAAACAGCCACTTTAAGACTCATAGGTAATATTTTGTACCTCATGGCCAATGAGCTGCATCTTACATGAGGTAGGTCCTTTGGGGACAGCTCCAGATCACAGGTCTCCAAGCACTGATCCCCGTTAGTCAGACTGGCTTTGCGTTCCATAAGCCTGGTAGGCAGTGGGGTGGACTGAGTGGGGGATGAGGATGAAAGTCCAAGTGATTGCTAATGAAAGTCAGAACTGACTTATCACAGAAAATAAAACTGCTGCTTACATGCATTGCTTTGGGCAGGACATCAACTGGGCTTCTCAAGTCTGTCGGAGCTGGTGGGGGAACACAAAAAAAACCCCAACAAAAAAAAAACAACTGCTTTCAGATAGCAAATAGTCATGTGACAATGATCATCCTTAAAGACTGATGACCACATCATGTTGGCTGTAGGTGTGTAGTGTCAGAGTCCTGAAAATTTACTGCAATCAAGTGAATTTCTTTCTTCACGTGAAACCTTCAAAGTTTGGGAAAATAAGTTTTGATCTAAACTTGAACTAGTACAATTTCTTTCAGCTTCCTACATCCTCCAGATACCTCTGTATGAATTCATGACATCTTCAATGCATCTTAACACACCATTGGTTTCTACCATACATGTGAAGGCAATATGGATACATCTGCCCATTGACAAAATCCATTACTTCCATTGACCCATTAAAGGGTGTTTAAAGACACTGACTTTCATCAATGAACAAGTGTTTTGAAGCTCTGATGAATGAGTGTTTTTCTAAGTCTTGTGCTAGATGTCATTTTGTAAGCATTAGTGGCATTTCAATGATAATTACATTTTGATGGCATCCTCTACTTAGAAGCATATTTGCGTTCAATGACACTTCTTTGAGGGTCCTCTGCATGCACCTATGAGCGAGCTAGTAGTTCTGGATCATTGCCTCACAGGTGGAGCTGACCAGTCAGAACAGACGGGGCTTTTAGGGAGGAGGGGGGCAGTCTTCTTACAGGAAGCATGTAAATATGCAAAAGCACACTGCTAGTCATTTCAAGGGGTTTATTCAAACCTAAAGCCATTTGTTCTGGTCTGACTTGGTGCCTTTTCCTCTGGTTTAAATTCCAGACGCACCAATATGTATCACTAAAAGCCATGCGAGAATGTTTCCTTTTCTCTCGTTGGCAAGAGAGAGTAAGTAATTTGAAGAAGGTCCTCTCTGCACGATATTAAGACTGCAACTTACTTAAAAAAAACTAAAACAAAACAAAAAATAAACGAATCATAGGGGAAACCAATCAGAGTCTGATTCAACCAGCGTAAAGAGCACAAGTCAGAAGATACCAGAACTTAGTGCAAAAGATTAATGCAGGTACAACCAAAAGACAGAACCTTAAAGCTTTGAAAAGGTAGCGAGTGTACTTTGAGTTGGAGGGTCTTCACTGAAGTTACCCAGAGGAGTGGGAGATCCAGACTGCCGTCTCTTCAGTCTGGGGTGGCTGCTTGTAGGGGAGCTTTCACAGTCCAAGAGTGAGTCCTAAACAGAACAGGGTCATTTTAAAACTTTCATTAATACCAGCAAAACAAGTGTAGTCTATACAGTCAATAGTTTCTTTTCCTGGGTGGCACATAAAGAAAGCATTTGCTAAAAGCTAAATTCCACCTGCATGAAACTAAATGAACCATGGATCTTTGTCATCAGGTCTTCTAAGTGCTGCTTCCTCAGGATGGGGTCTTTTGGTAGGGCAGACGGGGAGTTGAAAACCTCTACAGGCATAGCCATATGAACTGCCTGTCAAGATTCAGAGGAGCATACTTTACAAATAGTCATCGTACAAATATAGGTTACAAAAAGCATTTGTACTTACAGATCTGATATTCTCTTCTCTTTTGGCTTTCCTCTGGGGAGAAAAGAACACTAATAATTACCTGAACTGGGGAGGTCATTGCTCAACGATCACATCCTGTACAATGGCTTTACAGAGCAGTTCACCAGTTAATGACGTGCATTGCACACCAACACACACCAGCATCTTCCCTCAGCAATTTCTCCCAGGAGATCTGCTGCACAGGATTACAAAGACCTATAACTCTCCCTGCATCAGCTGCTGTTCAACATCCCCACCCCTAAATGTCAGATCACATAAGAATCACAATTATCAGGAGGTTGTAATCCCTTAGAAGAGAGCTTGTTGTCTGTCCGCTTTGATGCGCCTAGCTGCGTTCAGATGCACAGTTCTCAGAGAAACTGCAGAATTAACAAATTAATGTCTGAATAAAACCAAAAGGACTCCTAAATGTAGGCCAACAATGGCTCAGGTTAGGAGAGTTAAAATATATCTGCTTTAGATGTTGTCCTTGAGTTACCGGGAGATGCTCTTTTGGTAGAAGTCAAATGTCTTCCCACAGTTCCTGCACCAAAGTCAATATGTTACCGGACCAGACTATCACCTGAACATGCACCACATCAATACTCTATTTACTTTTCTGTTATGTTACCAGAAATAAAGTGTTACTGAGAATAATAATTAATGTAATTTAAGAATTTCACATTATAACCCCTAGACTACAGTCAAATATCTGTTCATGTGTTCATTACATTTGTAAACCGTAAGTCAGAAGGTGCCATCTCACCTGTTTTCCGTCACACTGCTTCTTCGAGGTGACTGCGACTTTAGGGATGAAAGTGGCAGCTCCTCTCCATGGTTTACGGACCGTAGCCTGGGGTGAGGCGGATCCATCGGGGAACTCCATATCCCAGCAGTCAGGTGGCTCCTGCTCCTTCATGGCCTGGAAGTCATTCTTCCAGTTCTGAGGGGGAGGGGCCTCCATGTCGCTCAGGTAGAGTCTGTTGAAAAACTGCCATATCACCAACAGTATCAGTGAATCCTGGTGCATGCTTACAGTCAAATGCAGAAATCCATGTCTAATAATGTACGTCCCCTTACCTCCTTCTTAGAAGCTTCATTTGAGTTTGACTTTAAGGCTAACAGGAGCAAAAAAAGGGAAAGAAACATTAATCTTAAGGCAAAGGCTTAAAGTAATTTAGAGCTGCCACTTACTATTGATGATCAAGTGATGGTTTTAGTCATTTTTTTTAAAAAAGGGAAAAAAACAATTTTGGCCAGTGACAGCTCTTTAAATGTGAGGAAGGATAATTGCCATATCCATTTCTGGTAGTTATTTATGTTTGGTGTGAGTGCTTTCCCCCCCCAGAGAGTCCATTAAAGTCAGTAAAAGTCCATTTTTCAGTTTTGGAATTTTGTTCAAATATATAAACTGAAAATACATCCTCTCGTGCTGTCGGGAAGATAAATAGACCTTTATTGTCATTTCACAGAGCACAATGATATTAAATAGCAATCCATCTGGTGAATTCACACAACCACCATTAAAAAAAAAAAAAAAAAAACAGAACAAAGACTAGAAGAAGGTGCAGTGCATCAATAAATAAAATGTACACTAAAAAAATCATCTGAAATGCAAATAAAAAAGAATTTTAAAAAAAGTATATTTCAGCATCTGAGACACTGCACATATGCCCAGTTGCAGAGGGCATGTGTACAGTGTCAGTGTTCAGTTCTTGAATGGCCCCGGAGGGAAATTACAGCACCAGTACTCATTCAAGAAAATAAAATATACTTGAGGGGCTTTTAACGCCGACCCTCGTTTCTCTACAATCAACCCAAAGGTCAAACACATACACCAGATATTTATTCCATTGTGAAAAGTCCTCAGGAAGTATTCGAGTAGTAGGAGTTCTTACTGTTGAGGCTAGTCGAGCTCAGTAATGCCTCCACAGTCTTGTTTGGTGGAGGTGGAAGACAGCGGAAGTACTTGCAGTTTGACAGCCTGGTGAGCTCCTCTTTCAACATCTTAACTGAAAGGACGAGAGGCAGTTAAAAACCAAATCCTGTCTGAAGCCTTTACAGAGATCTGGATCTAAGTGCGATCGGTCTTTTTACGGTTTTTTCGCCAACTCACATGTTGATCCAGCCACTGGTTTGTCTTTTCCGTCCAGGAGCTCCAAGTAGACCAGGGCTGCTTGATCCATCTGCTCCTCCAAGCTACAACACAGCGACAGGACGAAACAGTAAAAGATCTGCTCATGAAACACGCCAGTCCTGATTCACATTACTGATGTCTGCCACGTCACAAGTCACCAATATGATAAATTATATCAGATAATGCATCTAAAAATCCAACACAGACATCCTCTTAAACATATTTTTACACCTGACAATAGGCAGGTTTCCATCCAAATGTATTTCAGATTCTATTCAAATTTTCAGAAAATTGGTAAAAGAAACCTTTACGTGCATTTATGCTCATTTCCATCCACTACTGTGCTGCCGATATTAAAAGCTGTCTCCTCATCATCATCATAACCATCTGAAAGTTTGCCCCCGTTTGTCAAAACCTTCATCTAACATTTTTCATACATTTCATTTGGGATTTCATCGCTGTTTTCCATCCAATATTGTATTTGTTTGTTTAATTCAAGCGTCGTTCAGTTTCCTTATTGCTCCACACATGCAGACACAATTATTACTATTATTAGTCTGTTTCCATCGCACTTATTCACCCCCAAATGTCCAGTGTTTCCACTTGGGGTTTTTAAATGCATAAATTGAAAATGCAAATAAAAAAAAAATGTTTTAAAAAAAAACAGCTGGATGGAAACACACCTAATGTCACTGCTGAGTCATTGTATTCCTCAACCAACACCACGGAGGTATGATTAGAGCAAACTGACTGCTTATTGCAATGACAGACATGCAGCAGGTAAAAGTGATCCAAATCTGTCATAAAAAAAACAGATCAGTGTCACATTTGAGCAAAGAAAAATCAGTGTGAACAGCACAAATCACATAGCATGACATGTGCCACTTCCATGTGGTTTTAGATACAGATCATGTTTGTTTGCAACGTAACCTCAGTCTGAACAGTCATATCAGAACTGATGCAGCTTTAGTCACTGTAGATCAACAGATGTCATAATTCTGTGCTTCTATGCAGATTCATTTATAAATAAGTCGCTGCTGACTTGAGTGGCCTCCGTTTACTTCAGTGCTTTGTGCGTATCCGTTGTTGTTTTGCATTTGCAGGGCAGTTCAGGCCTGTTGCCAGTTCACGCTGGAATCTGATACTACTCATATTTTAAAAAATAAATAAATAATGAGCAGCCAAGAAAAAAAAAATTCAGATCTGAGCACTAAGGCTTACAGTGTGAACCTAGCCAGAGACTGAGGGTCACTGTGCGTAGTACGATGACACCCACCTTAGCCCGTTATCCCTCTTGACTCCCAGCAGGGTGCTGAGCTGGCTCAGGCTGTGCAGCTGCTGGGCTGGGATGTGAGGTGCCTGGTTGTGTCCGGCAAGCAGGTCTCTTCTGACGTGCTCCTGCTGCAGGCTGTGGAGGACATGTTGGACCTGGAGCACAGTGCTCAGCCGCTTCCTCTCTACCTCCAGCTTCGCCACCTGCTCCTTCTTCACGGCCTTCTTCTGGGCCCTCAGCAGCTACAGGAAAGAGAATTTGAGGATCCGTTTAGCCTACACGGCAGTACTGTGCCTCATCACATTCTGCATTTCCTAATGGAGGACTACAGCAACTGCTACTTAGCCAACATGTTGCTCTTACTATGCAGCCTTTGGAGATAAGGTTTGACAATATAGTGATACTCATAAGACTAATGGTCAAACCAATACAATTACTTACAATGGCAGACAGATAAGCGTGAGTATAAACTGAGGTCAAGTCATTTATCTTTTCCCCGCAAGATGGTGCGAGAGCATTACGCATAACAATCAGTTAGAGTTGAGAAGGTTTACAGTGAATCAGGTTCCAGGAAAATAAAGTCACGCGTATCCTTTACCAGTAGACCTAAAGTGACTTTTCAGCTCAACAGTCGCCACACATTTGACACTGAACATTTAAACTACTGTTTTTTTGGAAATAAAATGAACTGAAGAGGACGAACATTCTGAGTCAAGCCATCCAGGGTTTTGTGCAGCTCCTGTGCGAACGCCAAGTTATGCAGCACCTCCTCGTACTTTCCCACAGCTGCCTAAAAAGAAAAAAGACAAGTGGGAAATATCAACCCAAACACATGATATTCATTTGTGAGGACAAATCTTTGTCAGCATGATACAGCCAGCTCTTACCATCTGATCCTTGTTTAGTGCCTCGCCTTTTTTCAGCCTCTTCTTGTAGTCCTCCAGTTTTAGCTGTGGGCACATAAGACAGTCACGAAATCCAGGCCCCCGCCTCCATCAATCCAGCTTTTAAAACTTTTTATTCCTTCTGTCCTACCTTCTTTTTCTCCAAGTTGCGGACCTTATGTTTGAGGCAGATGAGGCCATCTTCTATGTATGTTTCATAGCCGGGATAGGCGGTAGAGACCTCCAGGCTGAGCTGCAAGGAGCTTAGCCCACTGGGCGACTCCACCTTCGGGCTTCCACCGAACACTTGGTCCTCCAGTCTTTCCTCCCCCTCCTCCGGGCACTCAGGTAGGGAGGAGACATCCAGGGTAGGGGAAGGAGACAGCTGCACCATGCTGAGTTCCACACTGGAAGGAGAGGAGCACATTTTTGGTGTCAAAATGCAAATGGTGACCTGTGTTGTAAGTGTGCCATGCAGCTGCAGCGGAGAAAAGATACAGCTGGTGCCAAGCTGAACAGAGATGGAGATGGACTCGGTCCAGTTTGGACCGACGCCAACCCCGTGACAATGCATTTATACCGGCCACTGAGCTGCGTGCCTTCTCTGGATGAATCATGAACGTAGCAGAAGTAGAAAGCACCAGCTCAAAATACGCACAATTAAAAAAAAAAAAAAAAAAAAGAATATGCAAACATTTTCTTTTACACCTCTCCCATTAATAGAATAATCCTATTTATGGGCGATGCATCCTCCCTGCGAGTGGCACATAACCTAAAGGTGGGATTGAGATTTTTACTGGTTATAAAAAAAAGGTAAATTAAGCAATAAAGCTAAAAAAAAAAAATCAATTAAAGCTGGTGCACGAAATCATCATCATCATCACCATCATGCTGCAACCACGCAGTCGATGACAAACACACCTAAAGTTTGCTGCAAACACCGTTAAACAACATAAGACATCCAGAACCTAACTTTCCTCATTTTAGTGGGGTTTTTTTTTTTCTTTTTTCTTCCAACCCGTCAGCATTTAATCAAAAGGAGGAAAAACAAACGCCACGCCGACAAAACAGCTGACCCACCTCGTGTCTTCGGCTCGTGCGCGTGAAATCCTCGCGGGAGAGCGACTCAACGTCCGAAAAACCCCCCAAAAAAAAAAAAAAACCTGACGGACCCCTTTCCAGCCCGACCTAACGCGTCGTTCAGCTCGCAGAGGCCACGCCGGTGTCAGCTCATACCTTTATATACCCTACCGTCACACACAGGGGGGGAAAAAAAAAAAAAAAAAAAAAAAACCCACCCTGACCACATCCGGTTCTGGTTCTGGCACCTGTCACGGCGCAGAAGACGCAAAAAACACACAAAAAAAACAAAAAATAAATCCCAAACCATCAGCACCGCCACCAGCTGGGATTTCACGTTTTAACCTCGTGACGAATACGACGTTTATTGTTTTATTTCACTATAGTGAGCGGCAATAGTAAGGTTATTTTAAAGGCACAGTCCGTCTACAAAGGGTCTTTTCGGAACACAACAACAACAACAACAACAACAACACATCATCACCACATCTTTTTCAGAGTTGGGAGGGATGAACTATAACTGTATTGTACAGTTTGCTGGTAGTTCAACTACATTTATTTTTACAAAGTCATTCAAATAGTCCTAATTATTTTTTTTTTTTTTCTGTATACAGCCTAATAAACCATTTGGTCATACTGTTACAGCCAGAATTAGGCTATTTTTTGTCATTTTTCTACTTCTTGAATGTTTATACGTCTGATTGATATCTGGCTATAGTTTTTTAATCTGAATTCATAATACTAAACCTGAATACAGTAGGCGTCGGTCAGTCATTGACGGTTGTCATTTATTAACAGAGTAGTTGTTCATTTGTAAGTTTCCTGGCTGACTGACCCCTCCTCGTTCTTTGCACTTTCCCATAAATAGCGTCGGACACTTGACCGTAGCAAATATAGGAACGAAGGCTTGTAAAGGTGGCAGGAAAGGCAGTGGAAAAACCAGCAGATGATCTTTACAACAATTATTAATGACAACACACATCCCAGTGTGTTAGTATAGTGAACTAGCAACATTTCTGATGTTGGGACGTTCTGTCTGAGATGTTATCTGAGAGTTAACAACGCATCAGAATTCACAACATTTCATTTTTATTTTGCACATTTAAAATATCCAGTAGATAGAAATAAAAACATAAATGATACAGTGCAGGAAGAGTTCATGTGTTTAACTTGTGTGAGTCTTCAGAGGGGAAGGCACAACAACAAGAACCACGACGAACCACGAGGAAGGAATGACGGACGACAATGAGGAAACAAGGTTTATTCTAATGCATCAGGGTAAACTCCTGCTTCTAATCCACTTTTGTTAGTGACAACTGGACAGAATTACTCAATCCGTATTAAAACTCTTTGTAGTTCAGCGGATGACCTCATCAATAAACTCTTTCAGTGCGTTTGCTTTTAATTTTATTGGGAATAAGCGCTGCTGCTGATCAACTTAAGCAAAAACAGAAAAGAATTATAATAATAAAAACTAAAATCTTCGCACGATTTAGGTTTATTAACTGACCTCCCCTTTGTATCTGCTTAATCAGATATAAACTATGAAGCTATGAATTGTTGACCCTAGTTTTAGATGAATTTTCCTAAACGTAAATATGAAAAGAAATAGGCCTCGTTCCATCTGGCAACCTCTATAAACATATCCAAACAGGAAGCAGATCGTGAAAACATGACCAGTTTATGTGCAGAAAGGGGTGGAGCACGACAGGAAGCAGTTACGGCATTACATTCCTCAGGTGTATCTGAAAGTAACTCAGCAGCGGAGTCGCAGTTACAGAAAATCAGTTTCTCTGCAAGACCACACTCGTTGGGGCATTTCAGGAGTGAACACAGCGGTGAGTACAGAGCACAGTTTTTAGATGAAAGTCAATATCCAGAAATATGAAAACTGAAAAATCACTCAGTCTTATAAAACATCTAGTCTGCTATAATCATGAATTCCAGTACAGCCGCTAAGTAGAGCTTCTAGTGAGATTATTTTTGGCACCAGTTACAATTTTATCTCCCTTTATTCATATGTGGTTTCATTGTCCAGATACAATATGGCTTCCAGCGGTTTCGTCTCTAAGGATCAGTTTCTGTGCTGCATCTGTCTGGATGTGTTTACTCTTCCTGTCACCATACCATGTGGACACAACTTCTGCAAAGCCTGCATCACACAGGCCTGGGATGTGAATGTAAAATACCAGTGTCCGCTGTGTAAAGAGCTCTTTTACAGAAGACCTGATCTGCGGGTCAACACAGTCTTATCTGAGATGGCTGCTCAGAAGAAACGCATCGATTTAAAGGAGCAACTGGCCAGTGAACACGACGTTCCCTGTGACGTCTGCACTGAGACCAAACTGAAGGCCCTGAAGTCCTGCCTGGTGTGTCTGACGTCCTACTGCGAGACTC
>JAPQRN010000005.1:28724425-28747080 GCA_037367275.1 Coranthus polyacanthus
TTTTATTTCGGTATGAAAAAGAAAAAAACACGTCTCGCGTTCTTCAGTTTAACATAATAATAATAATAATAATAATAATAATACATTTTATTTGACAGCGCCTTTCTAAACACTCAAGGACACTTTACAAGGAAAAAACACAGAACAAATAAATAAAACCACAAACAAAGTAACACAGAAAGAAGGGAAACATTATAGTGAATAAGCAGATTGAAACAGATGAGTTTTGAGTCTGGATTTGACCTGAGGTAAAGAGTCAATGTTACGGATGTCTGGCGGGAGAGAATTCCAGATTTCCATGGTGCCTACATAGGCCTACTCTGAGCTCTCAGATGGATAACATCCAAACTCAGATCTTTAATTACATATCTCGCCTTGTAATACATCACATAATTACACTGTAAAAGGTCTAGTTTCTACCACATCTTCTGTTTTCTTTTAAAACAAACCAGTAGATAATAAAGTGAGGCTGAAAATGCAGGTTGCTGGATATAAATAGAAAACACAGTAGTACCACACGACCTGCCTTTCATTTTTAAAGCCAGATTCAGGGGACACGTCCGGTCTTTAGAATTATAGAGCACCGTTTCAGACATTTTGGACATATTCGCCCAGGATACTAGTTAATTGACTGGTTTCAAAACTCTCAGGTTCTCCAGTTTGATTCTGACTAGGCTCATTTTTAATGCATTTATATGTAGTTGACTGTACTGTCCGATGTGGTACGTTTTAGTTCGAACCATCGGACACAACATAAGAGGCCAGTTATTGCTAAGGAGCTTCAACTCAGACCTATGTAAATAATGTATATTATTTAACAGGATGTTGACCTGCTGCACTACCATATCTTCTATAATTTATAAATCTAGCTCATAAATACATTACACACAATGCTGCAGGAGTATTAAGAAATACATAGAATTTAAATATCTACATGTTGTGTTTTACTGAGATGGTAGAGGAAATGATTTTAATTTAATGTGCGTGGATTAATGCCTGTGCACTACTGTAATAATTGTTTTCCATTTTTATTTTCTATTATTTATCAGTCTGTATATTTTGCAATTGTTACACGGAGATGTACAAAATCTACATATCTATATATATACAATCTCATGAATATACATATAGACACGATGCTAAATTATCACTTGAAATTTAATTTTTTACACGTTTTTGTCAATATGTCAACTAATTACGTAACTTGAAACAGGTTTTAACACTTTTGATTCACTGTGTATTTAATTTTTAATCGTCGTCTGTTATGTTTCTGTAGGGACACGTGCAAAAACACCCGAGACACTGAACATACAGGGTGGTTTTTTTTTTTTATTGAAATAAGCATAATAAATATCAGAACAGAGTAGTCAGTCAAAGACATTAAACTCTTAATTGTCCAGCTATGACCAGGATGCACAACCTCTGTTGTTGTGACTGTCAGTAGAATTCTCTGTTTCCAGTTCGTCAGTGTTATCACCTTGTATCACACGGGATGTCCATGACACAAACCCACCCAGGGAGAAAAGTAAGCAGTAGTCTTGCATGGTGGGAAGTCAACTGTCCACAATAAATGTCCACAAGGCAGCTAGGGTGCGTTCACTGTCTGCTGCATGCTCCGTGTGGCCAGAAGAGGGAATCTGTTATGGGCCGTAGTCCTGCAGTAAAAGGCATCGGGGGCAGAGCGGCAGGAGTACAGAAGCTAAAACACGAACGAAACACATGGAGGTGACACTAGTGGTTACATTTAAACACTAAATAGTTCCAGTTATTACACAGGCTTCATCAACCCTAAAATACAGTGCTGTGATCTCAGCCCTGCCACAGATTCAAATTAAATTAATAAATACACGAAATCGAGACATTCAACGCCGACTCCGGCAGGCTGCATCTCTCACGAGGTCAACACTAGAAACAGCAGAACACTAGATTCAAACAGAAGGAAACGGGGTTGGATATGGGTATGCGTAGTTTTTTTTGTCCGCTTAAAACAAGTTTTCCTTTGGGAATTTACTGGAGACAGAATAGACACACCGGACTCTAAACATGCACTAATGAGAATATTTACAATTAGAGAGTTCACTTAAGCAAAATCTGACATGCAGCAAAACTAGTAGAAGAAATGGAATAAATTCACCTCTCGTATCTGCTGGCTGCCGCTTCAGTAGAAAAAAAAATGTGTTTTTAAACTAAATTACTATCATGAGTAAAACGTAAGGTCTGGTTCGGTCCTCCTGTGTGTAGCTGTGCTGAGCATGGAATGACCTCACTTCACGCTAAGACCGACATATGTGTGAAAAGAAAAAAAGAAAAAGAAAAGAAAAACAATACAGAACACACCATGTTGCAATAAATACCCATTTGTGAACCACGTGTATTAACGCGCACCTGAAAATAATCCCCGACAAATACTGTTTAAGTAACGTTACTTGAAGACTCAGTTGTTTGACAACAAATGACCTCTGACCTCTGAGTTTGAACAGACCAAAGAGGAAGAATAGTTTGTTTAGCCTCGTACAAGTGTCAGGAGAGTTCTGCTGTACAGCTTTAAGAAAATAAGATGATGATTACAGTTCAAATTTAGGAAATTACACTTGTTTGTCTTTCTGCGCGTTCATCACCTTGATGTCTGTGCATTAATAAGTGCAGAGCTGGAGTCAGGCTGTTGTTAGCGTCACATGGTGTGAAAGAAGTGGCTCAACCTGAAATGTTCACATTGAGAAAATGTGTCCTGTTTATTGCACTGCTACATAAACAAAACTGTAAAAAAAAAAAAAAAAGATCATTTGCTTTTGCGTTTTAATATTGGCACGATTTGTTGTTGATGGGTACATCTTAGTGTAGTCGCTAGATCATCAGGTATTGATATTATTCTAGACGGAAAGATCAAAACCTGCTGACTGTCTTTATGCTACGCTAGGCTAACCACATCCCGACTACAGCTCTGAGCGACACATCTCCTGATCTCACTGCATGAAGCGGCGAGAGTGAGACTGTTCAGATCTGTTCTGATGTGCCCCGTGCATTGTTGTATTCAGTTAAATCAGAAAATGCATCTTGCAGGAACTGAATCCAGATTCGTAAACTCCCAGCAGAACTGTGGCATTTATGACCTGAGACTGCATTTCATCTACGCTGCTGCGTTGCTTTACGGGAACATTTCTTTTGATGTGGGAGCTCATTCTTGAGCAGTAGTTTGACAAAAATAAATCAACTCTAACGCAAGGTCCGCGACGTCTTTGCTAATGTCAGTGTTGGCAAACTGTAATTTAATGTCTGTTATAACTAAATGACTGAAGCATAAAAGTTTCTCTCACACACACGCGCGCACAGTGTTACGGAAGTACACTACAGAAACCAGTAGATCACCTTGAAACATTATGCTGGAAGATATAAAATCAAACTGAGAGTAAACATACACAGAGCATTCACATCCTCAAAATATCACACACACACACACACACACACACACACCTGGACTTAATTCAGTAGGAATGTCCATGCAGCCACAGTAAAGCTCCCGCCTCAGTCTCTTCTCATCTTTTTCCCCATTCAAAGGTCTTTTTCTCCTTATTATCTGAAGATAAAGGGCGCTCTGTGCTGTAAGGGTTGTTAAGCTCCTTTCGGCAAATGTGTGATTTTGCACTATATAGAAAAACCGACTTGACTCTCCTCCAGATGCATGCTTGCTAATGCTAACTAGAAGGTGGGGGTAGGGCCACTTTAAACTCCAGTTACAGGCAAGGAAACACCAAAAAAGTTCATCCCAGAGTCTATCTAGTCGTACCTACAGGAGGAAGGCTAGGCTACGTACACCAAGCATACAGAGAAATGTCTCTTGAGCGACTTTTAAAGACCATACCAGTATTTTTTTATTTTTTTTTTTTTACATATTTCAGCCCCTCATCATTTATATCAGCGCTTCCTTTCCTTTTAATATTTCTTGAGTTTCAAGCAGCCTCTGGCCTCAGACGATTTCAGTATCAACGTGAAATCAGCAGGAAACATTAGGTGAACATTAGCTCACCGTTACCGTCACTGGGGTTGGTTTGAACTACTAGAGCCGACATACGCCTACCTCTAAATCACACAGTTGCATTACATGTGCCTTTTTAAAGATTTTGTTCAATTAATAGTCAATTTAGTTCATTTCAGCTGCAGTACTGTACAAGCCCCATGGGAAAAATAAAATGATTTGAATTGAATTGTATTTTAAAAGTTGAGTCTGGTGATGTTCTGTGTTATCATCAGATCTCATCAAAGGATCAAACACACTGTGATGAATGAAGCCAAAAGTTCACACACCACAATGAACTAATTGTACTAATATGTTTTGTATGTGTATTCACAGCCTGACATCACTTAAATCCACACGTCAGTGAATCACATGGAGTGCGACTTTGAAGTAATTTATGGAGAAACATATTTTTTAAAAATCACTGGTATGGTCTTTTAATTAGAAACAGTCTTTCGGAGCCCCAGGTGGGCTGATAATACTGCAACCATGATTAATCCAAAGCCCTGACTTTGCACTTTGCACAGGCGAACACGCTGCTTTGGTCACCAAATGTCTGTTTCCTTTCGATTTCCTGTCCTTCCCCACTCCTCTCTGACTACACATTTATTCACAGCAGAGCGGGTGACTGCGGGTGGAGGTGAAGGAAAGTTTGGAGGTAAACGCAGAGCTCGGTTGCAGCCTTGATGTCCGTTCTGGGGTTACAGATCGATGCCTTTGACCAGCGAGGCTTCCAGTGTGATGGGGAAGTCGTGGAGCGTCTCCAGGACTCCGATGAGGGCGTTGACCGTGGTGCGGTCTCTGAGCAGGGCTGTGTCCTCGTACATCTGCTGGATCACGGGACACTCCACCAGCAGGGGGAGCCACTGGGGCAGCAGACGGTCTCTGCAGACAGAAACAAAAACACAGCAGAGTTGCATTTACTGTGGAAAAAAAGAGGACAAATGATAGAATAGACAATCTAGACACGCAAACTAAAGTCTGCCTTATTTTAAGCCTAGTCAGCAAGACCTCTGTTACCATGGTAACGGCGAGTTAAACTAACCACAACATAGGTCGCAATTTGTGGTTTAATAATATTGTAGAACGAGAAACTGGAGGAGAAAACATTTTGAGAAAGTGCAGTAACTGCTGGAAAGTGATGATGTTTACTATTTAGCCAAAGGTAACTATGCTGAGCCTGACTGAACAACAATCACAATGGCTGAAACCTGCCACATAAATTGACCTTATATTTTCAGATTACAGTTCCTGAAAGTAGACGTTTTCTGCTGGACTGAACTGAGCCGAGTAGTTTTAAGTGGCGGCAGGATCAGCCATCGAAAAAAGTCTTAATTTCAGCAGAAATGTGCAACAGACGCATGTAGGCATCTATCTGAAGTCTGAGTCTTATTTAGATCTGCTAAGCCTTAGCGAGGGTCTGTCTTTGTGAAACCGGCCCCTCACCTGGCTCCAAGGCAAACCAGAAGCTGGAACTTCCCATCCTTTCCAATGCTCCTGGAGGTGGAGTTGATTGCGTTGACATAGCGACAGAGTGATTGACAGGTCATCCCCAGGGGTTCCGTGGTCTCCTGAAGGTCCCCCATCTGGTCAGCTGACTCCATGTAGGCAACGGCCTTCTCTGCAGAGTTATTGGAGGACAGAACATTAGAGACACACAGAGGGGCTGATAGGAGCGTTTGTCACAGTTCACCTTGGAAGCAGCAGAGGGCGCTGCGGCTCCACACTCACCCACAAAGTCCCACACAAACACAGTCTTCTGGAAGAGCCGTGCAGATTTAAAGCCGTGATGGAAGAACTGTTCGAGCGCTGTGACCAAGCTGTTCTCTCCACACAGCAGCACGGTCAGACTGCCTCTCTGCACGCGAACAGCAGACAAAACAAATGCTTACACACAGGTAGAGAACAGAGACACACGAACCACACAGCAAACCGGAAGGAGACACAACACAAAAGTAACGCATTCGAAATAAAATTCACTTTTGTTTTTTTGGAGTAGACTTTTGAAAGGTTGGGAGGTTCACTAAAGACATACTAAAAACAAACAAATACATTAAAATCTGTCCAGCAGAGGTCAACAGATCCTGACACCGAGTCCCTATAGAACCCTGCTGGATCCTTAGAAAACATCCGAAGCTTTCTGAATATAGGTTTGTAACGAAGGCTTTCTGTTAGGAAGATAACCTGGATCGTGTCACTACGTCGTCATCCAGACGTGACAAAGACGTCTACATTTTTTCCTTTTTTATACTTTAAAATCTCACATTTTCTATGCTCAAAAATCGGAAAAGTCCGAAAGGTTCTGTTGCCTGTTGAGATGACAGATAAATGTGTTTTTAATGTTTGACTTTATGTGTTCATTATACGCCTTTTGTTGTATGAAAACTACTAATTTCACTGAGTTAAAAAATAAAGAATGTGAATGTGGTTAAATCAGTGTGAATTAGTCTCAACGTAGCGACAAAGGACTGAAATCCTGTAATGATTATCTAAATTGACTGTGGCAGATTCCCACTCCTACAGAAGAAGCAGCCAATCAGGGATCTCTGCCTGTGCTTCACGGCCTCCATGCATCGCTGTCCATCTTTCAGCTTCTTTATTCTCTCTTTCCATCACACTGACAGAGGGCACTTTAGAGTGTGTTAGATAAAAGCAGCCATTTATACGGCATCTGTTCTCTCCACCGTGGCAGTACAACTACCATTAGGGCGGCCATAAAACCCCACTTCACTGACAAAAACATCATGAACGGTCACTGGATAGAGAGCAGAGACAATAAAATGCATTCCACTAGTACTATTAAATGAATTCCCCTACTGCGAATGGTCACTCTGTGCCGGACACACAGTCACAAACCTCTTTCTCTGGCTTGTGGAAGTGTTTGACGATGTTGTTCACCACCTCCCCGATGGCCTCTTGGATTTGGGCTGAAGTTGGTTCTAGATTTAGAAAAACATCTATATAAATATGCTGCACACAGCCCATAGGACATTACACTGCAAACGTAAATGTATTTAAAATGACAGAAGCTCTATGACTTGACAACCATCGGTGCAGGAAATCGCGTCATTTTCCCCCACAGTTCCACAACAAAGCTGACAGATACTGACTGTTTCCTCGTCCAGACAGCGACGTGATACTGATGCGTCTGATCTGGGATGGAGAGCGCTGCAGTGGGGGTGTACGACAGACCCTCCCACAATCCTCCTCTGTACTTGGCAACACCAGCTCACCGATCAGGACCCTCTCCAGACTGCCGTCGTCCACACCCTTACCAAGCCATCGGCCACATGGGAACCTGGGTTTTGAGACGGATGCGGGATGATTTTTAAAAAAAAATGCTACATCCAGTAGTGTGTGTGTCTACAGGTTCCTGCTGCAGGACACTCACTAGAGCACAAGTGTTAAAGTAGGGACCCATGTTTGTTTTTTTAATGGGTCTATTGACAATTTCTACATAACATGATAACCTGATCCTTCAAGTCTTTTACAGCTGATTGACTGACTGGTTGGACTGCTGAAACTGGGATTCGGATTTTACTTCAGCTGACGTGGGTTTACTCACCCTGTCGATTATTTTAGTGCTACTATTTGCATGCGCTTGGCAGAAAACTGTGAAGATATCATCATGTGCTTGGTCAACACTCAACAATTGCACAGAATCAATGGACTTTTTCATGTATTTCAGAAAAAAATGCATCATTGCAGAGGAATAACGCAAGATCCTAAGCCCCCACAAAATATCACCCCTTATAAAATGTACTGAATATTGTCTATATTACACTGTGTTTTTCTGTGTCTTACACACGTATTTTATTTCTCATCGTGTTGCTTTGTGCATGTTTCTTTCTTGATTTATTGACAATGATCGTCAAGTGTCGAATGTGGGATCTGCTCACCTGTAGGTGTGTCCAGTGATCTCGTTGCGCACCATCACACAGTCCACCAGCCATTTAGCCAGGAGGCCAGCGTTATCGTGACCCAGCTGGACGGTGGTCAGTTTACCAAGGTTCTGACACTGAACACAGAAGCAAAAAAAAACAAAAAAACATTTGAATTCCAAGTTTTTTTTAAAATTCACATCCAAATGTTCTGTAGAAGTAATTCTATCACAACTCTGCTGCTGGAGTCTTCCAATGTAAATTAGAACTTCCATATAGATATTTGTCTGAATTTTATTTTCATTCTTAATCCAGGAATCCAGGAAATGAGAATTTATTCTTTAATCCTTTTCATGGGTAAAATCTCTGCATACATACACATGCAAATGGAACAACAACTCAACAATTCACTACTAATATATATTTTATATATATATATAAAACTATGGATGGGAAGCTGTGTTTAAGGTGGCATTTTATTTTGAAAAGGCGCTCTCTAAAGGCAGACTTCAGGAGAACGGCGCCTAGAGGGACGAGAGGCAACAAAGCAGCTGCAAAGGAGATTTTTAAAAGAAACAAAGGGAGATGGAGGAGGGACCAGGGGCGTCCTCTAACCTTGAACATGGCGGAGATGTGCGTGTGAGGCCTGAAAGCAGACTGAGGGAGATGGAAACACTTGTTAAAACAGCACGGATGGACATAATCAAAATGTGGTGATCTCAGAATGGGGGAAAAAAAGACAATTGTCCATCATGCAAACAAAGAAAACACCATCAAACATGCACACAAACACACATGCAGTGAGAGTAAGACAGCAGGACGTCTGAGTGTCTGACCGCCTTCAGGTTCAAGAGGGACATTCGAAAGGTTTTCTCTGTGAGTGTTTGTTATGATTTAGAAAACTGTACTTTGAAATTATGAACTTTTTTCATCACCGTGTGTTACTCTGAAAAGTGAGTAAAATATTGGTTTGTTTAAAGTCATAATAACGTTTTCTGCTTCAGTGATAAAACCTAAAAAAAAAAAACATCAAAGAAGAAAAATAATTCACTCTGTGTTTGTGAAGTGTAAAAGAAATCTTTATGCATAAAGCGTAATCAAGGTATAAAATATGCATATGTTCATAGAGCTGTGTGCAGAAAACAGGGGGAGGTAACTTTGATCGACCGACCGACGTGAGAGTAAAATATGCTTTACAACGGTGTCTCTGGGAGCTACGACCCAGCGTTTCCCTCAGCATTTTCAGGAATGGTGAACCTTTGCTGACCTTTAACCCCCCTTTCCTCTGAGACAACATAACTCTTGCCACCTCTTTCTTCTCTTGCCTCCTCTGTCTGTAATAATAATCAGGCTCCTTATTTCTCACACTAAACTGACCAATCAGTAATTCCACATCTCTCCAGGAGGAGCGCAGCACACGAGGAGAGTGTGGATGATACAGCAAAAAGAACTGAGTGTTTGTCAGGTCTTGAACGTCTCTATCTTCATGTCTGACTCTGGATAAACCTGATAGCTGATGACTGATAAAAAACGATTGAGAACGTGTGTTTTAGGGCATAATCTACATTATACGTAATAACTGGATTCAATTTGTAATACTTTGTCCTGTCCATGACATTTATAGTAGAGAGACGATTAAAGAGACGATTTCCATCCATTAACTTATTCAGTGCAATATTATAAATACCACTAAAACTGCAAAAAGTAAGACCAAATTTACAATAAACCAGAATCATCCTTTAATGGATATTTAAATAAAATCACCAGTAGGTTATTCCATTTGTGTGCCGCTTGCATGCAGAGGGAGAAGAGGTTTGACAGTGACAGAGGATCATGCCTGATGCACACCACACCGCAACCCTGTCTGTGTGCTGTGGAGCTCAGCATGTCAGAGGTCAAAGGTCGCCCTACTCACGTCAAACGTCATCTCCAGGACGTTCTTGGGGATCTGCATGATGCCAGAGTCTCCCAGCTCACCCGACACACACACCCAGGGGTTGGACGTGGTCATGGCGTTGCTCAGCTTCTTGATAGGGATGATGACGACTCGGTACGGGATCACTGCAGGGACAGAAAGTATGACACTGGAGCTGGATCATAGATAAAAGCAAAGGGAAAACCGAGCACATTTCCACGTACAGCAAGTATGCGTTGACCCTGTGGGCACACACTGAGCTGAATAATACATACTGCCTTAAATCTTTGATTAAATTGTAATATACCCTCATGCTTTATTGATACTAATAGTGCAGCAAGGCATTGATCCATGTTCAGTTGCATCTATCAAGCAGCTGACATTTTGCAAATAATTCAGAAAGAACAAGCGGGAAGAATAGTCGATGTCTGTAAGAGGCTGTAAGGTGGTCTGTGGTAATCTACAGACGCACTGCACAATCTCTGAGGGTTCATTCCTCAGGATAAACGCAGTAATCCATCCTGTCTCTGAGCTCTGGTGACATTTTATTGCATAGATGCCTGATTTAGAAACCCACTGCAGTGCGTGTCTTCTTCCTATTTCAAGTGATGTCACTGTAGGTACAAAAATCTACGTTTTGGATTGTATCTGATGATCATGAAGAAAAGTTCGAGTATAGTGTAGATACAGGTATAGTACATTAAACCTACCGAAATATATCCTAAAACAATATATATATATATAAATGTGACAAAGCTAATGCATAAAAACTCTCAGCAATGATGATATTATCATGACTGAGAGTTTTTTGTTACATAGATTTATTGGAATATTAAACAGTGATGATCTTTCAGTTTAACTGAAACAGATTTCGAAGACCTGAGAGAGGACAGTAAAAAACATAGAGTATGTCCGCTATGAGTTTCGTCAAAAAAGGAAAAGTGATTAAAGCTCTTCTTCATCCTCTTCTCTCTTTACTGTTTGTAAGATGTAACTGATTGAAACACGACTTACAGCAGTTAGAGAAACAAACTTATAACCTATAAATATTTTAATCACCCAGACTCCTAATTTCTATTCAAACTATAGAGTGAAAATAATATGCACACTGAATTTAAATAAAATGATTTGTCTTAGCTGCGACTGAATCGAGGTCAGAGGTCGTGTGCTGCTGATGAAGAACTCACTGATGGTGGTGAAGACGCTGGTGAAGCAGAAGTAGTCGACGGCGTTAAGAGACAGGAGGTGGAAGAGGAACTGCTCCTTCTCCTCCTCGCAGCGCAGGAAGGCGTACCGCTTGTACAGCTTCCTGTGAGCAGACCACAGTGAGGTCAGGTCAGGTTCAAGTAATGTTTGTTTGAAAATCTCATCATCTGCTGTTCAGCCCGCACTGGCTGCACAAAGCAGAGGGGCCAGTAAACAACGTAACACAATGTCATCATCTTGGGAGAAGGAACATGGGGGAAGAGGATGAACTAACGAGCAGAGCGACCTCTGGATCATATCAGAGCCTCTCAGTAAACTGTTGTGTGTGACTGTGTGTGTTGATCGTCTATGTCCTCACTTGGTTAAGACTTGTCGCGACAGCAGCTGTTTGAGGTGCTGAGAGAGCAGCTTCTTCTCCAGGGACAGACGGATCCAGGCTCTGGCTCGTCCCACATCTGTCTTAATCTCAGACATCATCTGGATGTGCCTGTGGAGAGACAAAGGACAGTCTTTAACAATGTGGGAACAAAGGATGCTGGGTCCTCACAGATGTTTAGGTGCTGAACTTGTTTTACATTTCCCAACAACTCTTAGGGAAGCAGCGTTGTCTGTGCTCACAGATGCAGCAATTTAGTGACCACAGCTGGGACTGCAAGTCACCTGACACCCACTAACACGTAAAGCCTTTTTGATAATTCTAATTTAAGCCAGAGGGGCACTTCAAACCAAACGCCGCACTGTTAAACAACCCACGGGGCTGCACAGGTGGGTGTGATGTTTTAAATGGTTTGGAGATGATGACGGGTGGTTTTGGTAAAGGTGGATAACCTACCTCATGTCCTGTATGAGAGACACGCGCAGAGTCGGCATCGCTATGCACGAGTCAGACTTTCTTCTCTCAGGAATGTGCGGCGCTGTGGAGCAGAAATACACGCTTAATTGCTCTGTTAGACAATGTATGTGTGTGTGAACATGTCTTTGTACAGTTATGTGGACAAATTTGAGTATTTATCTATATCTGGAAAAACATTTTGGCGTTATCAGGACCATTTTAGCCACTTCCCACCATGTTTTCAGGGTTCAGACACTCAATTGTGAGGGTTAAGCATAGACTGTGTATAATTAGAGGACGTAGGAACTGTGACGTCACCCACTGGTTTCTGAAACTGCCGTTATGAAGCAAGTACATTGCAAGTACAGTAAGTGCATTTTGGCCATCGCCATGTTGGCTTTTTGGAGCTGAAAGTGGTCATATTTGGACAAAAGATCGCAAAAGTAGCTCTGTCTCTGACTCTGTAAAACAGTAAACTTCATCAAGCAAATTAGTAGTTTTACGGTGGAGCTGTCCGTCTTATTACATAAACAGAAGCTCATAAAGTTCGACGGGGAAGAAAATTTAGAGAAGGGCCACCCGAGCCGAGGTCCTTGCCCTTTGGGGTTAAGCTGACGGTCAAGGGCTAGGGAATACATTTTGTCAATGAGATGAGACGATAGCGACAGCGTTACCTGGCGACTCGGCCTGCTGCTGCTGCTCCAGACGCTCCTCTCGGGCCTGGTAATGCAGCAGGTGTGACCACAGAGCTGACTTTCCCTGAGAGGTGAGAGAGGCGAAATCACAAACAAGCAAATAACAACAGCTAATACATTCACTGATCAAGGGGGAGATTATACACACACACACAGGATTTATCAGGCAATAACCTCTTAGCCTCAATATCCAATATGCTCATAAAAACCTGATTAACTACAGACTTTTTATATTGACAGCATGAGAGACAGAGTGCGCGTATGAGTGCGCGCCAGGGGATTTATTTTATGAGAATCAGATTAAGACATTTGTGTGCGTGCGTGCTGACCTGTTTGACCTGCAGCCCGTGGCTCCAGATCCTCTCCAGCAGGTCACACAGGCTGGCGATCAGAGTGTTCTCCTCCAGGCCGGTGATGTTGGCGTCGCTGTGGCCCAGCTCCACTGCTTCACGACCCATCTTCGCCACTAGCATCCTCTTGGTCTGAATACGCCAACGCCGCACACAGAATCAAGCAAACACACAGTCATATATATATATATATATATATATATATATTCTTCCACGGCCACCGAGGAGTCATAATGGACAGTAGAACCGCATTCATTAACTGATTAATCCGATGCAGCGCCTTTATTTTGAGTATGTGGCTTATTTCAGAGTGAAACAAATACGTGGGTGAGGCTTAGTTACAAGAGGGATTGAATCAGTCTAATTGGACACTATTTCTTACCACCCTCACCTCTTTCACTTGCATAGTTAAATCAGGATGAGGATAGAGATTAAAAGATGAAACTAGACATTTTTGCAGCTACTAGTGTGTGTGATCAGGAAAGCTGTCAGCGCACATCACATGATACGCTGGGTTTTCTGTTTTACCTTCATGCGACACTCTTTGAGCAACCCCTCCACAAACTTCCAGTTGGTTTGGGCAATGACGGCGGGGGACAGGTCGGACAGTTTGGGCTGCCGCAGGCTCTTCCCCAGGCTGCGGGCCTCTTGCATGTACTTCTGAAGACCAAATAAAACCAGTTAGTTAGCAATATAGCATTTTTGCAGTGTACATTATCATATTTTGGAAAAAGATCCTGGGCCTTTAAGTGAGATGATTTATGATGAAGTTTGTTGCATTGGCGAAGACAGTTGACTAAATTATTTCAGCTTGGTGGAAAAGCATATATGATAATTCACACATTAAATACAGCGGCAAGTTATGAAGAATTCAGCAGTGAAAACATCATGTGATTTCAAGCCCTTGAAAAGTGGCTAGATTATGGATCGATGCTAAATCCCACACAATGATGGATGTAATGAAGTGTGAAGATGTAGTAAGATGTAATAAGACTAAGTATTTCATATAGGATAACTCACCCTAGTGTCACTCCATCCATTTCCAGTTAATGGATGGGTAGATGATGACCTCTACAGATACATTTAGAATTCAAAGAGCTTCGTGCTGTTAATGATTATTAGAAAGCTCACTAAATAGGATTACTCATTATGATGACTATAGATTGTAATTCTTTGATATGAGAAGGGATACAGACTTCAAAAAGGAGTGGATTTACGGGAACCAGGAAAGGTGCGGCACAGCAGAGGGGTGCAAATCTGCCAAGACTGGGTGTACTTTGGGGCGTACTGGGGGTGAGCAGGGTTCCTACTGTAGCTACAACTGAAGTTCCACAGCTTTCCCACAATGCTTCACAACTCTTACAGAGTCTGAAGTGAAGCATAACAGTCCTGAAACCGAGATTGAATCAGTGATAGAAACGTCCAGGGTCTCGAGTCATAGTTCCATCTTATGCGCCGTGGTCTTAGACTTGGACTTGATTTTATTTATTTATTTATTCACTTGGTTAATATGTAAACTGGTCCTCATTGAAGTTAAAAACTAAACAAAACAGAGCAAAAAACAAAAAGTATGAACTGGACTGAAATCGAGGTCTGAAAGGATCCATTAAAGCCGTAGAAGAAAGACTTGTGTTGTATGCTTTATGTAATCCAGTTAAGAAAAATAACAGTCCGAGGCTGTGCAACACAATTTAAGAAGAATTTGTTCATGTTTTGTAGCCCCTAACCTTCTCTGAGAGCTCTGGTGTTTAATGTAAATAGAATCAATCACACAGTGACTAGTGGAGATAATGTCAGTCAGTAAATTGATATAAATATATTGAAATCCCCAGAAACTACTGTGAAACGACAGAACGGCAGAAGGGTTTTAAATCGCACAATGCGTGAGGTTTAAAAAACACGACTCCCAGTTACAAGTGGAAACCCTTGGTGACAGTGCACAGAGCAGGGTGGAGGTGTGGGTGGAGGGGGTCGGAGACAGGGAGTCCACAACACAGGCAGCTCCTCCACATACCAGACAGGACGCAGAGGCTGATTTTTTAGGTGGTTTGATAGGCGGAGGGGACGCATTGTCCCACTCCCAAAAAGCCATGGAGTTCTGCAGGACCAGGCAGCCCTCCACCTGCTGAGGAGGAGGGGGCGGGTACGACGCAAACCCCCGGCGTCACACAAACAGACAGAAGACGACAGGAACAAAACAGAGGCATGGAAAAGAAAAGAAAAAAACAAGAGAAGGGAGCGTGCACACGAAGGGTGAAAAATAAAGCAAAGTCAACGCGAATTCAAAACAAAATATGACACAAAGAAAATAAAGACAAACTGAGAAAAAGAGGGGGCATTCAGAGGGAAGGTTATGGGGTGGCTGACTGGAGGTTTTCTACCTCTTTCAGGTCGTTGTCGAGGTTTAAATGCTCCGTTTGCTGTCTGTGACGATCTTTCCTGCGCTGAGCCGTCGCTGTCCTGTGAGACCACCTGCACAACGAGAAAAGCCTCTAAGTTACCCTTCATCTGCAGATCACATTAAACAAGGCTAATAGACATGACCTGTGTGTGTGCAAGGACATGAGTGGTTCACTTAAATAAACTATAGACTATATGAAAGAAATATTCTATGGAAATATGCCTATTCATTTATGCTGGAATGGGGGGAAAGAGATCTGCGTCAGTGTGGAGTTAGAACTATGTAGATGTGGATGGTCTGGCTTAGCATAAAGACTGGAGTGGGGTTTTGTCTAAAGCCTATAAACCTATTGACACATTTAAGGATCACTTCCAGGTTCAATTTGTTTTCTGGATTTATGCATGATGTAGTTGCACTTTAAGTATTTCACTAAATTTGACAGGAACGGAGACAGAAAACTGTCCCTGCTGGTTTCGTGAGGACTTCTGTGAATGGGCCGTTTCTTATAAATGAACAGTGTGCCGTCAGCCCTCGGGCTAAAATGAACGTTAAAATCGTTTCCGTCTCCTTCTGTTTTCTGGCGTTTTTTTCTCTGAGTTGTTCAGTTCTCCTTCTTGAACTGTTAAAGGCACGATGTGTCTTACAAAAAGAATACACGTGACGTGGTAAAGGTGTCGCCCGAGGCCTTGGCTGCAGACAGATTAATCAAAGTAAATAAAATGCTGGAATCTAATCCCGTGCTCCTTTACTGAAGACATGAGGCTTTTTCAGAGTGCAGTAAGTCCGTACGGTGCCGGTTTCAGGTGTAGGCTTGATGTTGACTCACTTGTTGTTGGTCGGCCCTGTGTTGAGCACGTCGGCCTGCAGTTTGGGGAAGAATCCCTGCTCGTATTTGCCCTGACCGATCTTCATATCCAACAGGTGGGGGTGGATGGCCGTGTGGTCGATCTTCATCAGTCGCTGCTCAATGGCCTGAGCTGGAGGACGCACACGATATACACGGGATGAGATATCTCAGGTAAAGACAATCTAACTGTTAAACACATACGCACAAAAAAACAAAACATACACGATCTGGTAAAGGTACAGAGGTCAGTGAGTCGGTCCTGAGCTGTGGTCGGTGCTGGTTTCTATTTCTGATGAACATGTATATGTTCCAGCATAACTGTTTGACATGTGAAGGAGAGGAGTCCAGTTTGGTGTTTGGCTCCTGGCTTTTCTGGGCCAAGAGGGCAGTAGTGATGTATAAATAGATAAATACATCCCCTCTCTACCTTCTTTCAAAGCTGGCCACGCTCTCCGTCATATTTGTTTTCTGTGTTGTGTTTCGGCTTTTCCTTGACTGGCAATAAAGTTGCGCAGAGAATTATTGTTCCCAACATGAGCTTTATGTTCACCGTTTGGTCCATCGTTTCAAACAGCTGCGATAACAGCGCAGTGACCAAAATCCCTGATAAGATCTGAGGACATACTGGTGACATAACAGTGTCAGATAGAGTAAAAGCACACATAAAATCAAACCTGGTAGCTAGGGTAATTTCATGGAGTAAATGAAGACAGATAGTGAAGGTATGAGAAAAACTGAAAGCATCTGTCGCCTTCGTACCCTCGTAGGTGGAGAACAGGTTATGATTAGGTTCTAGAGGAAAAAAAACATCTGTATAAAAGTAAACTTCAGCTTCGATTCGTGGCTACATCGAAAGAGACAAGAACCTGACAAACACACACCGGTCCCAGTCTAATGAAGCATGCCTAACATGTTGCAACAGCTGCTCGTTTTCCAGGAAGAAAAACCTGACGGGACTTCAAAACAGCTCGTTTGAAAGGACGAGCTCGGCTGTCCTCTCATCGTTCTGTCTCTTTCTCTCTGACCATTCATTACCACCTCTCTCTTTCCCTAGAGTCCCACTAAAAAAAAAAAAACTAAAAAAAAAACTCATCCCTCATGACTCATCCCTTCGCCTGCTTTATCCTCTCCTCACACAGCAGCAGCACCAAACATATAGAATCCTTATCGCTCATCAGACCCCGACCGTCTGGGTTATGCTGTCCCGTCGGAAGCAGAGATCGTATTTACTGTCTGACTGAATTCTCCGAAAGGAGCTGCAGTGTTAATCTCCGCTGTGTTGCGACCTGTGAGCGGAGGCATCGGTGCGAGTCGCCGCAGGCAGAAGGAGAGGCTGCCTATTGTCTGGGTAATTGGGTACCTGCATGCACCATCGCCCTTAAATGAGCTCACCCTCTGCAATTAAGCTTTACATCGATCGGCCCATTAACACGAAACACTGTGGGTCGCAGACAGACGAGAGGCAGAGGTCCACACAGAAGAAAACAAAGACAGTACCCTCCTGTGAAACACACTGAACCTGAAAGCAGATACAGTCAGTGTTCTGTTATATATAACCAACAAGCGTCTGAGTCATGGCATCAGATCGATCATTCAATAAACATTTCAATATGAATTTGTCTCCTTCAACATATTGTGCTTTTTTTTTTTTTTAGGTTTGATGCTGATGGGCGCCTACGAGGCCTGTACATTATTTGAAAGTAAAGTGAAATTTTACATATTTTCAAGTTGACTTCCTTCATGACTATCACTTATATTAAATTAGCATATATTCATTGAAGATATGTATCTATTTCAATTAAATGAACTGAAGCACAACGCCTAAAGAGCAAAAATGAAAGACTAAAAAAATGTGGCTGGGTCAAAGTAGTCAAATAAACAGAAAAACCAAAGTGAGACAAAGATTACTTTTGAAATTGAAATGTCAGTCTTCAGTTTCAAAAGTGGCGGTGGTGCATTTCTGTCATTCGGACATGGCTCTCGGTTTCTAATGCTTCCAGTCTTTGTTCGAAGTGAGGCAAACCATATCCTGCTATGTGTTTAAAGCTCTGAATGATATCGATCTTCTCTTCTAAGAAAAGCCAATAATGTTTTTTTTTTTGTTTTTTTTTTTTTACACAGTCACAAACACTTGCTACTTTGGTCTCTCATTTTTAAATACAAAAGCCATCCTGCATTGAACGTCTGTTATATATCTTTATTAACACCGGTAAACCACAATGAGGAACACACGGGCCTCCAAGAGTCTGAGTCAGTCCTGAACGTGACCTCCTGCAAACGCGACTGCACATTCAGCAATTAAAGGCTTAACCAAGGCAATCCAAAGCAGCACTAATTGAGAAAAAAAATGACCTGACCAAACAGTCTTGAGTGTGTGCGCTTGTGTTAGTGAACGAGTGATGGAGTGTCTGCTGTGCTCGGATAAAGAGAGAAGAGAAGGAGGGTTTTCTGGTCACCGGGGAGAGCAGAGCTGCTTCCAGACGATAAAGGTGAGACAAGAGGGGAAGAAGAAATGTGGGAGATAGATAGAGATAGATGCACAGTGTTTATGCGAGTTTTAAAACTCCACAGAGCAGTGCAGTCCTATTTGACCTTGGCTAATGGACGACTGGTATGTTTTGAAGGATGGACAGATGCGCAGCAGGCTGATGAACAAGAGCCAATTAAAACCATCTCCCCATGGATCAGTCTATCTAACCACTTGTGTTCCAATTTTAATCCTTTTTCCTGTGAAGGAAGCACACTCAAACATGTCTGGGCACTCGGGCCTGTCCCTGCTGAGCTTACCAGACTCCTTGAGGATGGAGCACCTCTGGTAGCTGGAGGAGCGAAGGCTGGGAGCGCGGACATTGTAGAGACGGGCCTTGTCGATGCGGGCGTCGAAGACACGGAGAAGTGGCTCCTTCTCCTCCCACTGTGACATGATCTTGTTGTCGATGAAAGTGGCGAACATCTGCGTCTCGATGAAGTGGGAGAGGAAGGGCAGGTAGGGCTCTGGCTGGTCTGACAGAAACGAGGCCTGCAACGAAGAGACACGCATGCATTCAAGTACTGAGGCAGTTTTACTCACTTTTCACAAGTCACGGCTGTTTTCTGATACCAAATAAAGGCAACGTTAAGGAAATGCCATTGTGATTTCTGGTTTGGTACCAACCACAGATGCAGTTATTCTGATCATCTCCTGATCAGCTGCTGCACAGTAACGTCCTACCATAACACTATGACAAAACTCCACTCAAACCTTTTACTGTGGGAAAACAGTGATTGTTTTTTTTTTAAGTGACCGGTGTCCAAATTCTACCCGTTCACCTAAAATGAAGTGTGCTTGATTTAGTCACCTTGTCAAAGTTGTGCATCTGCTCCCTGTTGGTGAGCCACGACTCCAGATCCGGTGCACTCTGGATGACAAACGCTTCGTAGTCCGCAAACATGGTGGTGAAGCGGCTTGCGAACACCTCCCTTAGCTGGACGTTCAGCTTGGCGTTCCTGAGCTCCTCCTCTTCAGCTGCTGTTCGCCCCCCTTGCCCCTCAGTCCCCTGACATTTGACTCCAGCCCTTAAGGCTTCCACACGTGCTACAGTCACCCCGGTGCGTTTGGTCAGCGCCTGTAGTCTCTCCAGAGTGGCGTTTCCCTGCAGCAGCTCGAGGACAGCAAGCTCCTCCCCTGCCAGGTTGCCGTTACGACCATCGTCCTCCAGCTCCCGCAGAGCGACAGCTTTACGCTCCCTGCCGGGGGTGGAAGGGGTACTGCCGGGGCTGGTACGAGTCCGTGGAGGGGCCCCTGTGTTGGCGGGAAGACCAAAGCTAAGCAGCACCTCGCTGAGCTCCTGGATGAACTCTGTCTTGTTGGGGAACTGGGGGAAATCCTCTGGAAGCTCGATGTAATGGTTGTCGATGTCCACAAAACAAAGGTTGGCCTGGAATGAGAAAAGACATTAATATTATCACAACACACAGTAAGAGCGTGGGTGACGCATCTCTGCAAACAGGAGGACATAGACTTGTAAAGAGCAAAAATAAACACAATCACTTTATGTCCACATTGCAAATTAGCTTTTTTTTTTTTTTTGATAGTGTGCCCTTTGCAGTTTTCAGACTTCTTTAATTTTTATTTTGTGTGTGTGTGTGTGTAATAAATTACCTTTACTGAACTGTTATGTCTACACGTGTTTCTGAAATCACTTGCCTCGGTTGTCCCTTCAGTTACAAATAAAATATTCTGAATTGAACTGAATATTACCGTGACACACATTTGTGACCGGACGAAGACAAAGACAAATTTTCACACGGAGATGAAAAGAGTCTGCAGTTGTGGGTGTTCGGTAGGGTGAACACACAGTTCTGAGACAGGTATTAAAAGGAGACATATTGAGGACAGATTTGTTTTTTGGTTTTTTTTGAGGTAGGATGGGGGCTGGGAGATGCAGAGTACATGAAATGTAGGTCAGCGAGTGATTGATAAGAACAGAGAGATCAACCTAAATCTGACATAATAGAGTTAGCATCACACCCTCATATGGGATTAAAGCAAAACCTCTGATCTCATACAATCCATATCAAACATACCCTTAAGCGTACAAAACCGAAAAAACAGCTCATTGAATATCAAACAGCATCAAACATTGATGTTGATAGAAAGGATGACTGGCAGCACCTTCCTTGAAAAAGGCTGCTGTTGTGAGGACAACACATCAGTGCTGTAAATGTGTGGAAATGTGTGAGTTATTTTGTGTTGTCCTTTAACATCTGGACAAGGTGTTAAAGGACAACAAGTTATTCTTTGAGTTTGTGTTGATTAATAAGGGCTGTTTCTGTCAAACAGATGAATACATTAAATGAAAATTTCAAGCAAAAAGGGGAAAGATATGTAAAGATTAATGAGAAAGCTATTTCTTTCCATTTCGTGGCCATTTTTTTGCTTTATAGCTGTCAACGGTCAGGAAAGGCTCCTGCATCACTTCTTGTTTAAATCTTATCACAATGTTTTGGTGTGTCTGAAAGCGTTAAATTCTTGTTAATTAAAGAAGATGTGATTCATGTGATGTTTGAGACTAAAAACACGATTATTACTGGTATCAGGAACCTGATTGGTTATCAATTCAAGTCCAATAATCACTATAAAGAAACAACACTTGGTTTGGTCTCAGTTCTTTTTAAATGCTAAATACTGGACTTTCTACTGATGCTGGCAGTGTACTGAGAGTTTGCTGAAAACAGATGCTGTTTGAAATAATATGTGTTTTGGTTCAAAACAATAAGTTAGTTTGTTTTGGGGTTTTTTTTGCCACCTTTTGCAAGGAGGCAAAAAAAAAAAATGCAGATTTGGCAACAATTGTCTGTGTCATTGCAACCAGTGACCTCTTCCTTATTATATAAATTCACTTGATTTCTTTTCATACAACATTTGGATAAATGCAGCTTTAAGCTATGTTTAACAGTGCCTCTATACACATCGTTGGGAGCTTTTTACATGCCCTTGAATGCCCCACTCTCTGACACTGAACTGTGCTTTTGGATGCAGTAATGACTCTCTGTTTCTGTCTCGACAGAATAAACCTAGACTTATCCATGTGCAGCTCATTCAGCCTCTGCAGGACAGCAGTATGAGAGGACTTCCACTGATTTGGGGGATGATTACAAAAAAAAACTTGCGGGGTGAACTCAGGCAAGCGCTCCAGAAGAGGTTGCCCTAGTTTGGATAAAAGCCCAGCAGAAACATAAACGCACAAAGAAATGAGCAATGTTATCATTTGAAACGTGGTTTTAAAAGAAGAGGGCCTGGATTCAAAAAGGGATACCATGTCTAGCATTGATTCCCCATTTACATCTGTACTTCCCTGCCTCTCATCCTCTGGCTTCATTTAAAGCTATTCTTTCATCATCAGTCCATTTCTAGGTCACAGCCACTTCAAAGGATCATTCACAAACAGAGAGAAATTCACAAGTCGTGTGGGGGGAGACGAGCTGAATGGGAGAGGAGGCAGACGGGCTCGTGGGTGCTTCGCAGCATTAGGAACTGGCTGGGATAATTAGCATCCATACGGAATGTGCCGGATTAACGAGCCCTGGGAATCGGGGGGATGTAAGCAAAGCCGGAAGCAGGCGAGCCTGGATGTTCCGCTTTGTTAGGGCCTTATCTCGCCTTAACACATGAATACACATGCACATTTAGTGTAACCCCGCATCGTGCTAAACACTGCTATAGATCCAGTCCATTCACCTCCTCTTTGACAGACAAGTGAAAATAAAGAGACTGGAAGAATGAAGAGAGTAAAGTACCCACTTCACATTCACTTTGTCTTGAGGAGAATTTGTAGATGAACAATAGGTAATACCCTGTGTACTTGTGTATGTGTGGCTCGACCAAGGACAAGAGGTTGTGTGGAACAGAAGGTGTGTTTTGTAATTTCCTGTCTGCCTGAATAGGAGCCTGGTAGTCTGTGTGTGTCTGTGTGTGTCTGTGTGTGCGTTATGCAGCGCTGGCCTTAAACAATGTAACGTCAGCAACAATGAGCT
>JAPQRN010000005.1:28753991-28764055 GCA_037367275.1 Coranthus polyacanthus
CACACACACACACACACACACACACACACACACACACACACACACACACACACACACACACACACACACACCTCTCTGTGTTAAAACTTTCTCTTTTTTTTTTTTTCATGCTGCAGCAAAGCCTCTCCTACGGCACCTGCTGCCATTCACACCGGGGCAAGTTTAATCTTGGCGTCTCAGTATTATCGCTCTTTTCTAATGTGATACGTCTGAAAAAGAGATTCTCTTAAGTGTTATTCTTTCACGCCTCATAAACTTCGCCCTCTTCCCTTTCCTCACACTAGTACACACCAAAGCTCACATAGCAGGGCCTCGCGGAGGAAAAGGAGGAGACGATGAAGGAACCTACCTGTGATTTTATTCCTCCTCTTGCTGAACTGACGCTGCTGAACTAATTCATCATTCTCTTTACGGATAAAGATTGCCGCTGATGCTCTTTATAAAAGGCCTGATTCATCGTCGGCACCGTTTGCCGCGCCGCCAGAGAAATTCCCTTTGAAATATGGCAAAAACAAACGACTGTGATAGGTGAGCAAGCGTCATTTAAATAGAAACAAATCTGATATGGCAACGCTGAGAACCGCAGAAAGTCCCAACAGAGACGGGGCTCATGGATGCTGAACGACAGGACGGGACATGTCGAGTCATTGTGAAACTGTAACCGCACATCAGGGACTGATAAACACAGGCAGCTCAGTCTCACAAGGGAAGAAGTCTGTGGTGAACGGCTGAATCAGGTGCTCTTCAAGTGCTGAGATGATGTACTTTAGTTAAGCTGCAGCATGATAACGCATGGCACGATGAAAAAGGCAGAATACACTGCATATACTGTACAGAAAATAAAAGACGCCTATTAAAGCAAGTTCGTCCCATGACAAATTCAATAAACGAGCCAAGAATACTAATACTTCTGACTCCCTAAACTACTGGTCAACTAACCCAAGTTTAGATGGAAAAACTGCATCTGAGTGACACCAAGAAAAGTGAGGAACATAAAGTGACCGGCGAAACCCATTCAGGGATGAACACCGGCGCCATCGGGTCAGAGAGCGCGTGACTGGACTTCTCTTGCTAATGTTTCTGCAACCCAGTATCAAGTCAAATTTAGAACTTTGAGAAGAATGTGGTAAAAAGATAAAAGTCAAAAATAAGAAAAATGGCTAATTAAAGCAATATATTACATTACACATGCAGTCGGTTGTTGTTGATTGGCTTGTTTGTCTGTTACATCCGATTCTACACCGTTTTTGCCACTTTTAAAAACACACTACCATTTGTCACAAGAAGTAAAAACACACCGTTCTCTAATAGCATCATGGCACGCTCCAGACTTCACAGAATGTAGAGACCAAACCGTGGGAAATGGAACGTGTACTCAACCATGTGCACTGGGAGCGGTAAATGAGAAAAAGAGTTTTTCTGTAACTCGGGTGAAATAACCCTTTAAATAAAAGTTGTTTGTGTCAGCGCGTCTAGACTCGTTAGCAGCTCAGATGCCTGATAGGAATGCAAATGGCCTGCACTGATTAAAATGTAGTGACATTCCAGTTTATCCCCCAAACTACGGCCGTTGATTTAAGAAGACACTCGCCTGTCACTTTCTCCCCTTCCTGTCACGGCATGTGAGTATCGAGGAGGACAGGTAGGAGTTTCAGGGTGGAACTGTCATGTTGTAATTTCTTGTTGATTTATCAGATTGGCTGTGGGAACATGTGTCAGGGCAGCACCTCATTAACATCCAGGGAGCGTTCTGCGCATTTTCCCCCGAGCTGAACCCTTCCATCACCGGCCTCAAGCCAAACGGAGCTGTGTGGGTTTTTTTTTTTTTTATTCACCTCATTAGAAAGAAATTAGAGCTCGTTGGCGCATGGGCTGAACGCCACAGGTGAAAAATGATGAACACTAACAAAACTGGACTGTTTCTCACTGACGTGACATCTGGTTTGACTCTTTTCCCTGCGGGCGTCATGGCCTTTGCCGTTGACATTGATGAACAAAGCACTGAGAGATATTTTTTAAATCGAAGGACGATGGAATAAAAGAGAGGCAGGAGTTTTTTTCTTTGACCTCTGAGAGAGCTTTAGTCAACATCGTGATCACTACTTTTTTTCACTATGATCTGCTGCTTATGTTTCGTTTTTTCGTGACATGTTGGCGTTTTGTGTTCATTGCATCGGTTGTTTTCCCTCCCACCAAACATCATTCAGTCAGTCTGCCCTGTAGTTAGAGTCAGTGTCAGAGTCAGAAAAACCAAAAAAAACAACAAACCCACCCAAGTGGCTATGATTTTGTATGAATCTAATCTCTTTAAAGTTGTTTTAAAAGTTTTCACATTTAGTGAGAAAATACTTAAGTGAGTAAAGTTCGGCGTCACGTCAAGCCATTTTGTTGGACTTGATTTAATACATTTTCTTTCATTTGTTTCTGGTGCTTTTGCCCGTGTACTCTGCAAAGCACTCGGGGTTGCCATTGGGTATAAAATCCAATTAAATTTGACTACAGACGTATTCCTAGTGACGGACAAATCTATTATTTTACCGGAATTAAAAGAGATTTCTCTTAGAAGTCTGTGTACATGCTGCAGAGTAAGCTGAATCTTTTATTTTAGCGTTATTGGACTTTGTATGTGTGCTAAGTACTGCTATTTCTATGACTCATCCTGCACAGAAGACAAACAAACAAGCAGCAGGGAACGATATGTGTGCTGCAGACCGGGGGAGGTAGCGAAACCGAGAAAGAGTAGGACAGAGAAATGTAGAACAAAAGGTGATCCGAGTCCACAAAGTAGTTGAAAGTAGCTTCTGTGTCGGGTAATCTGCACCAGCACAAACAGCAACACGCTCCTGCTGAGGAAAAACATGGGAGTCTCGCTGCAGATGTGAATAATGGATGAAGGGAAACCTAGAAGGAGGAAAATCTGATCACTGAGCATATCAGTTAGGCTGATATGTAGCTGGAGCTCGAGGATTTTCACAGCTTTTTGATAGTCATTCGACTTGATTTTCTCCTGTTCTCTTGTGAAGAAACCAGACACTTGTTTACTTTTATAGAATTTTTCTTTTCTAGGTTTTCAGACTGAACGTGGTCTTGAAGACTTTAAAAGTCACTAAAATGAGGTTTATACTAGACTAAATTTAGACACAAGGTACATGCTAGAAATGGTTTGACCTGGTATGGGTGCTTCCATGTGTTGGAGAACAAAATGAGTTGCAGGACCTCATATTTGGCTTAAATACTCTACTTTTGCTGGAGACCTGTGCAGCAGATCCCCCTGCTGCACCAACATAAGAAATGTAATGTAAATAAATCCATATGCTTTGTGGATATTAATGCGGTTTAAACATCTATGGAACAGACCGCTGCCCGCTGATGAAGACTCACTCCATCTATTTTCTTTTCTTTCTTTTTTTTTTAGGATTAACATTTAAAGAACTTTGCTGAATTTTCTTAATAAATCACACTTTTTTTTGCCTCAAAGTTGAACTAAATTACTTCCAGGCCTTTCAAGCCAGAAGAAGAGACTGTTGAACAACCAAGTTTCCAAGATACCAATACTTAGCATTCATTCAACATGTATTCGTTGTCTCATCTTCTGCCTTAAAACTCTGCTGAGATTTCTCTACCACTGTGGAGAGGAAAGCAACACATTAGCCCAAATAGAGTTTCTTCTGGAAAAGTAGGGGTTGTCTATTATTTTTGAAATTGTAATTGTGTGTTGACTTTATTGAGTTTCTTTGAACTATTTTCTAAATGTTGTAATAATATACATAAAAAATAGTTAATAGTTAATAGCCATCACGGCACCTAAACCTGCTGGTGATAATTTAACATTTAAATTGTATCATAGGTGTTCTTACCCTGTGAGTAAAGAAGGATCTGCATCTCCAGCAGGGTGCACGTGAACACCTGAACCAGGTTCTCCACTCCTAGAAGACTGAAGGCCTCTCCGAGGGGGAAGTCAGCCAGCGGCAGCTCCCCCAGCCCGGGCCTCTGGCACACGATGGGCTCGTAGACACCGTGAAACTTCAGCGACCGTCCCGGAGCGGCCAGCGGCACCTCGTACAGGATGTTGTAAACGTAGCTCTCCAGAGGCAGAGGGGGGGCAGTGGCAGCTGTGACAGCCCTGTGCAGCTGTGACAGGAAGCGGCGGCAGGAATGCATGAAGGGCATGGGTGTGATCAGACACAAGGCCTTGGACACATAGAGGGTGTCCCGCGATGAGTCGTAGCCCCCGGCCCCACGAGACGAGGAGGCAGGGGAGTCTGCCTCGTCTAAACTGCTCGCTAAAGAGTCCATGCTGGAGGAGGAGGAGGAAGAAGAGGAGGAAGGGGGGTTGGCAGAGGCATGCTCTGCATTGTGCATCTGGTAGAGGGTCTGCATGGCGGAGCAGATCTGCGCGCTGGTCACCTCTTCGTAGAAGGTGTGGACGAAGCCGTAGGTTCGAGAGCCATCCTCCTTTGTGATGATGAACGAGTGGAACTGCGGCTCACGTTGGTCCGCCTGCGTCCGGAACGACAGGCCTTTAGGCATGCACAGCTGGAGGGACAGAGGAGAGAGCAGGAGTTCAAAACCACATGAGAGCAGAGCTTTGTCCCCTTACCTCTAAGAGCTAAACAACTAAACACTAAACAACTACACTTCTGCTTAATGTTGATGATGTTCTTCTTTTGGCAGCCAAGTGTGAAGTGGCTGGGATGAGAATCAGCACATACTAATCTGAAGTCACAGTACACGACCAGAATATACTGCGTTGCTTGTTTGGGTTGCATCTGAGCTGCTGAAGTGAAGAAGATCGAGCCTGGTACTACAGAGACCTGAGCTCAAATTGACAGGAGAAAACGGATGGGCCAGTAGTTTCAGTCTCTGTACCAGGCCTGCAGGATATGACTACACTCTGCATTGTGTGATAACATTGTTAAGTATTACAATGACAATATTACTTTGAATAATAAACAAACTAACCTACCACCAAACTGACACTGAGCACTAAGCTCTCGGACGGCAGCTGACCACTAGCTGGGGCTTCATCTGATTGGTCAGATTGGTTTGCATGCTGAGTGTGATAGCAAGGATTAAGTAAATAAAATGATTTTTTTTATTCTTTATTCATTATGATTCAGGTGGTCTTTTTGTGTTTACCGCAAAAGATTAGAGACATGCCCATCTTCCATCTTAGATATTTCTGTGTTAAAACAAACCGAACGAAGAGGAAAACAGAGCAAGAGCATCGACAGCTCGTCTAATGATTCAGACGAGAGCCAACAAGGTATAGGTTTAAAAAGACCAATAACAAGTTTTAATAATGCTATGATAGTGCTGATGTTTATGTGCTTTTATTGTGATGCCAAAAGCTGAGCCAAATGCACACAGAGATATAAACACTATGTCAGCAGCAGACTGCAATAAATCGTACTTATTATCCTCATTATGTTTATTTGGCTGCTAAGAGCAGAGAGTGGAAGCGAAGGCTGCTGTGTGCCAGGACATGCATTAAAGTGCGTTAGTGCGCATACATATGTAAGGATTGCAAATACGGACAAACTCATGCACTTCGCAGCCTTTGTTATCATAAACATCTGTGACATTTTACCCAGTCTCCCCTTTGAGGCACATTTCTTATGCAGAAAGAACAAAAAAAAAAAACACCCACATGCACACAGGCCTGGTGACCTGATTGGATTATGAGATGGGAAAGTAAATCTCTCCTCCGCACCCGGGCTGAGACATCACCATGAGCACATTTCTTATTTGGTTATTCATTCTAGAAAACAATGAGGTTTCGTACGTTTCACCTCTCAGCGTTGCTGCACAGAATAAGGTAATGAAATCAAATTGAGCGGCTCCATATGTCACACAATGCAGGGATGAAATCTGGCGAGCACTGAATCAAATGAGTATTGACATCTGCACAATGAGAGCGCTTACAATCCTTAGGCAACGTGAGTGAGAAGCAACAATGAGACAGTCCAAACATAAGAGCCGTCATACATCTGAGGTCCATGATGCAGGAGTCCTCGGGCTCGTCCAAATGAGCTGATGTTTTCCTGTTGATGCTCTTTATGCGACAAAAGGAACAAGGACAAAGGAGCAGAGCAGAGGCCTCTGGTTTGCCATTTACAGTGCTGCTGCTGTCACATTTTAGAGTTTAACTGGATCTCAGAGTGAAGTGAAGGACCTGTATGTATGCATGCACTGCATTTACCTACATTTTGGCAAATGTGCTGAATTAGCAATCAGCAGTTTGTGCTTATGTTGTACTCACCAATGTACACACAACTATGCAACTACTGGATTAGTCGGATACCAAAGAAAATGTAAAAATAAGGTTTTTCAAGGATGTTATGGATTCATACGTCGTGCCCATTTCTTTCTTTAATTTTTTAACAAGGTTTCTATGCACCTTGTTTAAAAAAAAATAAATATTGCAGGGACGGGACAGCAGAACGCACACAACTTCAGTATCAGTTCAGTAAGTGTTTTTTTTAAAAGGTTCAGTATGGAAGATTTGCTTGTAAGTTTTCGTTTATCTGTTGACGTTAGCCGACTCCGTTTCTGAGCTAACGCTGTCTAGTATTTCACGCTGGTGCCACTGTGGAGAAGCAGAAGAGAGGAACCGAAGAGCTCGGGGAGTGAGCGCAAGGATTTTCACTTAAAATCAGACCTGAAATCAGGTATTATCATGGATGTGGGCAATAGAGACAGTCAGCAAACATCAACCAGTTCCCAGTACAAAACAGACTCCAACACAAAGTTCACATGAGCGCACGAGCATGTCTGAACCTTACAGATTAAAACCTTCATTTAGGGACAAAGCTCACGCGTGTTCGATGTCGGAGGAACCGCTGTGTTATATTAAGGGTTGTTTCATAAATTTGTATAGTGTGATGAAGGCCTGAAAGACGTATTTCCCCAGCACAAAGTGGGGAATAAATAACAACAAAAACAAAATAAACAAAAAATAACATCAGTATTGATTAGCCCAGAATTTGACAACTGGCGCATCCCTACAATAGTTAAATAATAAAGTCATACAAATGTGAAAAAAGTAAAATGATGTTTACAGTTTTACGTGAAAAATCTAGATGCAGATACTGTAGCCTACCACATGTGAAGAAAGATTACAGGCCAGAGGTCCACAAGGTCATAAAACTGTTAACGAAAGGACAATCATGAAGAAGGCATGTGTGGTGGGGGATGTTGCAAAATAATCATCACAGGAGCTTTGCAGAAAGGCAAAGTGTGATTACAAGTGTGCATCCTCCCCCATCCATCTCTCACATCTCTGTAGTAGCAGCAGGACGCAGAGAACGTTTTGGCGAGGATGATAATGGGATTTGGGGGAAGATGGAGACATGAAGAGAGGAGGAAGAGCTGGGGCTGCAGAGGTCACGAGACACAGAAAGACAGAGAGAGAGAGAGGGGAAAGAAGCTGTTTCTACCGCTAGTCTCTCAGCCGTCACCCTGACAGCTCACTATCATCGAGGTGTCGGATTTCGGCCGCTGCGCTACTGCATAATGGCAGGTTTCCATGCCGACGTAAGGTGAGAACTGCGGCTGAATTATTCAGCAGCTCTGACGCCAAGAGCAGGTGGAAAAATAGGCGATGATCTTCCATCACGAGAGAGAGACACCCAGCCAACACGTCACATGCCCACAGTGTGCATCCACACGGGGAACCGACTGCTGCCGTTCACACGGAGTCACCGTGTTCACAGTTCAGCTACAGTCTCATCACCCAATAACGGACGTTTTCATGTCAGACGAGACCTGGAAATGACCCGACTTCGCATTAAGTCAAAACAGACTTGACAGGTCACTGTCTTGCTTGTAGTTATGACAGTTTAATAGTCTCTCCCTGTCGTGTCTGATCGTGTTCCTCTGTTGTGGATGTGACACGGTGAGGAATGAAGACATACTCTTTTCAAGCCCATCCACTCATTTTCAAAACCTTTTAACCTTCTGCTTTCTCGTGTCAAAAATGTCCCAGGGTTTTTAACGCTCATCCACTACTGCACTTGGTGTCAGTGTGGGATTATGTCCGTAAACGTCAGTCTGTGGAACGTCAGTCCAGTTTTCATCTCGGCTGCACAACAAACCTGGTGTTAAGTGAAGATCCCTCATACGGTTCTAAACGTTTGCGTCATCGTTCCACCTCTAGATCAGCTGAGCAAGGTTTGTAATTTGTACTCCATGAAATTTATTTCATAAATAATATGGAGAACTTTGTAACTTTTGTTTTAAAATACTCAATAAAAATGTGCTAGTTACTTATTCAGATGTTACTCAGGATTAGGATGTCACTACGGACATACAGAACAATAACCTGGTTAACGCAAGAAAACATCTAAACATAATGATTATAACGAGTGCGTTTGGAAAATTACTTCAAAACAGATTTATGAGCATATCATTCACTGTAAAGAGTAACTCCTGTAATGTTTTCATCTTTGTTTTTGAGACATTCAGAGGTTGTTCAACATGTTGAAAATAACAGCCTTTCTGCCTTTGCCTGAAACATCTAAACCCATAGAGAGCTCTCTGGGCCTTTGACGGGACAACAGGGGGATTTATCATTGCGTCATTACCCAGGATCCTTTGAGACGCCACTGTGTGTCTTAATCCAGGGCCCCTCGGCTCAAAACGTGGGTTCTTTTTTTGCGCCTCTACGATCTCAAACCTCATTTAAAATCATCCACAGTGTTTCTGCCTTTCCTGCAGGGTTTGTTTGCCTCAAAAACCCCTTTCACCCTCACAAACTCTTTCCCCGCATAATGGCACCATCCACTTCTTTCCATTAAATTCCATTTAAGTGGCCACCTACCATGTTGACTGCATCCTGGTCGAAGGGGTTCCACTCCACGTTCTCAGGGTAACGGGCGAGCACTTTGGACTTGAACGTCCTCTTCAAGGGGCTCTGCTCAAAGTTTTCACCTGGAAAGAAATTAACACTGTAATTTAACATACTTGTACAAGATCCAACTCAGACACAGAAGTAAAAAAAAAAAAAACCAAACACTTTGTTACAAAACAGCCTCCATCTCCAGAAAATATTGCTAATTGTTCAATTAGAGCTGAAATAATCCAATATTTTATGGACTGATCTGCTGATAATTTTCTTAAGACAAAAAAGGAAGAATGTTTCAACCATCTAAATAACTGCTCATCATTAACCACGTAGTGATGAATCATTACAGTTTTATGAGAAACTATTTAAATCCTGATGGATTCTGTGGATTTCTTTCATTTGCAGCTGCAGTTATGTCGAGGTGCTGGTGCTGTAATTTTTTACAAAATAAAAATATGACTTTACGAGTGTAGAAAGAGGCCCAAAGGCTTTACCACTGATTAGTTTTTTCTTCAAGACCTCCAACAAATGTTGCCATCTGTCTATAAACGTTTTGGAGTTGAGATCACAAGAGTATCTTTAAATCTGTAATCGGTAACTTCGATATACGATATCTTCGATATACGATATCTTCGATATACGATATATTCGATATACGCTTTTGCTTGGTTAAAGAACTTTGATGAAGCAGCAGTGAAACCGGTTAAAGCGATAAGTGTCATTTTCTTCAATCGTAATTATCAAAAGTATTAAATTACGCTGGTTGTGAAAACTTCATGATGCACGTGATACACATGAGCAGGAGATGATGTGGAGAAGATACTGACTTTAATGGAAACAAAGAAAAGTGGAATTGACTATTTTAGCATTTACAGAGAGTTTAAAATGACACAAAGACCTTGGATCAAAGATAGAATAAAAACAGCACAAATAAATCTTAAATATATATTTCTTTCCATTGTATTTTGGGGCTGATGATTCAGTTGATTCAAGTGTGTGTAAGGACATGTTTTGTGTAATACGTCAGTGTAGACTCAGTAATACTGGCTCAGTAGTTTGCATTTAAAGAGAAACAACACAGCGAGTGACCTAATGACTGTGACACTCTGTCAGACTGCATGCATGAAATTCCTCACCGTCAGCAGCTGGACTGCTCTACAAATCACAGCACACGTCTTTCTCTGTGTCCATCAGTGATTTCTTCAAACTCAAACCCCCC
>JAPQRN010000005.1:28768349-28780436 GCA_037367275.1 Coranthus polyacanthus
AAAAAAAAATTGCGGCGGCATCTTTAAAATCAACAAACTCAACTTGTCAAAGTCAAATACGAACTTCATCCATCAAGACAAAGTTTCTGCTACGTAAAACTTGTTTTTTGTTTTGCAGATTTGCGGATACTAAGTAGACCAGTACCAGAGCAGACCAGACTTTTCAGTTAAATAACAATCACAGTCAAACTGCAACTAACACATATTTTCATTGTCGATTAATCTGTCAATTATTTTCTGAATTAATTGATTTATTGTTTGAGCTGTAAAATGGTGCAAAAGTGTTTCTCAAAGCCCACGGCAGTGTCCTCAAATGTCTTGTTCAGTTCACAACCACAGTTTACTGTCACAGAGGAGGAAAGAAACCGGAAAAAAACTGATTATCTCTATTATATCTATTATAACAAAACCCAACGGTCGACAGCTACTCGACTAATGGTTGCAGCTCTTCTGTGGCCGCTGCATTATTTCAAAAAGGCAAAACAAATATGTACTTTACGGTGCATGGCATTATGTTGCAGGGCGAACAAAAGCAAAAGGAGGCTACATTTTTATTAGAGGGAGAATAATTCATCAGTTGATCGGCCGATCTTTAATCAAACTATCGGTATCAGCAGAACTGGGCTCCGACATCAGCCGAACTTCTCAACTGGAATCATTGACTTTGATTGAAAACAGTACAAAATTAAAAAAAAAGCGCTCACAGCTAGATTTTTTTTTATGGTTAATTCGATGTTCAGTTCCACATGTAGGAATTCATTACTTTGAGTTTGATGTTAAGGGATCCAGATTGATCATTACATTGGCCTTTTTCAAACTCTAATGCTCGCACATGCTTCACGTTCGTTCCTGTCAGGACAATCATGTGGACCGTCAGGTGTCCACCAGCTGCACCAGCGCAGCCTCCACCACAGGAGATCCCACTTTCCCCACTGCTCCCTCCGCGAGCTCCACTGAGCCGCGATCACACCACACCTCCCGGACTGAAGAGCAGAGGATTACTGTGCCGCTCGGCTCATTGTGAGGCGCCTCTGGATCGACAGCGTCAGCAAAAACGCTTTACATGTAAAACGGGAACAAGCTGAGGGAAATTGTTTGGAAAATTCTAAATGGGTTTCCCTCAGCTGACGGGTGACAGAGGGGACGTGTACGAGGGAGCACAAAAGCACCGACGTCAGGTGAAATGCACTCCAATAAATAAAAAGAGACAAAACATAGAGAGAGGACAGAAAGGGAACGTGGATGCAGAGACAGGAATGGAATCCAAGAAAAACATTTGGCCTGATTAAGGAAGGGAGTGGGAAATAAAAACAGCAGGTTTTTATGGTTCACTTTTGCTCTTTGTTGTACTTTAACGTATGCGTTAATCATTTATTGAAGAAAAAAAAGCAGCACATCATTTAGCACGAATTATCAGGAAATCAGCAATTTCCTAAAAAGACGTCTCTTCGACACATTGGAAACATCGTGCGTCGATTACTCCATCCATAGAAAACCAGTCTACGATTCTTTTGAAAACCAGTTAATCAAGCAAAGCCAGTTTCAGAAGAAAAATGTCAAACACTTGGTTGTTTCAATTTGCTAATTTTCTGTCATTTTTTTAAAAATGTAATACTTTTACAGTTTGGACTGAAGGACAGAATGAGACTTGATCTTGTTACCTACTCTCTGGGATATGTGGATGGATTTGTCCAGTGTTTAAGTGTCAAGTGTAGAATGAATTGATAATGGCTGTAAGTGTTAGCTGCAGGTGACTGTAAACTACTCCATACTGGGTAACTTGTATGAAAGCATGTCGACAATCTCTTTGTTTGTTCCCTCGTGTGAAGTGTGACCTGTCTGTCTTTTCCTTGTAACGACCAAGTCACCCGGGCCTTGGAGAGAATTCCTATTGTTGTTATTTGGTAATTTGGGTAAAAGGCCACTTAAAATAATAAGAAATAATAATGTGTCCCATTATTGATCCTCAGCTCGATGTCCCCTTAGAGAGACTTTAAGCCCTGCTGAGTCAAAGGCTCAACCGTTTTCACTGATGAATTGCTGATGCTCTGATTGGAGGTCAGATCTGCGGCGCCGTTAGATCTCACCAGTAATCCTCACCGTTTCATTTCATTCAGTCACCAATAGACCCCCTCTACAAGGCGGAGACGATGCTGAATTGATTTCGGATACAGTAAGTGAACGCGCTGTGTTACGTTTATTGCTGTTGCATCGACTGTAGGTGGTTTGAGCCTTTTTTATGATGAGGTTGAGGTCAGCAGGTCATTGATAATCAGCAGAAGATAAATGAGGAGGAGGAGTGAAGTGAAGCTTCAGCATTGATCATTGGATGATTAATTAACATCTTCCGGGGGTTCTGGGTGATCTACATTTTCCGTGCTATTTTTTAAGTCCTCCTCACTTTTAACGTTCCTTCACTGTGATCTTCTACAGTGTGACGTCTGTGTTCATCTCACCTCAGAGTTTAAGAGACGCGATTTTATTTTTGACGTTTAAAAGCGCGCGTTGACAAATGGCGACTCTGCAAAGACTTTTAGGAGAACAGGAAACAAGTGTCAAGCAGTTCAACTATTTACATGCTTTAATTTCCCATTTTAACTGAAAGTTTACTGTAGTTTAACGGTGAGACCGAACCGTCCTCGGAGTCTGCTGACGTCTCTTCTAGTTGAACTATATTTAATGGGGCCACTGACCTTTTTTTTTTTAGATGAAAGCATATCTGACACACATTATCATTCAATGCAGAGTATTTCCAGTATGTCTCATATGGAGCGGGCCTTTTCTTTTTTTAAAATATTGTGAATATTCAGAAAATTGCATCATGTACTTTTCTAGCTGCTGCACTCGATTCCTGCCTTTTACCAGGACACTTACTCCGCTTACTGTATCGTGCAACCTGCATGCATGTGCGCACACGTGTACATGATGTTTCAGTTTCAGGCGCCAGAGGTTTCAGGCTTAAACAGTTCAATAAAAAGAGTCAAACAGAGAATAAGAATGTAACTACGGTGACAGGTGGAGAGAGAGTGAGCAGACGTTGAGCCTTTCGTCGATCACATGCTTTGACTGAATTGGTTTTTTCACGTTCGAGGTGTGTATTAACTGACGGGCTGCAACAACGATTTCATCCAGTTGGTTCGTAAACAATGTTAACAAAAAGGAAAAGAAAGGCAGGTTCAGGGGTTACATTATTACTTTAGAAATCGCACTGTGGCAGCGCAGTCAGCCAATCTCTATCCAAATAATTGTTCCACAGCTTGATCTTTAATTCCTCCAGCAGTTAATGGAGCGTTGTGTCCCCCTCAACCAATAACTAATCTAGCAGAAGTGAAAAAAATCAAAGATGTAGCAGCACCGGTCCGAAAGAAACGATTTGCATTCTTTGCTTTCTTGTTTGTTTGCCTTTTCCACTGCTGGCCACTGATAGGTTTTACAAAGTGCAGCAGTGATAGTGATATTTTGCTTGTCATACTTGGTAACGGAGGAAAGAGAACATATTGGACTCGCATATATTAATACCTTGCATGGAAATTTGGACTTTTAGTCAGCAGCAACCAATCTGAGATTAAAATTATAGTCTTAAACCCTACAGTGTCTGCCAGGCCTTACGTAGTAACATGCACATGGATTGACTTCCCCCCCCCTCACCCTGTAAACCTTGTTCGCTGCTGATACTGCACTTCACCCCACAAATCTAAATTTGAGGAAAGGTGAAGGGTTGACAGGCAAGTGCTGATGAAAAACGTTTCAGGAGCCTCGCAGAGCAAAACAAAGCAACACAAGGCTTCACAGTCACGGCTGGATTATGTTTGACGGGTTGATTCCCCCGACTCTCTCTCCTCTGCACCTGCACATATGGCTTCGGGTAAATGGGGGAAAAGCTACAGATTTTCAGAAGTCATTACTGTTTTATTTTCATATTATATTAAAAATAATGTTACGGTGTTATATTCATTTTATTATAGCAACGGAATACCTTCAAGTGGTGAAACGTGCTGGAAGAAGACATCCAACACACACACACACGAGATGTTTCTGACACACAAACCCACACTGATTCAAATGCACACTATGATTTCACTACTTGGCTGTGTTTCCCTGGAGGTCCAGGTCTTTTCTACAGGCATGAGGAGGCTGCCTAAAGCCCCGCGAGGCCCTCAACCATGACAAGCAGAGGAAGAAGAGAGCAAGAGGCTTATTATGTTAAAGTCTTACACTACTTTTATTAAGTCTCTCAAACACAGTTTGAAAGCCGGAAAAAAAGAAAGCTGAAATGATAAGCTCAAGGCAGAATAACAGGACAGCTTTCATCAGAGTTAGGGTGAAGATACGAGTGAAGGTATACAGTCGACTACAAGTGGGGAGGACGAGAGGGACTGATTTGGATAACAAGCTCAGAGAAAGGTGACCCAAATACTGTACGACAGCAGGAAAGGAGGCCACTGACGGGCAGGAAATGAGACGGAGAGAGGCTAAGAGGATGAACTATGTAATCCAGGTGGAGGTGGTGGACGCAGAGTGATCCACAGAGCACTGAAACGACACCAGCTCTGGTTTCCAATCAACTGTTGTTTCACATCTAAGCGCGGAGAGCTGGCTGCGTATGCTTTGCACGATAACAAATGCAAGCTTTTACATCCACGTGTTTCCATTTTTGATTGCCCTTTTAGGTTTGGATCTAATTGGACGTGTTTGCATTAGGAGTCTAAAAATCAAGCGAAAATATCAGAAAATAGATGTAAGACAGATGCATTGGCTCAAAATTCACAGATCTGAACTAAAGTCTGTGAAATTCCTTTAAATGTTTTAAATTGTAGCCAACAAAATCCGACAACACAAAGTCATGAAGTCTATTTATATTGTTTTTTTACTTCTAAATGTTGAAGGCTAAATGATGGATTGGATTTTGTAGATTTAACGCAACTCAAATTTGACTCAATGAAAACGTACTGAACTCCAAACCTCAAGGCTTTTCAATAACTAATGAGTGTGAAACATTTCACTCAAAGGTTCAACGTGTAAGGCACGTGGTGTATAAGCCTGTGTGCTTATGTTTGAGTCTGTTGTTGGATCACATGTTGACATTAGCCAACGCCATTTCTAAGCTAACAACATAACAGCGTGTGAACTGATTTCTATGAAGACGACTCATTTCTTTTCACAAAAATCCAAGCAACACCGGCTACTGTTAGTTTAGAAATGGAGTTAGCAACAAGACTCAAGACAGACTCCAACACAAACTTCAAGTAAGCACACGGGCATGCGCGTATTGAAGATGCGATTTCAGTAAAAAACACAAACTGGGCCAAAGCTGATGCCGTCTTTGCCTGAGCTGAAGAGAGAGCAGAGAGCAGCTGAGGCAGGACAGAGCAGGCGTGGATGGCAGGCGGTGTGTGATGAAGGAGGGGGTCACATGATGGTGTTTTACCTGTGGCTGCAGTATCTGGATCCCTGCCTTGGCGGTCTGCTTCTAGCCATTGGTACAAAGCTATGGGCGAGCCACATGCAGAAAGACATGGAGCGAAAGAAAACAAAACAAAGAAAAAAAACAGCGCAATGTCAAAACAAATGCACACAGAAAAGCAAATTAATAAATGCATGAGAATGAGTACAGCATGAACATGACAAGTACAGTATCGATATCATAACAGAACATGGCATTTGGGACATAACACAGGCTTGAAGTGATAGTACCTGCAGTGTGAAAGAGCCTGGTTTTACTTTTCAAGTCAATGAATTACCAACAATCAGTTCATGTGCAATTATAGGCGACTAAAAGTGCTTAAAAAAGGAGGTGAAAGCAAATGTCAAACAACGGACATCACAATATCTAAAATGTGCCTAAAAGATCGTGACATTTCCTTCTTTTCCTTATATGGCTCGAGAGATTGTTGGTCTTTCAGTGACTAAAAAGTGCCATTTCAGACATGCAGGACTCCGTGTTTAGATCCATGTCAGTGTTTGCCTTAATGATGGGGTTGTGAGTGAAGTGGCAGCTTGTGGTTTAGTGTTAGTGAGCAGCCGTTGCTTTAAAGTCAAACCAAGCAGCAGCATGTGTAGCAGCAACAAACATTTCCAGGAGCTGCAAACCACTGATGCCAGATTTAGATCTTTAGTTGAACTTCTGTAATGACAGTCTGTGTCCGTAGCTGAACGTGACCGGCAGTATGACTGTATGCATGTGAATAAATCTGAATGTTAGGGGGTTTAAAGGTCACTCCAGTGATTCGGGGTTAATGAGCCACACAAAAGACGATGCAACAGACGTGCAAAACACATTTCCCGTAAATATGATTGTGCTGTCAACTGTAAATATTACCAGATATGATCAGATTACATCAGAATGAAAAGAAGCTAATCTAGCTGTTGATGTGCAGAATCTACAGAGGGCTAATCCCAGTATGAGAATCAAACCGAAGATTATAAGACTCAGCCGGGTTTATCCCACACACACACACACACAACTTTTCCATCTCCTCAGAGAACACTAAGTACTGCTTGTCATCTTCATTCACTGTTACATAAATCTATATGGACTGTATATACTCTTCAAATTTGCGCTGGACCACGTTTCTCTCCAAACAGTAGGAGACTGTTAAGGAAACGTTTCTCTAAATTTGGAATGTGTTTACAAGGATGCACGCACACGTGTTTCTCAGTCCTCTTTTGACTCAGTCCTGAACTCACAAACAACAGTGAGTTAGATTTAATGGTCAATATGGTGACACAATTACACCCCAACGTCCTCTGAAAACATCTGAAAACGGGATGACGACAGCGCACTTGGTCCAGGTGTGCGTGCGGTGTTGCAGAGACAGCGCTTTGCAGTTTCACTCTCCATACAGCTGATCCTGACGACAGATAGACACACACAGCCCTCTGCCAGCGTTATGTAACAGCTGAACATTCATAAAGCCTGCTATCTCTGCAGTTTCCTCTGCGCCGTGTGTCTCTTCCTGTACGGTTCTTCGCGCTACTTGTACACCTAGTTTAAACTAACACAGGGTATTGCATTGCTTTGCATCCACCCCTCATGAAGGTTTGAGTGATTTTGCTTCGGAGAGTTTTGGATTCAGTTCCGTGCTCATCTTACACCTGTAGTTTGCGATGCTGCCGAGTTGAACTTTCTCACAGAGAGAGCTGTTTGAAATGTTTAGTCTAACTCTGATGATGTGAAGGTCCTCGGTTACAGGACACGGGGTGCACAGAGGAATGTAGTGCATCACAATAACCATTTACATTCACGTATCTATCGTCATAGGAAAGCCACTGCAAAAAGAGACTCGGGTTTAGGGATGGGTCACGACTTCATTCATTCATTCATGTAGTCGCTAAAGAATAAAATAGCTGAATTTATAAATAAATTAATTAGTGCAACTATCATTCTGTCTTAATGTATTTCGGTTGTTTTTACCGGTGCCGCTGTGTGTGGATTACAACAACTATAATCAAAGGCCGATCAATTAAACCGAGGAAATCGATCAAAAGTATACAGAGATGCCGACATAGACTATTTTCTTTACAACACAGACATCCAAGCAGCTCATTGTTTCCTAAGCCCTAGAAAAGTAAAAGCTGATCTTTCTTTATGAGGGTGTTCACAGCTGACACCACCTGGCCTGCTGCCTGGGACTGAACTCGGAGCCGAACCAGTCATTCTGTGAAATGAGGTGTCACTTTGTTTAAACTGTGGATAACTCATAAGTGAGGGAAACTGCTCAGCCGCAGTGTGACAGGAAAACCACACAGAGTGCTGCTGGTATTATCGGCTGCTTCCGTCACTGCTCCTCTGTCCTGTTTTCGTGCCCAGCTCTGCTCGCATTATCTGCCCATTCTCATTTCTTATCGTTCATTAATTTCTAGAACGCTCACAGATAGAAATCACCGCCAGTTCACACACAAACATGCAAAATAGGTTAATGCGACACAGAAGTCGACTGAGATCATTGAGAAGCAGCGTTTAGCGGATGCCATCGTTCATTATGGATTCATCATTGTTCACCCTCATTTGTTGCTGCAAGCATGCGTAGAGTGATGTAAAACCAACATCAATAGCACAATGGCTGTCTTTATCTTAGCATAACAATCTTCCATCAGCTCACCGTACAGCAAAGCAGAGTAATTACATCGGTGAATCCATGTTAATCTGAAACCCCACGGCCCTCTGGGACTCTGTATTGTTGCAGGAGGATCGACTGTTTGCGGCCTGCGGCGTTATTTATCATAATACTCTCATTAACACACACAAATCCCACTATAATTTCACTCCCAGGGCTTTCAATAGAGCCTCTTCCACCGGACTGTCTTTTTCGTTCTGTTACCTCATCAGATATCACATATCGCATCCACACAAAAGGTAATAACGATGACAATCAATTAGACTTAATCAGACCAGCCAGCGGTGCGCTTAGGACAAGCCAGGACGACCTGATGTCAATAAAACAGTAAGACATCCGGCCATTAATTAGTAAAGCTACGCTGCACGTTCAGTTCACGTGTGTGTTTGTATTTTCTGTGCTGGAACACATGCTGCTGTTTTATTCTGTCGAATGCTGGATGGTTTCTAACTTAAAGCTGAGCTCTGTCAGGGTGTGAAACTCTGGTTGCCACGGGATACGCAGGAATTAAGAAGGCAGCCACAGAGAGCAGCTCCCCCATTAAAAGTGAATGAGACTGGGGTACAGACCGAGGGCTGACTGGCCCCCCTGTACGGCCCTTGTCCTCTCTCTTAACTTGAATTGCAAAACAGCGGCTGCGACATTTCAGCAACAACAGATCAATGCAGCCTGTGCGTGTGTGCGTGTATATGTGTGTGTTATGTGTGTGTATGTGTGTGTTATGTGTGTGTTATGTGTGTGTTATGTGTGTGTTATGTGTGTTATGTGTGTGTGTGTGTGTGTTATGTGTGCGCGCTCCATCTCTGTCCACCTGCCTCAGACTCTTTGTCTGCTTCCTCATGAACTGCCACGCACATCAAAGCACTTGGCGAGTGTATTAACGACTGCTCTGTATCATAAAGGATTTCAATTCATCGACTGATCAACTAGTCACTTCAACATCTCTGATTCACATCATATAATTTGTGAAGCACAGCTAACGCTAGCGTGGAAGGTTTCCCCCCTTCTTGCTATAGTTAGAAAGCATGTCTTTTATCTCCATTACGGTCCAATACGTTGTGTTCATTAGGACTTGTGGTGTCAACAAACCGGTCAAACAGGTGAGGAAGGCCAGCTCTGTGGAGAGGACGGGACTGGACAGTGTGGAGCCAGCGACGGAGGATGAGGGGGAAGCTTAAGGCTGCACAGATAACCCCTGTCATCCTGTCTCTGCTGAGCTGAGGCGGCTCAGGAACATGCTCAGCCACGTGCCTCAAAACGCTCGGGGGGGCTCTTTAGTGCCACCAGAGATGAGACTCCACAACATCAGACTTCATCCATCAACACAGATCTACTGTTTGGTATTTTGTTTCTCTTTTATTGCTGCAGTGTCAATTTGAATTGAATCGGTAAAGGTACAACTCATCTTAAGGATGGAAATATGGAAACATTTATTGAAAATACAAATAACAAAGTCTTAAACTAACCTCTGCACTGACTGACCTGGCAAAGGATTAATATGGTCGGAATCATAATATACCATAATACTCATCTTTCTGCTAGTTTTACACTCTTATAATTCAATTATGTATATAGCTGTAATTTGTATTTAAGACGGGTAACTTTCAAATATAAGCTGGAGGCGAAGTTCTCACTGAACTGACAGCGTGACGTAGCCGACGCTACAGCTGCAAGTAGAGCTGATGAATCTGTGAGCTGATGTCAATACAGTTTAATACAAAAAACACCATCTAAAATCAAGGGATCACTGTTACAAATATTACTATGAATTTTGAAAAATTCTGTCACCATTAGGCTTCATTGGTGGGGCGGAGCTTAGTGAAGGATAAAATCAATAATCTTCAACAAAAAATGATCAGTGCATTGAGAATAAATGATCTGTTTAAATCTGTTTGATTAGCACAGCCACAGTTCAGCATCTGCCTATTGCAGGGATTCATGACTTCCTTCTCTCAGGCTAACGGTGACACTATCAGTACTTTTTCTCTCTTGTTTCTCTAGAATTCTGCTCACAATAATGAGGTCATTTACATCAACAGCATGGGAGGGGTTTCCTGCTCTAAATGTCAGGGGCGGGGTATTATATGACACCTACTGCATCATTAGAGCCACAAATCACTTAATGCACCTCTAATTACATGCAAAAGCCCCCAAGAGAACGTCCACTGAATTCATACACACTTGTGCTTGAATCTGAACGCACACACACACACACACACACACACACACACATATAATGGAGGAGAGCAAGTGTGAGGCAGCATCTCATTAGATAGAACATGCTAAAGCCCCCTTGCCAGCACATACTGAGGGAGAAACGTCCAATTACAGTACAAATAACACACTTACACACACACACCCTTGCACGCAGACAAATAGAAACACAGAATTAATCATGTTGGCCCCAGACACTGATGCATAATTCATGCTGCCTGTTGCCCTGCCAGGCCGGGTGATCAGACGCTTTGCTCTGAATGTGTGTGAGAACCTGTGTGTGCATCCAGAGAGCATGACTGACTGACTGACTGACTGACTGATGGGATTTGTTGACTTGCTTCAAGGTCCTGCAGATTCAGCTCTGTGAGTGTGTGTGTGTGTGTGTGTGTGTGAGAGAGAGTCTGTGGAGTCGTATCTGCCCTTAAGAAGCAAACGGAGCAGACAGAAAGAGACGCAGACTCGGCCGTCGCCAGCCGACTGAGCGACTACACTGACAGCGTTTCACCTGCAGACAATGCGTATGCATGTCTGCGGCCGTCATTACTCACCGTCCCTGGGGCATGTACGCCTTGTGCCACTTCAAAAAGCATCTGTCTCCGCATGTCTTCTTGAATATCTACTGAATACATTAAATCATGCCCGATCCATGCACTAAGTCAGTCGCGCGAAAGCAACCGTACACTCTGCGCACAATGACAGCAGCCTGCAGCGTGCACACCATCACTAAAAACAACTGGAACATCGAAATATGAGCTCACACAAAGAAACAACAACCGCTTCAGAGGCTAGTCCGGTCCACTTTGACTCTTCACAACTAACAACAGCTTGGTGACTATGTTCCTTAAATAGCGCTGACCAATAAACTGCTTTTTCATCAAAAGGCTGAAATGCAATGAATAAGAAAAAAATATTTTATTCATATGTGTCAGGCATTCACATGGAGACGGGCCTTACAAGTCATTTCATCACCACAATATCACACCTAATGTTAATGCACATCAGCTATTTTCACCTTTTTTTTTGGATAGAAATTCTAAAATTCTCAGACTACAGCTACTCAAATGTAGGATTTGGTGCTTTTCGTTTGTCATTTCTAAGTGTATATTAAATATATTTGGATTTCTGGCTTAATTAAGAAGCAGATTATATTATAGCATTTTATGCTCTTTCATTTTATAGACAAAATGATTAACTGTCAAGGTCAACAGACTAATCAGTAATGAAACAAATTACCAGTTGGAGCCATATGCACCACAAGCTTCCAGATGTATTACTCAAAATGTTAATTGTTGCAAAACATTTTTTAGGTTTTTGCAATTTTGCAATTTTAGGTTTAATAATAATAATAATGATCAGTCATTTTTCTGCAACTTTACTATTAAGGACAGAGCAGCAGCAGGTGCAGAGCAGCACTTTTCCTGCAGTGTTGTGTCGTTTCGTGTTGATACAAGGTTCAGTCAAGGCCAACAGTGATGACCTCACACCAGCATTCGTTCCAGCTCTCTGCCCATTCAGCAACAGTTATGGAGAAAAAAATGATTCTTCACGACCAAAGCTGGACTCCAAATCAGCAGGACTCTGAGTACTGATCCAATAACACTCATCCTTTTGGCTTCACCTCACATTCCAACACCCAGTGCACCAGCAGCACCTGCTACAAGCGGGCACCCGGCCCGCACACGCGCGCACACACACACACACACACACACACACACACACACACACACACACACACACACACACACACACACAC
>JAPQRN010000005.1:28808869-28828356 GCA_037367275.1 Coranthus polyacanthus
TGGCCTCAACTCTTCATTGAATCTCAGCAGATGCATGCTCCAAGTTCAGCAACTAGGAACAGCAGAAGCTGTTAGCTTATAGACAAAGTGATCTTACAGACTTAGATTAATTAAGGTGTGGACCAAGACAATAGAGTAAGCCACGTCAGGGGCAACCAGGAGGGGAGACAGAGGAGTCAATAACATATATTTAGGGTCTATCATGTGGTGGATGTAGGGGAAGGATGGAGACCCCTTCAAGGGAAGGATTGTGTAATGCTTAGGCTTAGCCATGCTTACCAAGATAGTTTGTGTCCCCAAATACAACCAGTTTGAAGGGTGTTCTGTGTATCTAGAAAATAACTCTGTATGACCTGGCAGATATAATAAGGAGTCATGAGTTGTTTATCAGGAGATGACGCATGACAGCAGCCGTGGCCCAAAGTTAATAAGTCTGAAGAATGTATAGTTAGGACTGATCAATAACCAGAGAGATAATTTTGCCAACACACTATTACACTTCCTTACAAAAGAACTGTATACTGTACAAGACACAAGGCAAGTTTATTTATATAGCGCATTTCATACACAAAGGCAATTCAATGTGCTTTACATAAATAAAAGGAGCATCCAGAGGGAAATAAAACAAAGTGCTTAAATAATAAAAGATCAGTATATTAAACGAATATAATTAAAAGCAAGTACAGAGTACATAAAATCACAGCAGAAGAGAATTAAATAATTAAAACGTATATTAAAAATTCTTAAAAGAAAATGCTGCTTCTCCAAGTTTAGTCTGGACTCTGGGCTTGACTAGACCTGAGTCCATGGATCTAAGAGTCCTGCTCAGTTTATATTCCTTAAACATGTCACCGACGTATTCTGGGCCTAAACCAGGTGTGGGCAATTCATTTTCTGAAGGGGCCACAAAAGATGCTGGGACTGTTTCGGAGGGCCAACAGGCTGAATACAATCCTGCAAGATTTCGATTTTTTTTAGATTTAGATTTATTTATCTGATACGGACATAACAGTAGTATTGGAACTGAAACATACAATATGAAGTAAAACCAGATGCTTGTAGCAAAACGCTGATTTACAACACCAGTCCACAGGAGGCTTTTACCTAAAAAACAAACAAACAAACAAACAAAAAAAAACAGTAAATGGTATGATTTGATTCACTGTTAATGGTGAATGGTAGGTGTTACAATTAGACCATGACTTAGAAATGAAGACATTATTATGTATTGATATAACTGTTTTGGGTTTTTTTTTTCCAATCACACAACCAATGATGCACTGAATTAGTAAAATGTATTTATTTCTGTACTAAATTTACAAAACTGAAAATGTGAAGCAGGCAAAGTAAGAACACATCACTGTTCAATCAACATTCACAAAAAACGATTTTGAAAATGTTTTTGCAGTTCTTCAAAGACCAGCATTAAATTAACTTTATACAATGAAGTAATAAGTGCATCCATTGCTCTGTTTTTGTCTGATTGCCACATTTGCAGTTTTAAGACTTTTTTCTTCGGCTTCGGGTCCTGTTTGATGCTTATTTGTAATAAACCTTCTATATGCAAGCAAGACAGTGTCTGCAGAGATTCCTTCCAAGCTTCAAATAAAACTTCGTAGTCTTTGACACTTTGAGATCGATACTCATCGAGACTTAAATATAGCTTTGTCAGGCCAGTGTGGTTTCTTATCACAAGTGATCAAGATGGCCACTTCTTGATCACTCTCTGCTCAGAGGGACTCGCAGTTGATTTTGGAAGAGAGAGAGAAGCTTTCGATGATGATGTAGGGCACCCATTATTTTTGGGCCGCCAGATGATTTTTGAAAAGTGATTGTTTAAATAGTATGAATCTCAGTCCAGTAAATAATATACAATAAAAGCTGGCCACATGAAAAACGGTGAAATGAAAATGCTATTTTACGCCCATTTGTGTTGAAGCTTGACAACACATTTTCTACGTGAATCCTCCTCACCCCTCTCTCTCTCCTCCTCTTTGCGTTGCAGTGTGCTGTGACTGTGTCTGTCTGCGTTACTGCAGGCGCGCTCAGATCTATGCTCTCTGTTGAAGCTGAGAATGCAAATGAAATGAAGTACATCAAATATTTAGATATTTGACACTTGATCGGTTTTGAACCAGGATGAGTTGTGGTCTTAGAAAAAAAAAACAAAAAACACACGGAGCAATGAAATGCCCTGATTGGCGAGAAAAACGCGCCAGTTTCAAATGCCAAGTCCTTCAGTGTGAAAAGTGGCATTTCCGTTTCTCTCGTGCGTCTTTATGGCATTCATTGACGAGAAAGCTGACTCACAAGTAGAAGGAAACATAGTGAGCACATAAACAACAAGCTTCTTAATTGTGCTGTAATCCTTGGAAATCAATTGTGGTATCTAGTGTGTTTTAGGCTATTCATAAGTCATTAATAAGTTAAAAATTGCATTCTGATAACACTTTTATGAACTGTACTGTTCACTGTCTGTATTGTGCCATTTGACCTTTTACTCACTATATGACTGCATGAGCTTGGTATGTCACCTTAGAGGCCTCTAAGTTCAGGATGTTGGGGTACCGAATGCATTAGAGGGGCTCCCTTCGTTCGGGAATAGATTGGAGGGGCACCCTTAGATTAGACCCAAATGTTCTCGCCCCATTTGTCAAAAACAACCAGCATATATATGTGAGGACAAAGACATTGATATTCTGAGAATTCCATATTGGCTTCGGGTTCTCCCAGGTGTCCATGGTGCCGTATTTGTAATAAACTTCTTATATGCAAGCAAGGCAGGGTCTGCAGAGATTCCTTCTTCATCTTCACATCATCGCTGCACAATTAACAACACAATTACTTCCATCTCAAACGTTGCCTCGTTTAATGAAGACAAGGTTTTCTTTACTAGTGAAGACAATTGTGGACTTGGATGGACACTGAGAGGATTGCGCACAAACGTGACGACGTCTTTTGGGATTGAGTAGTCGTCAAACCTGGCCACGAAGTTTTTCTGAAGTTGTTTGATAATGTAGTATCTAATGTGTTTTAGGTTAATTGATTAGTTAAGAATTGTGTCAGAATAACACCTCTATGAACCATACTGTTCATAGTCTGTATTGTGCCATGTGAACTTTCACCTACTATATTGCGTGAGTTGGTATATTTTCTTGAAGGCCTCTGAGCCTAGGAGGTCACCTTTGAGGCCCTCTAAGGTCAGGATGCTGGGGAATCAATACATCAGAGGGGCTCCCTTCATTTGGGAACAGATTAGAGGGGCACCCTTAGATTAGAATCAGATGTTTTCGCCCCATTTGTCAAAAAACAACCAGCCTATATATGTGAGGACAAAGACTTAGAAATGCAGAGAATACCATATTGGCTTCGGGTTCTCCCAGGTATCCATGGTGCCTGTTAGATGCTCTTCTTTTTTGTAATAAACTTTTTATAATCAAGCAAGAAAGTGTCGGCAGAGATTCCTTCTTCATCTTCACATCATCGCTACACATTTAACAACAATAAAACCCACCATTACCTCTGTCACTTGTCCTGGCGCTCGGGCCTTTAATGTAGGAAAATGAAGGAGTCGATTGGATGTCATGTCTGTTTCTAACAGCTCTAACTTTCTAATGAATGACTCCAGCTTTTCAACCATGTCCACAATAACTAAACCAGCTAAATCGCCCCTGCAGCTGCAGATTTAGCTGGTTTAAATGTATCCGCCAAAAAAGCTACATTGGCCATGAACGTTTTGTTAAATGCACAAGATGATCAGCTGCTGCTGTGTTATTTTTCATTCTAAGGAAGGCCTTGATCTCATTCAGAAGTGTGCACGTGCGTTTTAAAGCGTTTCCTTCGCTTAACCAGCGCACATCATTGTGCAGTAGCAGATCACTGTACGTGGCCTCTGCTGACTCAGCCACAAGTTGTTTGAAGAGTTGTTGTTGTTGCTGTTTGGGGTTCGTGCATCACAGGTAGCACGCCCCTGAAGTGTATTCAGCATTATAACAGTTCTGGGTGTTGTCTGCTCAGGCGTGTATCTAACAGATTGTAACTGGATCATGTTTCATACAAACGAGCACTTCTGGGTACATCTGAGTCCTGCTTATCAGGTCTGTGACGGGTATAGCCTGTCTCTATCTGACCACTCTCACATACCAGGCCTGTGATCAAATCACTGTCCTGTACAGTCTAAGGCCTTTCATAGCAATACTGAAATCCCAATTTAACGAAACAAGGATCGGGTCTGACAGAAGACTGAACTGCACACCTCCGCACTTATTCTTTTATTACATCTGAGCCTGAGTCAATTCACTACACTTTCTCAAATGATAATGAATGCTACCATAAGAGCTCCTACAGTTTGGCAAATATTCTCTGTCTCCTGTGGTGTCGTCTTCTAATGTGATAAGAGACAGCAACTCTTCCTTAAATGACTTGCCATCACAATATCTAACATAGACACACATTTGGGCCAGATCTGTGCTGTCCGTCCTCTCATCAACAGCAAAGGAATAATACTATTTTGTCTAAACACGGAGTGTTGTGTCGTCTAATATTGTATTCCTTGCGAACAGCGACTACCTCGTTGCAGATGAGACATACAGGCCTGAACAGATATTTGTCCTTCCATTCTTCCTTGTATGCTGTTCCTGCTGTCAATTTTCCTCTTTTGGCCTTTTGATAGCGACATTTTTTACTGTAGTTTGCTATCTTAATATAGTGATATACCCTTAATGAATGAATTACTTAATTATTTTACAAGGCTCACAAGATAACAATATTACACAATTGCTGGATGTCGTCTATGTAAATTACACTTTGAGTACATCATATATACTGCACTTCTTGGTCCCGTCGTCTGATGACCTACAAAAAAAAACTGTCCCGAGGCCAAGTCTATTTGCCGACCCCTGATGTAGAGGAAGAGGTTTCAGAATGCGCTGCCAAGTGTGTGTGGACCCAAGAGGGACAGAAAAACACAACATACATGCATCACGTGCAACACACACACAGTAAAACTCTGCCCCTCGTGTTGTATCGGCTGTTATGAAAAGGCAGTGTGTTGAATGGAGCTGATGTGTTGTCTAGACTGACATGGAAGGGTTACATTTCTGCTGAAGATCAAATAAATAGTTATGACAAACCTGACTTCATTTGTAAATTTGTTGAATCTTTTCCACTCGCACATCGATTATAACTTATAACTTTCTTTGTTTATCACATTTTATTACAAAACAAACAAAAGAACGAGCAGGACTTTAATTTGTGAATGTGATCTAACAAAGGTAAAGGGCAAATATTAACCATATACGCTGTTTATATTGCTTATAATTGGGATGAAGTAAACATCTCTCGAGTATTTTAACGTAAAATTGTTTGTGTTGAATTAAAAAAAAAATAGAATGTAGCAGGTCCCCCAGACCCACGAACAATGGCGGAATAACAAAAAATATGAACACACCAAGGGTTAAATAATAAAAAAAAGAAAAAAAGATTCAGAATAAAAAGAGACAAATAGATGTGAGAAATTCAGAAAGATATTTTATTGGCTCCCACGTCAAACTGGAAACTAGATATGAAAATGAGAAAAGCGACCTGAACTAAGAGCCGTTCGTTCCACAGAGATGATCATACAATCTGTGAGACGGGGCAGCGCTCCGGCTGATCCAGGAACAGCGTCTGGAACATGTGGTTGTAGAAGGAGGGGTGGTAGAGGCAGGCTCTGGCGCAGTCTGGGCTGAAGTTCAGCTCCAGGATCTGAGGCTGCATCACCCGCTCACCTGACCCAGGATCAGAACACGCACAGATTAAATACAGGTGTGAGGAGCAGGGAGGTGAACAGTTTTACATTAGTCTTCTCCACTTTTTTTAACATCTATTGGAAAAAAATGTTAAACAATTCTCCAAAAAAGTATGAAAGTATATGTAAATTACATTGTTACATGAAAATCAGAACAATTATTCGGTTCTCTGCGTTTGTAAAACACTTTTTAGTTATAGTGTATAAAATAGTGAAAAATGAACATGATTTCTCAGACTTATTGGTTAATTGACTAACTGCTTCAATACAAAAGGAAAATTCTCTATCTTTTTATTTTTAAATTGTGTATGTCAAATAAACGCTGCTCCACAGATCATTGTCTACTCCGTTGTAAAGATTTGTGGAATTGATGACTTAAACAATTAAACTCCTAATGTTTTCCATGGCATCAGTTTGTCTCCTGTCAAATTATCTATAGAACATGCGACTACAACTACAGACACAAACTATAAATAATATTACTTAAAAGAATGAACATAAATATAAAAATGAAAATGCAGTTTCTATGTCTAGTCTTTATCACAAACTTAGTTTAGTGCAGCTGCGGTGAAAGACAGATGAACAGATTATTTTATGAAAAGTTACAACCCTTATTGTTTTTATTATGGCTCCATGCTGTTGATAGGCGCCATTGGAGGCATTGTGTTCTCGTTTTGTTTGTCTAGAGAAGTTCTGTGTACAGTTTATACAGTCAATGATTCCTTCTGCAAAGAGCCTTCTCAGCAACACAAGCTTCAGAGACAAAATGAGACATCCTTTCATCAGAGCCGTCATTTTAAATACATTTCATATGGTGTGGTGTGTGGAACAGCTGCATCATCTGTGTGTTATTTAGTTACAGCTACTGCTGTATTTTATGATCTGTCAGATGAGTGTTTATGTAAACTTATGATTAACTATTAATTCAACTCAAAACGTGGCATAATGTGTCGCATTTATTGATATTGTGCACATAGTTCTATGTTCTGTTTTGAGTTCATGAAGACAGAAAAAATGTATTAAAATCGTGAATCGTCCGACGTTAATTTGATAATACGATGTTGAACACACCTTTACAGTGTCAGTGTCACACAGGACAGGAAGTAACTGAAATCACGTCAACTGACAAGTAGATTTGAGATTTACAGCACATTCTTATTCACTTAGCCATGACATGAGCTACATTTAGTATAACCTTGCTATACATGACTGTTTTACTTGCCCTAGTGGTGTGCTTTTCGTCCTAAAGACAGACTCAACATATATCGGTGTATGTGTCACATTGTGTCTTGCACCTCTTTAAAAGAATGCAAGGGTCCTACACACACACACACACACACACACACTCAAACGTGGATCTGTAAACCTGTCTCTGGAAACAGATTTGTTGCGATGCATATGACTCTAAACTACCTCCTACCTCTCTGGTCTTCCCCTCCCCAGGTCACAACGGTCTTGAAAATGATAAGTGAGCAAAAAGGATTAAGGAACCATGCACAGCATGGCAAAAACAAACACTACCAAGTCATATCACAGACAGATGTTCAGTCTCTCTGGGTCTGGCCACGTTTTTAGGACAACCATCATTTATTGGAGATGTTACTTTTACAGTAGATGTTCAAGCACCACCATTAGAAAGCACCACCATGGGATAGTAGAAAGAACTCTTTATTCTCTGTCAAACAGACAGCATAGAAATGTAGAACATGGAACGCTGTTTATGGAACAGTGAAGACAGCATATCATGGACGGGGGAGATGCTTGTGGTGTATTTTCATGAAAGCTAGTAGTTGGGTGACAGTGTTTGTCATTCAACAGTTCATGGCGTATTTACCTATGGTCAAATGGCTGTGTTGCCAGGCTACCATGTGCAGCAGAAACAGATATGCATGTTTGCTGAAGAATGTGAGGTCAAAGTACAAGGAAAAGACCAACATGACAACAAGATATGCATAGAAGGAGAAGGTTTCTGACTTGATTTTGTTGAAATAAAGTGTCTCACAGGAAAAATATGAACAGGTGGCCAGGGGTAATGGCCTGGGTTAATGTTAGATGGTAATTAGGCAGACACTGCCCAAAGTAAATCAATATACATCTGATTAGACACTGGACTTACCAGAATTCAGGATGGACACACACACACACAAGGCCTCCATTAAAGGAGGGGTGTGTGTGCACATATATAAAAAAGGAACATGATTGACACCGGACACCATTATAATTAAACAGAGAAAGTTAAGGGTGGAAAACACCCAATGGTGTGGTAAAAAAAGATGGTAAAAACAGTGGTGGAGCCCAGGGCTAGTAAATGTAACGCCCCGGGCTCCTGGAGAGAGTTTCAAAGTTGGGGACTTTCACAGACTGCCTCAGACCATTTCCGTAATTAGGCTGGCATGGTCCAAAGTAATTCAATGTATATGTATGTCTGTAAGCTATGTACACACAATGGACATTGTGTGTACATAGCTTACAGACAAGTGATTTTATAGACATAGATTAACTAAGGCGTGGATCAAGACAACAGAGAAATCCACGTCAACTCCTGTCTACATGTCTTACTTCAGTGTGAGTAAGTATTATAGTTTTTAAGGAAAATTAGTTGATAAAAGATGAAAAAAAAAGTTGAAAAAAAGATGTTGTAAAGAATTTGAAGAACCACTGGTCCAACTCAACAATTCCTGAGCAACGACGCATCGGCCAAGCATCCATTTTTATATCACCTGCTCTGGAAAGTCTACCAAAACTAGGTAGATTTGTTAAGCTCGGAAACAGAGCCAAGATGAGGTGCAGACGTCTTGAATTAACTGGAATTACAATATGTTGGAATTTTTGCAGAATGATGCCAAAAAATACTGCCTATTAACTTTAACAGAGGATTTTCCAGGGACAATGCAGCAGGAGAATAATCATTAGTTTAGTTAGTTTGGTAGTGCAATGTCTCACCTAAGGTCATAGTAAATATTTCTCAAGAGTTCAAGAAACAACTACCCCATTCAGACAGGCAGTCTGCCACTGGCAGAATTAAAAACATCCATAAAATGCCCAAGTCATGCACAGTAAGAGAGGCCTACGTAACAACCGGTCTCAAGGAGGATATTTAAAGCTCTCAGGAATGGTGATGTATGGGGAGCAGCTCTGCGCTGACAGTGTGTATATAAACATTATATATGTTGACAGCGTGCCTGTAAACCTGATATGAACGTAAAGATGTGGTGTAAACAGCGAAGGATTGATGGAGACCTACTACCGGGCCCCGAGAGGAGGGCACTGGAGGGACCTCCAAAATGAGTTTTAAAAAAGAAGATACTAAAGGCCCAAACACGGTTAGAAAACAAGTTTAAAACCTAATGGAGGAAAATGATCACCCAGAATTAGAAAGAAGGGGGGTCCAGGTCCGTGGAACGGCCACAGTGAGATCAGTCCATCTCTGGAGATTGGCTCATGGTGTATGCTTGTATTTCTACAAATAAACACTGGCTGACTCTGCTCATCATTGACTCTTAAGTGAGTCCTAGACTTAGTTTTCAAAGTATGGTTATTAATAATTGACAAAGATCACAAGAAGACATCATTGAGAGACCTCATCTGACCACGACAATACCCCTTTCACCAGCTTATACAAGATGCTTTTGACGTATTCCAGTCTTACATGCAGCAGCTCTGCGACATTTTACACTGGTAGATGTTATTTATCCACCAAGGATGAAACAAATGATATGTTGTTCTTTTCTCAGTTCGCTGACTTGTGCCTATAAGGCTATTTTATGACTGCTGTTCCACCTACATATGATGCTGTCCATTGGCAGGAAAGAAAATGGGAAAAACAATAAATAATTAAGTAACGCCACAACATTATACTTACAGTTAGTGGAGATAGTTTAATGGCTAGATGTTAATTAATTTGGCTATTCTGCTTTACTTATATGCATATTTAGCTGCATATTAGAAAATAACACTGTTCAACCACAATTCATTTAGAGACTGGGGTCTCGTGTGAGGAAAAAATTGAAAATAGAACAACGAGAACAAATGTTAGATGGTGAGGCTTCCATTTGATGTTGGTGATGCTTCTTTACCCTGCGGAGTTAACAGTAAAACAAACGCTCACCTCTTTCCCCTGTACTCCACTTTAACATGAGGTCGACAGCGTAGATGGCCCTAGATGATGGGTAAGGACAAATACCATACGGAGCCGGTCGAGAGGAGGCTGCCTCGAAAAGTTCCCTGAACGCTTTAAACAACTCGGCCTGTGAGCAAAAGAGGACAAGGACAAGGAATACAGTAAACAAAAGAGTAACCCTTCATGGATATGGTCGCCTGCGGTTTGGGTGAGGCTGGAAACAAGATCATAGTCTGAGCTATCTCCAGATTCATTCACGGACTGATTTGACTACATCAGATATGTGAGTTTTATATCCCACCATCTGGTTGGGTTCTGATGTGTGTTAGGATCACAGTTTAAGAAGAGTACGGAAAACTCCAGGAGCCAACAAAAGCTCAGATAGAAGCTAACAGCCATCTTTCATGTGGTCCTGTAGCTCCTTACCTCGATCTCCTTCCATGGATACTGTGGGTACTGTTTCTCAAACATCGGGATGAACTCGTCGTAGTGCACCTAGAGGCAGAAAGAACTTATCATCAAAGCCTTTATATTAACCAAATAAAACAAGCAACCACCCATGAAGTATTTTCCTGATTTTTGACACCGATGAGCCCATCACTACTGTTGTGAAAGGAGTTTTCTTCACCAGCGTAAGAATTCTTCTGCCGTCCATCACAGCCGTCTTCCATGGTCCTCCATGGCCTGTTTGGTGTTCATCAGTGCATTCTTTGTTTTCAATAATGTACAAAAGACTTGTGATTGCTTGCTTCACTCGCATTAACAGCTCTGAGACTTCATATTGAAGGTTAAAAACAACATGGAAAATCCACACTTGGGGAAATAACACACGTCTGGCCACGGAACAGCTGAACAGCCAATAATCCAGTTACATTTGAACGCCTAAAACTGGAGGGCTGTTGATATCTGACCTGACGGCATACTGTACGTTGTCATCAGGGTGGCTATAGGTATATATAGGAGCCCATTAAAGATCTATGAAATGACCTATTAAAAGGTTACCTATGAAATATAATGACTTGCATAACAGTCATTCTATGCTAACTCACCAAATTTCTTTTCTTTTTTTTATTGTGCCTTTTTCAAGAAAAACATACATCACAATTTTTTTCATGTAGTAATTTTTTTGTGTTCTTCTGTATTTTTTCTGTACTTTCCAAACCCTGGATATCTATTGAGTTACTGTAGTCGAACCATGTCCTCTGCTACAATCTTAGTTATGAGACTGTTGTTGGAGAAGAGGTAAAGATCTGTTTTCCCTCAACCAATGAATGTTAGGGCGACCAGCGTACTATGGTAACAGCTGGATATGGATCTTATTTCTGTCAGCACAGTGAGTTGATTTATCAATCCAGGCCATTGGAACCTGGCTCCAGTCTGGCTTTTTCCTGGAAAGTATTATATGTGCCAAGAAGACGGAGGTCTTCTAGTTATTTCTGTTCTACCTTTTTCACCCATTTCATGTTGCGCGAAAACAGAAGAATTTACATGGGTTTCACATGGAAAAAACCTTCCAAATCCACGTTCTCCATGTATGTTGGATGCCCACACAGCCTATATAATTACACATGACCATGTGGCTGGTCTGAAACACAAGCAGCAATAAACAACACTGTTTGGAAAAAGGTCAGATTAATCAGCAAACAGCCGTCCCAAAGCAAGGTAGAAGACAATGGCATGACAAATATTCAGGGTGGTCAATCCGATCCACCCATTTAAAACCCATGACCCATGGCCACCCAGGTCATTGTGACCACAGAAGAGCTAAATGGCTAAAACAACATCGAAGACTACCTGCTTGAGCTCCACCCCCTCTGCGTAGTTCATGACAGTGAAGTGCTTTTGATAATCATCATAGTGGTCCAAGGAGAAAGGTCTAGATAAAAGAGACAAAAGGATGAATGGACTACTCACTGAAACACACTTCAACAATGACATCAAACACCAAATGAAGATAAAACAGGAGCTTGAATCTGAGAACGCTTTTGTTTTTGCTCCAGTTTATGATGAGTTGAAATCAAAGATGGAAAACTGTTTCTATGTGCACAATAGACCTAATCCTCTCAAATTTTGTTCACAAATTTGTTTAAATCTGGCCACTTCAAATTTCTGACCAATCGCACAATACTTGTCGGACACCACGAGAAAAAAAAGTTCTGCCCAGACGATACGTCGAGAACAAGCTGTGAGAACCTCCCAAACCAGGGCTGCAAGAAAAGAGTGAGTCTCGCAGCCCTGGGAGAGAGAACTTCATTCTCTGTTCTTGCGGAGTATACACAGGCCTTAATACGCCGTCCACACTAATGTGGATGTTGTGCAAAACAGATATTTTTTACGATGGGCTGGAGTCAGGTCAAGAAGCAGATGAGCTTCCCTGAGACGATTTCTGACAGTTACCAGTAGAAACTGATCCAATGTGGAAGACGTTTAAAGACAGTGGGTGTTTTGTGGTATCTGAACTTTCACCCATATATGACTGTATGAGTTTGTTATGTATTGATAAAGTCCTCCAGGTGCAGGATGTTGGAGTACTGTTTAGCTAAGGGGCCTCCCTTGTTTTGGGAATCGGTTAGAGGGGCACCCTTACATGAAAACCAGATGATCGTGCCCCTTTTTGACAAAAACAACCAGTCTATATATATGGGGGCAGAGACACTGATATTCAGAGGATTCCATATTGGCTTCGGGTCTTCTCCAGGTTATCCATGGTGCCTGATTGACGCTGTACTTACATGTAATAAACCTGCGGAGGTTCCTTCTTCATCTTCACATCATCGCTTCACAATTAACAACAGTTTCTTGACTGGAGAAACACCCACAAAGGAGGTGCTGAGGATAAAAGTTTGTGCACAAGAGGAAGAACACCAGTACTTCATGCCCTCTACTCTGGGTTTGGCTGATGTACCTGCCTGTTCTCAATAAAACTCATTTTTGCATCAAACTCTGATCTCCATTTCAGAGACACTTTTAGAAGAGTTTCAACAAAGTGTTGTCAAGATGTTCCAGATCCAACATTTGGCCCAAAGACCCAAACTTCTGCCACAACATAACATCCAAAAATGCAGTAAAATGTAATTAAAAGATATCTAGTGAAACATTAAACACATAAAATCCATAAATAAATGGGCTAAATTTAAATATTATTTAATTAATCAAGATTTTAATGGGCAATGAAAAGTGGAGTTTTATAAAGAATGAACAAATTAAATATTAATCCATCAATAAAAGGTTACACTTAAAAAGGTCTTAAAAAAATACAACATCCAGCACACAAGAATGTGAAAATGAATTCTTAAATAAATAATGTGGATATCATACCTGTTAGCAAAGCGCAACCAGAAGACATTGTAGGCATAGAGACGCAGAGGCTGCACAGAACGCAACATTAACATATAACGAATGTCAAACTTCACCATCCCCACCTCCTCCCTGTTGAACAGCACTGGATCTTCAAGGTACTTACACACCACCTGCAAAACAAAGACACAAAACACAAAGTAGTAAATGATCTGTGTCTGAGTCAGTGAAAAAGAAACGCATGTGTCTATTGGCATTTCTCTTAAAGGGGACTGACGTGGCTCTGTTGTGATTTCCTGGTCCACGCCTTAATTAATCTAAGATGGTAAACTTACTTTTGGCTATAAGCTAACAGCTTCTGCAGGTGATACAGTAAGCAAGTTAAACTAACCACACACATATGGTATCATCACTACCTACACCAAACGTGATGAGTAATATAAAACCACATGTGACGATTAATACAAAATCAAACGTAATGATTAATATAAAATTAAATGTAAAGCAATATGGTAAGGGTCAGTACTCTTACAGCACCTTTCCACATCCTGATGGTATTAAAATAAGTACTTAACCAGGTCATCCTTATCCACATGCATATTTTGAGAGCAAGAGCCATTTGTCAAGTACCTGGGCCACTACTCCCTTTAAATCCCACTGCTTCACTAAGTTTCTAAGAAGAGTAGGCAACATCTCATTTCTGAGAACTGAAGACATTATCTCAATGAACATCGCTTAATACCAAGATACTTGGTGTTAACAGTAAACTGGTGATGATTCGTGATTTCAAGGTAATTGATGAATACTGATCATTTCCTTTTGAAAGCAAAGATGTTCTGGTTAAGACTGAAGTAGTTTAATAATGTGTTTATGGACCTTTGGGGTGCTCTCTCTCTGTCTGATTATGTAGTCCAGGTTGTTGGTGATGTGTGTGTCCAGCCCACGGGCCAAGTTCCAGGGCTTACAGATCCAGTGGTTGTCCTCTCCCCTGAAACAGCACACACACAAAAAACAAGTTAATGACTTCAACTTAATTGTGTATGGTGTCACATCGTGCTACTCAACAGGATTCCAACCTCTCTCGTCTCAGCTGATATTGCTTGATGAACTTTGGCAGCTCTGTGTGTAAGTTGAAGGTCTCCGGTAGCCAATCAGGTGATGGGCCACCTTTCAGTCTCCGAGCCACAGCAGCCAGGCAGTCCTTCACGGTGACGAGGCTCTCACAGGGAAACTGGTTGAGCATCACGTGAGGTCGCTCCTCGCTTAGCTTCCTGTCAGATAGATTTCAAATTTCAAAAGCAAAGCGTAATTGTCTTCTTCAAGGGAGTGGAAAAATCAGCTAGACACAGGTGACAAATCTGAGCTTTACTGACCTGTAGTCTTTAATGTGATTATAGCTCCAGATGATATCAGCCTCCTGCTCCTCCTCTGTCAGCTGGAAGCGAGGATGTGTGAGGTTGTTTGTTACTTGAGACATTTCAGAGTAAACCCTGTGAGCAGAGCACAGAGGGTAGAAAGATGATGAGAGTGCTAAAATAAGGAAGGCAACAGGCCAACAGTGGTCACAATTATCTCTCAGCAGATGGAAAGATAAGTGTGTTTGTGATTTAAAAGAGGTCTAGGTGCATTTTCTGCGTGGAATAAAACCCAATAAATGAAGTGTGCTAAAACAGCACAAGCCACTCTGACACCAGACAATAAATCTTGTCACTCTGCAGGATTCACACACAAGAATCCTCCATTATCCTGAAACATGATGGTGTCTATGCCAGGGTATGTTTGAGAAGGGGTTGGGATAAGTTCAGGCATTCCTAAGGAGACTGGCCAGAAATAGTAGCAGTATACAGTTTTATTTATGCCCAAACTCCACATAAACCATGTAAGGCTGTGATGGAGTTCAAAACCCCATCCACTGTGAAACGAGTCAGACAATTCCTTGGCCTGACGTGACATTACCGTCGATTTGTCCAGGACTATGCCTGCCATGCTGAGCAACTTCATGCTCTCACCAGGAAAGGTGAACTTTTTCACTGGAATGACAAATGTTATAGAGCTATGGACATTTTGAAAAAGTAGATCACATCAGCACCTGTGTTGACGTTCCCCGATTTCACACATCCCTTTTTCATTCATACAGATGCTTGCAACCTCGGACTTGGCGTGGCCTTGATGCAAAAAGATGAGGAGGATTGGGGAAGTTGTTGTGGCATACGCAAGTCGCTCCCAGCACAAAGCCGAGAAGCCATACTCAACAACAGAAAAAGAGTGTCTTGCTGCGATTTGGGCTCTTGAACATTTCAGACCCTATGCTGAGGGCATTCACATGACAATATTCACAGCTCACAATAGCCTTAGGTGGCTGACGTCTCACCCAAACCCCTCTGGCCGACTAGCCCTTGGTCCCTCCGACTTCAAGATTTTGACTTCACCATTGTCCATAAACCTGGCACTCACAACAAAGTACCAGACGCCCTCTCACTCTGTCTCGAATGTACTCAAACTCTATGCCCCCACATCACTCCATGGCACCTTGCTCAACTGCTATCATGACCACCCCACTGCAGGTCGTTTCGGTGTTTCAAAAACTCCAACGAGGCCGCGGTTCAGATTTTTTTGGCCCAAAATGGCAGCGGATGTCAAGGTATGTTACCTCTTGTTCAGTCTGTCAGCTCATGAAGCCAAGCCAAAGGAAACCAGCTGGTCTCATGGTTCCGACTGTGCCACAAAAACCCTGGGAGTACACTAGAGTGGATTTTGTTGGTCCTCTACTGCGCACTGCATCTGGATCTTGCTAGTTTTTTTGGATTACTTCTCTAAGTGGATTGAAGCACTGTTACTTTTTCCCCTTCAGACTTCCTAGGCCTATCTCAACTTTTTAAAAGCTAATAAGTCAAATCTTCTTATTATGCCAAGTCTCTCTGACCATGGTAAAGGTGAGAAAGGTTGACATGCTCAATAACGTACAGTACATATTTAATGTCTGACGCAACAGTATTTCAGTAAATTTCTTCCAAACTTGCCCACATATTGATTCTGACACTTGTGCTTTCCGGTGGCGACCTCTTGACAACACATGGTTGTGTGATACTCTTAAGGTGCACATGATTCAAAACAAAATGACGATTATTCTCTGAATCAAGGTTTAGTTCCAACCCTGGATTAATGCAAGATGGAAATACATGAACTGACACTGACTATTGAATAAATATTGACTTTAGATTGCTGGTTAGCTGGTAAATTCAGCCAGTATTCTGTAAGTATTCAGCCAAACCATAGTAATGACGCAGCTGATGATATGAGAGGACATCACAGGGGAAGAGACAAAGCATCAAAGCATGAGTGCAAAGTACTCCAAACTGAACATTCAAAAAGATAATACTGTTCGACTTTATCAGCGTTGAAAGAGTCACATCTCACACACAACTCTTTTACTATAAACATAATCCTCAAATCAAAGCTGTAGCATAGTCCCTGAGTCTGAACTTAAAATCATCATTTCTTTGCTTCTGAAGTTTAAGAAACGTCAGCATCAGTTTGTGAGACTTACTTGAGGATTTTGTCCTCGGGGACAGTGCAGGGTTGGAATTCCACAGGAAGTTGCTCCTTGTTCTCCTTTGAAATGGTCTGGAGGGAGACAGAAGGGATAATTCCTGCTTACATCCACCCTGTATCATCTTTTTTATTTTCCACCATTTCCCACCTCCAGAACACACGTGCTACTCATACATGCATTGCTTTCATTGTGTATGAGACATAATCAATTGTTTGTTTGTGTTAACTTTAGTTTTAATAAGGTCACACAATGAATGAAGCCTTCATAATAAGCTTATGTTATGTTTACCTCATGAAGCGCAAACAGAAAAGCGGGAAATCAGTCAAATACATGCATGTTATAGGATATTACAGGCGTTTGTAGTCGTTACAGCAGACCTGTGGCGGTATGTTTTGGACACTTGCTTGAAGAGAGGTGCAGACCTGTCAACTGATCACCACCTGGTGGTGAGTTGGATACGATGGCGGGGGAGGTTGCAGGATGCTAGGGACATTGAGTATGAATGGACCATGTTCAGCACCTCCATCACGGAAGCATCAGTGTGGAGCTGGGGACTCAGGGTTGTTGGTGCCTGTCATGGTGGCTCAGGATTGCATCTCTGCTTTTCGGAGATGATGTGGTCCTGTTGGCTTCATCAAACTGCAACCTCTAGCTCACACTGGGACAGTTTACAGTTTGTGAAGTGGCTAGGATGAGGATCAGCACCTCCAAATCTGAGGCCATGGTTCTCAGTCAGAAAAGGGTGGAGTGTCTCCTTCGGGTTGGGAATGAGTTACTGCCCCATGTGGAGGAGTTTAAGTATCTCGGCATCTTGTTCATGAGTGAGGGGAGGATGGAGCAGGAGATTGACAGACAGATCGGAGCAGCATCTGCAGTGATGCAGACGTTGTACTGGTCTGTTGTGGTGAAGACGGAGCTGAGCAAAAAGGCGAAAGCTCACAATTTACTGGTCGATCTACCTTCCTACCCTCACTTATGGTCATGAGTTTTGGATAGTGACCAAAAGAACATGATTGTGGATACAAGCGGCAGAAATTAGTTTCTTCCACCATGTGCCTGGGCTCTCCCTTAGAGATAGGGTGAGGAGTCAATATGCCAGCCCCACTGGATTTTCACGGGGGGTCAATATCACCTGGAAAAGGAATTAAGGGATTGGGGTGGTGTGATTGGCGCATAGGACATGGAGGGTGGGGTTTCCTGGACCTAAAAGGAGAGGGAAAGAAGGAAGATGGCAGACGGTGAGGAAAAAGGCAGAGACGCGGACGCGGAATGCGGTGAAAAGCAGGACCACGTCAGGTGCGAGAAGGACGAGCACACACAGGAGTCAGCCAGCCTAGATAGATAGAACCTAGAGCCCGTCCACGTCTGGCGTGACCAGCTGTGGAATAAATAATGGGCCTCCTAAAGACAAGTGACACTAAAAGGGTCAGTGACCTTGGTTTGGGCTACTAATGGAAAGGCACATACCAAAAAGCAACCTGCATGTAGACACAGGTATCTGGGAAGAATTAGCGAAAACTGTGGTAGCACACACACAAAAGGCGTCCATTAGAGGAGGAGTGTGTGTGCACATATATAAAAAAGGAACATTATTGACGCCATTTTTACTAGCTAGTAGAGGTACTGCCCCAGGCCCCTGAAGAGAGTATAAAAGCTGAGGGCTTTCACAGACTGCTTCAGACCATTCCCGGGGTGTCTCCTTGTGTTTAACTTGTCTTGTCAATTAAACACTTGTTCTGACTCTGAAGATTGGTGGCCTCAACTCTTCTTTGAACTTCTGCAGATGCATGCTTCAAGTTCAGCTCCTAGGAACAGCAGAAGCTGTTAGCTTATAGCAAAAAGTAAGTTTACTATCTTAGACTGATTAAGGCGTGGATCAGGACACCACAACAGAGCCACGTCACAGCCAGCTGAGGGGGAGATGCGTGGTGGAAAAGGCGGAGGCAGGCTTCATTCACCTCTCCTCGCAGATAAGTTTTGATTTTATTCACTCCCCCTCACTGCATACAAAGTAACAACTAGACGAACCAGGCGGGAGGAGCCTTTTATTTTGTGTTGATATATATTTACCTGTGTTTTAGTTGCATGTGTGTTCTTTTGCTTATTGATATTTCGGTTGTTGCACGTTGTGTTTGGTTTGTGTTGGATTTAGCTCCTGCCCGATATCCCAGACACTGTGTTTATTGTCTATTGTTTTTCTGTGTATGCTAAAAACAATAGACAAAACGTGTGTCTTGATGGATCGCTGACTGTCCCTACCTCATAGTACAGGTCAGGAGGCTCAGTGGTGACACCGCTGACCCCATCTAGTTCTGCAGGTATCCATGGTAACAGGCGGCACTGCCTCACCAAGGGGTCTGTCTCTCCGTACGCATAATCACGTGTCACTTCATCTGTTAAAATGAACAGTACATGTGATGGTTTGTGTACACTCCATTTATCATATGGAACTTGATCACTATCTCTGTGTGTGGCGTGTGGTGTGTGGCGTGTTGTGTGTGGCGTGTGGTGTGTTGTGTGTGGTGTGTGTGTGTGTGTGGTGTGTGTGTGGTGTGTGTGCGTGTGTGTGGTGTGTGTGTGGTGTGTGTGGTGTGTGTGGCGTGTGGTGTGTGTGTGTGTGGTGTGTGTTGTGTGGTGTGTGTTGTGTGGTGTGTGTGTGTGTGTGTGGTGTGTGTGGCGTGTGGTGTGTGTGTGTGTGGTGTGTGTGTGGTGTGGCGTGTGGTGTGTGT
>JAPQRN010000005.1:28846845-28861032 GCA_037367275.1 Coranthus polyacanthus
ACACAGATCTCCATTCTGCGCAGGAGAGTGGATCCCTCTTCCACCGTCTTAATGCCACATCACAAGGTTTCAATAACAACCCAGTAAAACATCCCTGTGCATTCCTGTGTGTGTGTGTGTGTGTGTGGAGCTGGATTAATTAAATTCAAATACGTTCATTTTACCAACATTTTCATGTGTTTCATGTGATGTGAACTGGTGATGTGAAGCTGGTGTCTACGGTGGACTGTGTGCACTGTACTAGCAAGTTAGATGTTGACAAACAGAAAACTTGTTCCCTGGGGCCCCACACAGGAAACGTGTCTGAAATGTAAATGCGTGTCAGCGTGAAAATAACAACAGAGGTGACCACATGACCAGGAAGAAAACAACGGGTTCACTGTAAACGACGCCTAATGAACACGAATTCGTGTACTTTGACTTAGCTTACATATTCAAAGCTAACTAGTTAGCTATGTCCCGAGTACAGTTAAGTTAGCCAATAATTAAGGCTAATGTCGCGCAGCTCACCTGCCTCAGTCACTACGGTTCTGAACACGAGAGGCATTTTAACACGAAACGGCAAGGGCAGGCTACTGTTTACCGCATTGTTTAGGCCGTCGACTCCGTCTTCTGCCGTCTTGTCTGAGTCGTCGTCAGTGGCCACCGACTCTTCCTTTCCATCCTCCGCCATCCTCTTCCCCTCGCGATGCTGTTACTGAGCCAGGACGCATGCGCAGACGACGCAACATCCAGCGCCTCGACGGACGGCGTCAAAAGCCTCATCTGCGCAGTGTCCGAGAAGAAAAACACTGCGAGCGTACGAACTGTCAAGAAACAGAAATGGAAGCAAACTTAAAAAAAAAAAAAAAAAATCAGTCTGAACCTGGCAAAGACGATTATTTCCTATGTTGTGGGTCCACGATTTAATGAATGCAACTGCAACAGCAAAACGTTCCTCCTGAGAATTAAGTGTCATGTTGCAAAAAAACCCCACCAGATACAAGCCTACTGTGATGATGCACTATGTTACAATATACTGACTTTTTAAAAACTTTTGCCCATCAGTGTATCGGCCTCAACATGGCCAATAACATCCCAAAAGTAGGTTAGATTTATTATCCTTCGTTATATACTTTCCATAACATTTTGCCATGAAAATTAAGGCACAGTAATATAATAATAAATGGGTATAATAATATGAACTTGCTCTAGGGTGATCAAATGTGATAATTATTCATAATGAATGAATTCGTTTTAATTTTAAGAAATACCACAGCACACTATCATAACTTCACATTCAAGTAGTATTTATTTTGTTCAACATAAGAAGTTCAGGATATGTACAGTGATAACTCTACTATGACAACAACACTCCTTTCGTCGACGCTGTCAGCATCGGTGGTCCATTTTGGCAAATGACAAATGACTTCCACGGAGACTTTGCAGTTATGTCGCAAACTCTGCAGCCTCCTGGCACCTTAATAGACATCTGTGCAGACTTTACACATAAAATAAAATGATATGTCAACCCTGCAATTTCACTGCATCATTAGTGCAGTTTGAGTAGAGTCACTTAAAGGTCTTGCCTTTGTCTAAGGTGTGACATTATTCCAGTTTAAGGACACTTTATCATCTTCGTAGCTTTGGCCATCTTTTCTGTTGGCTGAGATAACACTGTACTCACCAGATTAAGTGCATATATATTAGAAGAATGGCAATAATCCCTCAATGTACAGAGAGAGGTAGACTGGACAGTGAAGAGTGGTGATTAGCTGACCGGAAGCTAATGCTTAATTAGCTAACACTGTTTAAAAATAAGTGGTCACATTTACCAGTGGAAAAAAATATCACACTGTGTCGCGATTTCTGGTGAGATAAAATTTTGGAACAGCAGCCGCAGACCTTCAATATGGCTGCCAGGAGTAGCACCTTAAAACTCTTAAAGAGGCGCCTGGACACATTATATAACAGTAAAAATCAACAAACACGATGAAGGAACAAATCGACAAGTGATAAGAGCACTCTTTGAGTTAATTAACAACACCGGAAAGAAGATGTTAGCTTCATTTTTATACAGGTAGGTAGGTAGGGTTGTAGTCAGACTGTAAAATTAGACACATTTCTGTGTGGTTCTTTAAAACAGCTCATAAAACAGAATCATGATCCTGAGTGAGTGAGTATCGACACTGTCTTCCAGAGCACTCATTAAAATATAATACCGTCGGTGCTGCCTGGAGTGTTCAGAGTCAGAGACATAGCTGTGTCCTTAAAACAGTTATGCACCGTTGCTATGAAAGTATTACTAGCCATCAATCCACTCGCTCCTCACGCACGTCGTCTGCTCGAAGAAGCAGTGGTGGAGAGGAGAAACGTGACGACATCATTAATAAAGTGCTCGCCCTCAGTCGTTCTGCGCACGTGCTTCATCTTGCGACCCAACAAAGAAGCAGACTTGTTGCGGAGAGGAGGGGGAAATGTGATGTTGCAAGGAGGAGGAAGAAGAAGACGACGAGGAGGTAGATTTGGGGATCTCCCAGTAGTTGCCATGGAGATCTAGGGAGGAAAGAGCAGGTGGGTTGTCCCTCTCCATGGGTCTGCCACACTCTGTGGTTAAAGGTGGCTCACTCAAGCACTTCCTCAAGCCCACTTCACTGAGGAGTCAAACGGGAAAACAAGTTTAGGACAGCAAATGTGAGCTTCAACTCCATGGAAAGGAAAAGAAATGATCTAAAAGGGTTCTTTTACCCCAAATGCGATTAACGGAGTCGACAAACGACAGTAAAATTAAATAAGAGAGCACAGACTGTACACGGTGAGTATGAAAACACTACCTGTTGTATAACTGTGACATTGTTCTGTTGTGATGTGACATTTTTATCTTTAGACGTACATTAATCTTTTTATGACCAGAACTCCAACTAAATTGTGGATACTTTTCCACATTATGTGATTGTTAGGTGTGGAATACTGTTGGGTTTTGTGTTTTCACCAAATGACAAAACCTGTTGGCGCTGCTGCCTGGTGTGCCTGATAAAGTCTCTCAAACATTTAATGCCACTAGATGCGTTAAATGCTTTCATGTCTGATTCTGCCTTTGTTACATTTATGTGTCATTTTCAGGGTAATGTTCAATGCAGCTCTTCCCGGATTCCCCTCTTGATGTTACATACAGTATGTAGAGGTTTAGACGTCTACTCAAAAGCCTCTGCTGTGTCGTTCTAATAACTGAAATTTCAATTCAAGTAAGGATCAGTAAGGATTTGATCGTGCTTTAGTAATAGTTTAAGCCAATAAAGATGCTTAAAGTGCATATGTGTGGCTGAGTGCTTTATTTTTACTTCCGCTGATTGGTGAGAGAAAACCGGTAAAGTGCGCATGGAGGCAGTATCTTTCAACGCACATTAAACTTCCATAGATTCTATTGACACCACTGGCACAATGATTGTTGTAAAACACATAAAGCTTCCACACACTGTGAAGTACCTAACCCTAACACCATCTGTTACCTGTTAGCGTTGGCTGCCGCCCCTCTCCAGGCCTGACGGTACACGTCTCCTGCCACTCCAAACAGCCAGCGCACATCAGCCGGCACTTCTGGGATCCACTCCACAAACCTGCAGCAGAGACATTATTAACATCCCAGGAAGCTTTTATCTGAGGTACAAAATTGTCCTTGTGGAGGACTGCACTCACCTCTGAGCCACAGAGTACGCCGACTGTACAGGAAGTGTGTATGGCATGAGCATGTAGGAGGCCACTCTCATCGGTAACATGCCAGACACCTTGGCATACAGACCAGCTTTATCTTGGCAGGCCTCACAGAACACTGACAAACACAGACAAATGGCCAGTCAGCCAAATGGCATGACACAATCATCAAAACATGATTTTAGACACACAGGTTGTATTCACTGGGAGTCTCTCAATCAAAACAGACACAGTAGTAGATGATGTTGTGAAGTAGCGTGGGATCATGGGAGTTAATGTTATGAAACGGCTCAGACACAAATATGTTTACAGACAAGGTAATGTATTAAAGTTTTATTCACATCAACTAATGAAACAGCCACAAGTACCATAATGTTAGTAAAGATGATATGACACCACTGACAATCTATCAAATGAAACGACACTTTGAACTGCAAAATGACGAAATGTCTGTGTTGAAACCACACCTTTTTTGATTGGTGTCGGCAGAGCGAGCTGCTCATCCATCCACCAGTGCTGTTTACGCAGTAGGCGGAGTCGGCGGAGAACCCAGTCCTTGGTGGTTTCTGTGTGCTTGCAGCAGCAGCAGTTGGGTGGGTTCTCTTGCAGGGCGGGCCCAGACGTTGGATGTTGGAGCATCAGCAGGTCTGCAATCATAAAACAGGATATCAATGGCATATTCCAAAAGTTGAGCCAGAGGCTCCTAGGAACGCATTATTTCTTAGTGTGCTTGTGGTTTCATTTTTGATTAATGTTCCTTTTATTCTGACAATGGATTCATCAACTCACAACAACTCAGAAGATATTTAGTTAATTCTCAAACGTGACACAGAAAATCATTCAAATCATCACTTTTGACAAGCTGCAACCTGCAAAAATGTAGGCATTTTTGCTCGAAAAAAACAAATTAATTAAAGACGTCAACATAGTTACCAATTCATCTTCATTGGTTGACTACTCAACTACTTGTTGCAGCTCTACATGCTTGTTTGAGAATCACCAAGGTAAAAAAGTAGAGGATATTTACTGTTGTCTTCGAGGAACCGTAGAGCGTCCTGATAACCGCTTTGGCACATTTCTGCCATTACCTGTTAAAAGGAAAACAAAAAGAGATAAAAGGAAAGAAAACTCAGTGGAGAGTCAGAGCATAATTTTATCAAGTACTAAGCCTCAGTTCTGCGTGATCCACCGGCAGGGTGGCTGTTCTCTCCCAGTGCTATTAGTTTAGCACAAGGACAAAGACAAGGGGGAAAGAGCCAACCTACTGAAACTGTTTAAGATCACTAAGACAAACTAACACGAACACAGAAGTTGAAAATGTGTGGTTTATGACACCACACCTCCTTTCTATACTACACTAAACTAATCTCTAATTGATATGTTTTAGTTTATTATTTTACTGTACTTGGTTGTATCAGTCATTCCACTACAATCACCATATTATGGCCAGTTTGCAGTATTATATAATTATATAATCACATTGGTTTCGGTAAGAGAGCAATGACAGAATCAGCTGAGGAGCTTACGGCCAATCCTGGAATGGTCAGACCTGGGGGTCATAGGTCACAAACACAGTTCTCTGTCCTATTTGATATTCAAATTTTGTGTTTGTGCAAACGTCAGCACAGCACTGAGTGTTTGAACTGATGAGCTAACATCAGGTCCAAGCATGTACCCATAGATCTGTTGTTTAGGTGGCACACTACAGGGCGGTAATTCCTTAGGAATGTGCTCAGAACACAAATGCCTCTGTCACAGAGATTTGTCAAATGAGTTACATAATGGCAGGATCCAGACGACATTATACACATGTGAGGGGAGCGTGTTGAGCCAGACTCCACCACGACAACATGATCAGCTCTGTCCCACCAGGGTCAAAGCTCACCTCATCTTAAAGTTACACCATCTGCAGTGTACAAATACTTGCATTAATCCTGTTGTACTGGGGGCTGTACTTCCTAAAACCACATCTGCCAGTCTTTGGGAATACGGGCCCTTGCCCTGGTGGGTGTTAGTCGAACAGATGTTTTTAGATTAATTACTTACGGCCACTTTTAGCTCGAGCAGCTGGGTATGTAATCACACAATCAAAAAGTGTTGTGTATCTTAAAACTGGAAGCTGAGAGCAGCCTACAAACCTCTTGTAATGACTGTGTGGAGAATGGTCTGCACATAAAACATAGGCACTGGGACAAGTAAGGCTGGTTTGGGTATTTTAACTTTTTGTTCACTGTTCCAGATACTTAAGAAACGTTGAAAAAAATGTATATACAACACAGTATATAGCTGGTCATTTTCAGGATTTTGGAATATTCAGTGGGATAAACCAACACCATTTAGGTCAAGACGTGAAGCAGGCTGCTTTCAATCTGCCTATATTCAAGTTTATCTTAACTAACTATGACAACATCCTACATTTCCCGCTGCTGCTCCAGTGTCCCCTACCTTGGGTTCTGGTGGAAAGAGAGCCCTGCTGAGGCGGTACATGTTGCCCAGGTTCATCTGGATGCTGGTGTTGGTGAAGCGCAGCTCATGGAAGCTAGTGGAGTTGTCCCTGGGACAGATGTCACTCTCACCAGAAAAGGGAGAGATGGTGATGGTGTTCTTCAGCTCCGACTGAGGCAGGTTGTCGCTGATGCCCCCATCAACGTAACGCTGGAGACAAAGACACAGGGGAACAGACAGAAGTCAGCTTTCATCTGTTCAGGTTTCAGTGTTTTATCACGGTCAGCTGCAGAGGAAATACACTGTCGCTTGTACTCTACGTGAATCCGTGCCATCCAAGAAGTCCAAATGAAATACACCATGATAATGAGGTCAAACTCTGCACAGTGCTTAATTTGTTTTTAAAATTTCTGTCACATTTTATTTCTCTTGTGGCCTATATCCACAGAAAACACTTAATCCTTTCAAGATGAACTAGAATGACTGCCAAATTTGAAAAACTTCCCTCAAGGCATTTTTGGGGTTCAAAGGCGTACTCGCAAACTCGATATCGCAGGAACGGATTGAGGGAACTTCTTCAAAAGTGAAGTGCATTTGAAAGATGAACCGGTTCAAATGGTCAAACATCAACGGTCGAGGTCACTGTGAAGTCATAATGCTCCGCAGAAGCACTTTTAAGTCCATTACTCAACGCTTACTTCGAAAAACAGTACGGAAGTGAAGACACTATGTTTCACACTGGAAATGATTCGCTGGAATCGTACATGATATTATAGTGACAACTTCCTACATATTATAAAAGTCTGGACAAACATGGATGTAAATTTGGCAGAGGCTGACGACCAGGTTATGTAATGAAATGCTCTAGTTCCATTTCACATGCAAACAGTTTCATTTCAAACGCTTTCAATTTCATGGAGCAGGATTTAACCTTATTATAAATGCCAGTTGCAAAATCCCGTTCAGCTTGGCAGAGATGATCAGGGAATAAAATAGGTCAAAAGCGTAGCCTCTGTGTGTTTAGAGCTGCAGCTGACAAAAAATATAGGTCAGTGTGGAAATGGAGGTTAGGATCGTGTGCAAATGTAGTATATATACAGTAGATGTGCTCTCTTACACTTCTTAATATCACATTTACTGATTAGCATTGGACTTATTTCACATCCTGTGTTTTGGATGACTAGTGTTAGAACCACACACACCTGCCAGCAGATATCAAGGGCTAACAGAAATGCCACACACGTTTAACTGCTGATTATTTTCATTACTGCTCAATAAGCCGATTACGCCGATGGAAAAGCGGCGACTTCACACATTGGAGAAGCTGAAAATGACTCAACTGGAAAAAATACCATGAATCTACAGAAAAATGAGATTGCTGCAAACAAGGTCTGACTTTGACTTTTTAATGTGATGTTTTCCTCTGTTAGGCTGTAATCTATGATACGTATGTTATTCTTCCTATATTACTTTGGTATCATGTGTTAAGTGAATGCACATGTTTAGTGAGTCAACAACCCATGGCCCCGAGCCAACAGAAAGAACATCATGTACAGCTTCCATGGATACAGCCTGTGACAGCATATGTACACGCCCATCTTTCTACAATGTAAACACTTCTTCTAGGAATAACATCTCATACACTGTGTTCCCTGTGGTTTTTTTTTTTTTTTTTTTACCAATTGAACTTGAGACTGAGACAACAGACTCAGGGTTGTTACAGGCTATTCAGGGTGAAAGGAGTTTGACTTGGAGGATCTGTTTTGTGGACTCTTTTTTTAAAGATCTACATAACACTTTATTTAATGCTGCCTGTTGGGTTAAACGCCTTCATTAAAGTGTGGTATTTTGAAGATGGGTCCTTATGATTTATTTTTATTATGTTATTTCCTGTGATGATTAGTTGTATCTGACCTGACAGCGACACACTTGGACTTTGTATTTTGTTATTACTGCATTTCTACACGTGAATCTGTTCTGACTGACGTAGTTATGATTACTCTCTGAACTGGCAACATAAGTTAAGAAGTGTTTTCGGACTCTTGTTGCATGCTCACAGTGGTTGTGCACTGTAACCCTAGTTGTATCTACCTAGATGACTTCACCGTCAAAGTCCAACAGCAGCCGATAAGGCAAACTGAAGGAGTCACTGCTATCACATACCACAACGGCAGCTACTGCAGCTTACCTCCGGTCTTTTTCTACATACACCAGTAACACCTCAAGACTACCTAGAGGAAAATGAAACGATCAGCCATCTTGAATTTGTATTTTGCAAACCCAGAGCAGTCATTTTACATGTTTTGTAGACCAGCAAACAGTTCTAAAATCTGATCTCATGTCTGAATTTGTTCTTTTGTTTGTTTCAGCACTTTTCTAGAACTGGTTCGTGTGCAATTTTTCTCTCTCTGAGGCTTCCTTCTCTTTTTTGTTCACGCGGCTACACACTTCCCCGCTGACTAGTTTTGATCAAATGTTTCAAATAAATGAATGTCAACCACTGTGAGATAAGAGCATCCCTAAACACCAAACCAAAGCTAAACCTTCAAATGGGAGAAACATGAGCGCAGACACCTACCACTCCTCTGAAGGATGGCGGTATCAGCCCACAGTAGACGGGAATGAAACAGCTACAGATCAGCGCCTGTGGACAAAGGCAAGAGTTAAACCAAAACAAAAATATTTTCCAAGAGAGCATTTCTGATACTGAGACTTGAGAGAACACCTGCTGTAGAATTCAATCACCACCTCTCCTCACCTGGATGAGCTCCTCTTTGGAGTTAAACTCAGACACCAGCACGTTCTGTCCGTCAGACACTCTGGTCAGCGACACACATAGCCGCCCTGAGGCCAGGACGTGTGCATCCGAGGGCAGGTCGCGATTCAGGCCTGACTTCAGCACTTTGACCAGGTTGAAAGTAGGGTGGAGAGGGCCCAAGTTCCTCTTCCTGGCCTCTTTCGCCACCTCGATCACATCTGCACAGCATTTAGCTGGGAAAGAGAAAGGAAAAGTCGAGACTGAGGAGATCGGACTTTGAACCTGGAGTCTGCTTTGAGCGTAAGACCAGTGTTTCTAGCTACTTCTCTGCAAACAAAAAAACAGCAGCTGGATCAATATTCTGTAAAGTTACTGTAAGTCAGTGACCAGCAGTGACTGGGGTAAGTGTTCTGCCAAAGTAGTGACCCCACGGTGAGCTCACTGAGGAGGTTTTTTCACTGGTCAATACTAGACATCGACTGATAGTGGATTTTTAAAGGCTGATATAATAAAGATATTCTAATGGTTTGAAGCAGTAAAAAGCTGATGGCCAATACAATCCCACCCTCCAACCTCCCTGAAAAAAATCTAAACTGGCAGAAATATCTCTGGAAACGAACATTAAACAACGAACATAAACCATCTGCAAAAATATCTAAGTGGGAGCGATCTTTTATTTTATTTTTAGAGCTATTATTTTCCTTCAAGTTCGGTAAGTCCATTAGGCATCGCCCACTGTTGCAGCCAAGCTGTGCGGATACCGGTACTGTTTGTATAACATCTACTATTCTCAAGTCAATACACTCAGGTCAATCCATATCCACAGATATCTACTGATATGAGGCCATGTGATGGTTCATTCATGAGGGTATGTGAAAGGCTGCCTGAGTCACACTGTCCTCATCGTGAACAGACATGTTCTCAGTTCCCCTTCCAGTGGTTCAACACCAATGTTTACCAGTTCAACATACCGTACATCAATGGACGCCATTGTCACCACACTGAACATATAGACTACACTCATGATCTGTTCTGAGTCATTTGAATCCCTAGGATATAATAAATAGTGAAGCAATAATTCAACCATGAATCATACGCCTTGTCCTATTCTGATGATATGGACTGACAGAATAAACTCTTCGACAGTATACAATATCTATACAACAATATATTAATATAATACAATAACCACTAATATTGTATATATAACATGGTTATTATTGTTGTTATTATTATATGCAGGCCTTCCGGTGTCCTGGCTGCGACCCACTGCGGCGTGTCTCACCGATGGACGCCTGGCTGGCGAGCACCGAGGCGGTCAGAGCACCGGCAGAGGCTCCATACAGCTTTGTGGCGCCCTTCACGAGGTACGGCGCTTTCTCCAGCAGACAGCTGGCAACTCCGACGTGGTAAATCCCCAAAAACCCGCAACCGGCGAAAGACAGGTTCCAGCCGCCGTTTAGGTCAAACATGGCGGGGCATGACCCGGACGGGGAACCGTGAGAGCGGAGCGGAGCGGACGGAGAACCGAGTGCGCCGCGGTTACGGGGCCCTCGCACGGCTGTCACCGCAGTCTGGATGGGAGAAACGGACTGAGGAGCTCAACAGGTCGACCACTGGCTCTACAGAGGGAAGTCCAGGGAGGACGCACTTCAGGTGCCTTCAGGTGCAGTCGGAATTACCACCACTCACATGTGAACCGCCCAGCAGGCAGCAATGAAAAAGTACAGTGCAACCTAGAACAGACATACATATTCACATTATGTTATATCCACAGTCAGACTCCCCAACCGGCTCGCGTCCCACTTAAAGACGTGAAGGCACCACTCACAGCGTCACGGGTTGTTTACAATTATAACATTTACGAGGTTACAGTAAAGGCAACACAATGTTACTGAGAACAGGATTGGTTTATTACGCGTCTGTCAACGTTTGTTTTTGTGGAGGACCAATCAAAAGCAAACGTAACAGGCAATGTGCAGTGACGCCACGGTGCCTCAAAACATGACAAACAAGTACCGAAAGTCCTAAAAAAAAAAAGAAAAAAAAACAAGTCCTCCTCTTAGCCTACTTCTCTGCTGTCTTCTATTTAAACTTGTTTTATAATTCCCCGTGTTTTGTCCATGGTGACTGTAGGCTGTAACAATCACAGAAACGCGTAGTGAAGTTAAAATAAGGCTACAATTTGTGGTGGTGTAGAAGAACGCTACAGAGTAAACTAAAGTGGAAATACTCAACTTATGTAAGCTACTTGATAATCATACTTCAAATAGTAGGAGGCTTCTTGAATAAATGGAGGATACTCATCCACAGCTTTACACTGCATTGCCTAAAAATATCTTAAATGCACTCGTGTTAAAGTCTCTTACCGCTGAGCTATAATGCTATAACTATAGCCTATAATGCTATAAGTCTCTCTCTATATAGAAACTATTATATGGGAATTACATACGCCAGATGATAGGCCGGGAGAGAATAACCATTTATAAACTCAGTAGTTTATGGAATATAATTGTATTGTAATTACAGTATAATTGCTTCGGTTATGAGATTCACGGCAGCCTCCTGTGTGATTGTTTTTACTGGAGCGCGTAGGCCTGTGTTGAGAAGCATCCTTCCTGTGCGGCCGCGCGCATCCTCGAGCCCGGTGGTCCTGATGCTGGTTGTCGCGTGCGCGCATTACATCACTTCTCTCCTGCCTGATTGGCTGCGGGTCAGCTCATCCGCCTGCCGTGCAGCATCCACCGCGAGCCCCAGCATCCCGAAGCGAGCGGCAGCGGCGTTCCCAACCACCAGCCTCATCACCATCCTCATCCCCATTTTTGATTTTTAATAAAAAAAAGAAACTGTTTGTGTGGGCGTGCGCGTTTTCATTGTTTTGCGCTGGCGGCTCGTTTCGAGGATGGCCGAGAGCGAGGCAGACACGCCGAGCACGCCGATTGAGTTTGAGAGCAAATACTTCGAGTTTGATGGAGTGCGGCTGCCGCCCTTCTGCAGAGGGAAGATGGAGGAGATCGCCAACTTCTCCCTCAGAAGTAGCGACATTTGGATTGTCACCTACCCAAAGTCAGGTAAACAAACCTCTGCGTCACCTTCTTGCACGGTGCTTCCTGTGTCTTTGGCTGTTGCTCTCTGCTGCAGCGGCGACTGCAGGCTCCCCTGCCGATGATCAAAGTTTCATAATACAGTATAATCAAAGCACAGAGAGGCATTATTTACATCACACGTCAGCCTCTGGGTTCGTTTTGCACAGCGTACAGGTCAGTGTCATCATTAAAGTTGCAGATGAGGTCATGTTTCATGTTTAATAGCACTGGGCGGGCCACAGCTATATCTCGCAGTTATCTAATCTCCATTTATGTCAGTATTACATTTTATAGGATTCTATCAAGCTTTCACGCGCAGGACATCAAGCTTGTATTTCATAATCAGGTGGCAACAAATTGAGTCAGACAAAGTAAATCGATTAATGCCATGGCTGTAATGCTCCATTTAGCTCACACGTCTCCTCCAGCCTCCAAAGCCGCACCTGCAGGTTGTTAGTCACAGATGGAAGTTCGTGTTTACATTCAACGTGCCCTGGGTTATTATTGCGCAGAGCTGGTGCAGGCCCGGCTGCCGTGCACGGTGCCCTATGTGCGCTGGGTGGGTCCGGTCATGTGACGGCTGGTGGGCAGCTCTGTCGGTGTATGCAGGGCGAAAGGCCTTTAATTACTGACATGGGGACTATCTCCTGAAGCTGTGCAGCAGGATGCACCTCTGTATAATGGAAGCTATGTCAAGTTAACCAGAAAGAAACCCTAATTGTTGCTGTTTGCTCTTATTCATCTCAACTGTATTGTACATGTGCAGTATGCATCCAAGATTGTAGTCTTACTAAAGATGAACTTTGATTAATACATTTATTAAGGACGTAAAAGTTCCATCTGCCTGGTTCTGGTTTGAGCCAAAGGCTGCAGAGGTCACGACCTCAGTGTTGTTTGTGACCCTGTAGTTTCTTAAATATGCAAAATATCACATATTGCTCATGTGAATCTCATATTTTTAAACTAAAAAAACGAAGGTTGTTTTGGAGAAACGTTTTGACAGAGGGAAAACATTAAACGCAGTGTATGCGCGTGACTGTCAGAAGCTTGGAAATAATGCTTAAAATGTAAGGTTTCAAAAATGATTCATGAGTCAAACAACTTGAAAACAACAACAGTGCATGCATTCATTTGCATCATAGTGTACATCCGCACAGGTTGGTGGGTGTATCGTGTTGCACCAAAATGCAGTACACATTCTGTTACATGATACTGTGAGAGAAAACAGCAGAGACAAACTCTCCCATGTGTAACGGACCATGCTGCTTCCTGTTTAGCTTTTGTCCAGCAAGCACAGATTTGTGCTGCATCTTCCCATTTCACAGACTCGCACGCTTTCATAGATTCGCCTGGAACTTGAACACGACAAGGCTGTTAGTTGTTAGTTTTTTTGGGCCCGTTAATCAAAGGGTTTATGTAAAATCAACACGACATCTTCAGTCTTATTTACGATTTCATAAAACGTCCTACAAGCAGAAATAAGTGTTCATCTGTCGTGGAAGGTTTTCTGCATGTGCATGTCACATCATGGAAGAGGATGTTGATATAGGATCATTGTGTATGTGTGTCACAACCTCCTTATGGCTTTGGCTGGGAGTTATAGTTTATTAGTTTTAGTTGAATGTTTTGTGCGCCCTGGCCCCAAAGACGTGTATGTTTTAATGTACTGTATATTCAAATGTTTTAAAGCAAGTATTGTCAAGCAACTAAAATGTTTGGGAAAGATCCTGACTGCGGTTTAAAATGCACTAAACTTTAACTGTTAAAATGTGAAGAGATGTCGACTGTGTCTCCAGCGTTAAATCAGATATGTTTACACATCCATTCACCATCGTGAGCTGCGTAAATGGCACATGACTGGCACTGAAGTTTGCACATTTTTGCACCCAACATTTTTGAGTCTTTGGAAGCTTTGGGGCTTGTATTTTTGGTTCAGGTTACATAAAACCATTTGGGATGAGCTTCAGTACTTTTGTTAGTAAAATTTAGCATGTTTTTTGCTTCTGATTTCCATGTTACAACCTAGTATCAGCAGAGCGACACGGCAGAGGCTCGAAGACCAGCTGATGTATTCTCCTAAAGCTCAACTGCAGGTTGAGGGCGCTACCTTCCTACCGTACTCAGATTTTACAGAGCGCTCCTGCTGAAATTTTACCCGCACCTTGTGATTTTATGGTTGACAATTTTAACAGTAAATTGAAATCAACA
>JAPQRN010000005.1:28870393-28888973 GCA_037367275.1 Coranthus polyacanthus
TCATTTCAATGATTATGTCACTCATTTGTTGTCAAACTGTTGATCCTGGTCCATCTCTGCTCCTAAAGGACTAGATCTTTCCTGGTGCTGCTTTTGTACAAATCATGATTACAATCACCTGTTTCAAATCACATGGTTATTTCATTATTTTAGTTCTTTATTAGTGCCTCTGTCCCAACTTTTTCTTGAATGTGTTGCAGCCTCAAAGTGAGGAATGGATGAATATTTACAAATGAAACTAAGCTGACCAGACAAAACATGAGATATGCTGTGTTCATACTGTCTACAATGAAGTATAAGTACATTTAATATTGCCGCATTCTCTTCCAGTTTGTATTTTCCACACTGTTCCAATTATTTCTTATTTGGGCTGTACAAACTAGATTGTAAAAATAAATCATCATAAGTCACAATCAAAACCAAGGATAACGAGCTTCACTAAACTGGTATTTAGGTCAGTAACTAAATGAATTGCAAAAACATGGTCAGTTTTGACTCCAAGTGAGTAGACGTTTAAGAATGAGTCTGCTAGTTCTGCTTATGTACACATTTGTTTGGATAATTCACAGATTTCACTGCAGCTAGTCTCAGTCCAGACTCAAGACCAGTATTTATTTTTAACATATCTACTGGTTGAGTCAATGTAGCTAAAAATCCAAATGGCGTTGACGTGGCTCTGTTGTGATGTCCTGATCCACGCCTTAATTAATCTAAGATGATAAACTTACTTTTGGCTATAAGCTTCTGCTGTTCCTAGGAGCTGAACTTGATGCATGCATCTGCAGGAGTTCACAGAAGAGTTGAGGCCACCAATCTTCAGAGTCAGAACAAGTGTTTAATTGATAAGACAAGTTAAACACAAGAAGACGCCCCGGGAATGGTCTGAAGCAGTCTGTGAAAGTCCTCAGTTCTTATACTCTCTCCAGGAGCCCGGGGCAGTACCTCTACTAGCTCTGGGCTCCACCTTTGTCTTAACGGCCTGTTGGGCGATGTACACCCTTGTCTTTTAGAATTAGGATTTTTATGGTGTCTGTCCCTACTTATATTCCTTTTTTATATATATATATGCACACACACTCCTCCTCCGGTGGAGGCCTTATGTGTGTGTGTTCGTTCATCGTTTAATCATACATTATATCTACTGCAAAGACAGTTTACAATACAGTTACAATCCAGAAAGTTTCCCCTCCCCTCTCCCCTCATGTTTTCATTTCTCTTTGCCACAAATTCCATTCTCCTCCACCGCGTTGGAGTGGAGGCTGAAATCTTAGAAAAACAATCACAGTTCCACATTAAAAATGGGTGAGAGATGTGTTTTTTTTCCAGTTCTCATAGTTTAATCAACACCTCTTATGGTGTAACATGGACCGTAATGTGTATGAAAAGCAGCAGGGACCAGTGGATGTGTGGACGGCTATCTCAGGACGCTGAGTGTGAGCTTTAGGTGGGATAAAACACTATGAAACTCTGTCATATACTGCACAGCCCATCTGGTTATGGAATATGGTTGACAAACTGTACGTTAATGCCTCAACCTTCTCCTTTGTAATGTAATGTCTAGACTACTAGACGAACACGAAACAGAGACTGGACACCAGGTTCCTTCCCCTTTCGCCTTGCTGAGCTGGAATGTTTTCCTTCTTCGACACATTATGTACATTATCAGACTAAGTCAACACTTTAACCCCCTGAGGTACAAGGCTGAGCTGAGTATTTGGCTTTGAAAGTTGGACAGTTGCAGTATTTATGTGCATGAGAACCTATTTACACATTCATCCCCAATACTAATACACTGGAGGATGTATGTACAATCATGTATATACAGTGTGTAGTGTCTCCGGTTTAAACGATTATAGCACCACCACGTGGTCACATGGTGCCTCTACACCACAGATTTTACTTCAACAGACAGACCTGAAGTGTCTTCAGTTACATCTTGTTTTTTGCCTTCATTTATTTATATTCTGTTCCTTTGTCTTTACTTTACTGTTCATGTTGCCTTTTGTGTTATTATTATTCTTTATGTTCACTTATGGTTTCTGCCATCTTGTTTTTTTTTTCTGTTTTCCATTATTTATTTTTTTCAGTGCATGGGAGTCTGCTGTCTGTCCTGCTATAGGCTTAACACACAGCTGACAGTCAGTATGAACTGCCTCACATGCACCACTGCAGGTGAGTCACAGCCAACGTCCGGCTGCACTTTTACTGCAGCTCAAAACCTCATTCGTGACGTATTCTGGTGTTGTAAATACAGAAAACACACACACACACACACATTTTTTACAGAGGGCAGAGATCGAAAGTTCTACACCAGAAATTTCAAAAGGTATAAAATAAATGGGTTATTACAATACCCCTGTGTTTGCAACAGGTGATAAATGTTATTTTTAATGGTGGTACTGTCATATACTACAAGCTGACATAGACCATGAGATGTGCACAGGCTTCCAGAGTATGTAAGTTGAAAGTAGCTTCCAAACTAATCCCAAAGTCAAATACATTTTCAGGCTCATAAATAAAATCATGTATTGCCAAAATTGTGATTTTTTTGTTGCATCTTTTCAAAAACCACCAAAAACCAGTTTTTAACGTACCAAATAAAATGTCAAATCACATAACATAACGGAAAATTATATCACTGAAGCCAGAAAATGAATACATTTCTGATTATTGTTTCCGATCTGCAGCAGTGATCAGCATTGATTTGTATTTGCAATTTATTTCAGCATGTACGTGGCATTATAATAAAGTAAGATGTATGTCATTCTTTTCTGGTTAATTTTTCAGCATTTGAAATCGTCTCCCTGTGTGTCCTCCTCAGGTCGTGTGGGTCTGTGGAAGGACATCTTCACAGTGTCTATGAATGAAAAGTTTGACGCCGTGTACAGACAGAAGATGGGAAAATCTGACCTGACCTTTGACTTCTGTCTGTGAGGAGTGCCCAACCTGCCCCTCCTGTTCTGCTCCTTCCTCCTCCTCCTCCTCCTCCTCCTCCTCCTTCTCCTCCTCCTCCCACTGATCTACTTCAGTAAAGCTGACAAGTGCACACCTCCTGCCAAAACTCCTCCGTCTCCGTTCAACCAATCCGTCTCCAGTGTAGTAGTACAGTCTGACAGTGGGATTCACTACAAGACTCAGAACGCTATCTGTCTCAAGTCAACAAGTCACCAAAAAAAAAAAATCACACCATCGTTGACTGACCAGATTAAGAATTTATTTAAATTTGTCAATCAATAATTATACCAAAACCTCCCTCAACCCCCTACCTCCAAAGTACGTTCCCACCGTTGTGTATGTCTCATGTGTGCATGTATATAGGAGCCGAGGTTTGACCAATAATTAATGCGACGCACAGGTGTTTTCAATATGACACGTTCCGTATCGAGGACTTAGGCTGCGTGCAGTTATTTGTGACCAAAATACTGTAAACTGAAGATGATTATGTCATTATAGTGGTTCATTCGGTTTTTCACTGTCCTGCGATGGGTCGCTCCGTGCTTTATAAAGGCCGAAATGAGCTAGTTCTTACCGTGTGTCATTTGATCACGACTGAACGCAAAAGAGTTCATAGCTGTTCCATACAGCCACACTTGAAGGCATGAAGTTCAAACACTGCCTAGTTTCTTACCTCAGGCAAATCATTTAGTCATGTGGACATGCTCATGTATTTCAAAGTGTACTGACACCTCAACAATCCTTTGTCTGCACCGGGTCCTACAGTAGGACATGCAAGTCACAGTGACAAGTTATTGATCACGTTAAATACGATAAGATTTTTACGTTGGTGTGTAGGTGGTCGTGGGTTGACCTCTGGAGCAGGATATCGAGAATCCAGAGGCAACTTCTTTTTATGATCGGTGGATTCCTCCTGGTTCGGGACTGAGGGGCAAACCCAGAACCTGCTAGAAGAGGGATAGCATACACACACCATCGAGCCTACATGTCGAGGTCCCACAGAAGAAGGTGGAGGAAGTAGCTAGAAAGAGAAACCTGAGGGCTTGGCCTGTTACTGTGGTTAAGCAGCTGACACTGTTACAGTTAAGTGTCTTAATGGGTAGAACTGAGCAGTGCTGGAAATCTGTGGGTTTGTTTATCAGGACTTTTTTGCTGAAAAATCTCGCCCTCTGCTTGTGAAAGGGTCGATGAGTGGGAAACAGTGGGCCACAAAGCCAAAAGAATGAGCTTTAAGAAACTAAACCACTTTGTAGAGCTGAGGAGAACGGAGTGAGATGACAACTCACTGTGGGTTTTCACGACAAAAGACACCTTTCCATAACATATTTTTTTAATCCATTGTACTTAGAAATATATTTATCAGTGTAGGTTTGAAGCTAAACAAAAGCTACTCTATGCCATCAGTCCTTAATAAACACATTTTGGATTTGTGCATTTGTCATTTGGCTTAATGTGACTAATCATAAAGTGACCCAAACTTCTTCTTCTTTTTTAATTTAAATGCAGCTCCTGCAGGCAGTTAATGCTTTGACTTGTGACTCGCAGTGTATAAAAAAAACAACAAATATCTGCATGTAGCCTCTGTTTTAACCCTTACGTGTTGTCAGGTACAACCCTCTGAAACTTTTACAACATAAGACACTGAAACCCTCCAGGGACAGTGGTTTTATTGGTTAAATTATACATAAGATATGAACCTGACCTGCACAATGGATGAAGTTTATGGATGATATTTGGAAGCTGCCTTACAGGAAGTCCTAGTGCCCAAAGACACAACAGACAACACCTGTAGTATCACCCTGTTATTCTGTTCAACCTGTCCACCTAATACTCATACTGAGTGGTTTAATAGTTGTCTCGAGGGAGCAGGAAAATGAATATGGTGGAGCCAAAGCTGTAGAGAAGAAGCTGATCACGCCTAAATGAACCCAGCAGCTCAGTGTCACGGCTGGGATAGCGTCGACTTGGGCGACCGCCTGGGATCGTTGTTGTGTTGCTGATTTTCACCATTACTGATCGTCACTGGATGCGTACATATTACCTTTACGTGTGTGGGTGTGTATGCATGTGTGTGTTTAAGAGAGAGAGAGAGAGAGAGAGAGAGAGAGTTACGACTCAGTCATCAAATTCAAGAGCTGATGTCTAAAGTCACTACATGTGTATCAAAAAAAGGTACTAATAGATTTACTGAGATGGATTTTGAATAATTTATCCAGGTTGGTCACATTTTTCTATTGACTGATTCATGAGAATCGTTTAAAGATCACATTACTCACATAGTTTGCCCTCTGGGAGTTGAAATGCAAACGCAGCTGTGCTATTTAGATGCATATATTGTATAAAGGGAACATTTTCACCCCTAACAGAGTCTTAAAACTAGGGCTCTTGATGACAGTAGGCGCCAACTTATTTAACAGAACATTCTAACGTTTCAAATTCCTAAACGATTTTGAATTCGATCAAGAGACACTCGAGCCATTAAATTCTAATAATACATTGTGAATTTTAGGTCTTTATTTCCAGTGTCCCAACATGTGATTTCAAACGCTGTACAATTGAATTTCATCTGGTTTTGGCTTCTATAGGCAACACGCGCTACTTCAGTCCAGACGATGTCAATAATGCACCTAGAGCTGTTTAATAGAGGAAGAAAACAGCAGAGTGTAACTTGTGCACCTTAGTTGTTTAGTTATAAAAACAACAGCTTGGCTAGGTGGCTAATAACTCGTGCTAAAAGGAGCATATGACTTGCGGTGAGAGACCACAGGCTTGTTTTCACAAGTCCTTATGTCGTTCTTTCACCTACAGCCTACTGGTCTTTTCGTGGATCAGATAAAAGCCGCACATCAAGCCTTCTGTATGACCATATGTGTTGAAACTGCTGGAGCTGCTTTACCCTGTTGCGTCGTATGTGGCAGGAAGAACCATGGCACATTTCAGCGTCATTGTAGCTGCTGTTATCGAGGCTGCGTCCTGATGTAGGTACACATCAGGGGAGGTGGATTTCATGAAATCTTTTGTGGTCCACGTTGTTTATCCTATTGCTTGGTCACTGGGGTTGTTTTTTTGTTTTTTCTTTTTTCTTTCTTTGGCTCTCCATCTTCCCAGAAACGTTTTGGCTGCAGGAGAGGAGAGGGCAGAGTATTAACCCATAACCAGCACTAAACGTATTCTGCAACTCACTGTAGTGTCACAACAGCAGCAGTATATGGCACTGACTCAAGGCATCATTTACAAACAGTCCAGCACCTCTTCCTCCTCCTCCTCCTCCTCCTCCTCCTGTGTCGCCACTGTAGTTTCCTGCCCAGCAGACCAGTCCCTGCTCTCTACCAGACACTTGTGAATGTCTTTATTGTGTGGATGTAAACGACAGCCTCAGCATACACTCGTCACGCCGCCTCGTTTACGGCTGCTCCTTCTTTCTTTTCATTGTTCTCTCTGTGACTCTGTTTACAGCCGTTGGCAAGGCTTCAGCTGCCCATCTCCACTTTTATGGTTTGTTTGGGTTTTTATACATGCCTGTCTCTGTTTCCTGGGCATCTTGTGTTGTATTTTACATGCTTTGCTTGCTGGTTTATTAATAAAGTTGTGTCTTCTGGCAATATCTGATAATGTGGTGTCTTCTTTTAACTCTCCAGAGTTGTGTGTTGCGTTTAAACTTTTTAATTTTTTAACACTCAAAGCGCTGCATCAACAAGTTAAGTGTATCTGTGCACTGGGTAAATAATAATAGCACAATATGCCCGGGTTAAAGTAGGCCGGAAAAAATATAGCAATACGTGTACTGGACGATGAGTGGTTACAAATGTTAAACGTAAAAAAAAGACACAATATTCAAGGAAAAATGTAGTTAATTTAAGTTAATGTACCTATGAATACACAATGGCTATTACAAATTAAAGTACTTATTTTAATATGTAATTTAAACCTGCTCTCATAAATATTTCCACATCATGGAGTAGTATTAAAATGACTGTAATATTAATGAGTGGAAACAAAAAAATGCTAAAAGTTAAACAAACACTGGACATATTTTGACCAGGTGCAGAGAAATGACTTCACGTTGCTCTGTGTTTGCATAACTTCATGACTTCTCGTGTCACTGTTGTGTTTACAGTTCATTCTGTTTGAAAGACTGACTTTTTGTGACAGACCACAGAAGTGATCTGCAGCATGTGGTAAACGTGTAAAAGGTCGCTGACTGTCATGCTGTAACGTGTGGTTCGTTGAGGTATAACTATTCTGTATATTGTTGGGTTGAAGACAAAATGAAAATGATGTGTTCAGTGTGTAGGGTCACACCTTAAATTGAGATGTTATATGAGCACAGAGACACTTCCTCCATTAAGAAGATGAATGAAAAAACATCTTGATATATTTTGTCAATGTAACATGTAAAAAATGAATGTAGTGGAGTTAAAACAGGACATTTCCTCCTGAAATGTAGTAAAGTACTAGTATGAGGTGGCATAAAATGGATATAAGTACCCTACTTGTTTTATTTCATTTCCAGCGCTGTTTTATTTAGTGCTTTTTCTTTAAACTTCTGTCCTGTTATTGGGCATTTAAATAAAAAACACTGAACGTACTTTCAGTTTTTTGCATCCATGGTAACGGTTAACTTGGCTTAACAATAGGAGGTGGAGACGACAAAACCAAACTGAGCAGTAAAATACAGTACAGTTGTCTTCAGAAGTGTCAACTGCGAATTCACACACACACACACACACACACACACACACACACACACACAACAAGAGGGAGATCATGTTCACGTGTTAACTAGCAACCACAGTCCACCCTGTCAGTGTCGTTTATCACCCTCCTCTGCTTCTGCCTCTCTTCTCTCACACACCAGTTTCACCCAGTATGGCCAAGCTGCTGCCTCCTCACCCGACGCTGGGGAAGCTGGTGGTCGGCCCGTGGCCCCGCCGGCCGAGCACCACGCAGCCCTCAGCACTCACACACAGACACAGAGCTGGGACGTTCAGGCAGGTCAACACAGACAAAGGTAAGTGGCTTTTTAACCTCTTGTTTACTTCGCTGTATTTGCCGCAGTTTACATTATTTCCTCCTAATACCAGTGACTTAGTCGTGTACGATGTCAGCTGAAGAGCACATCCTTTATGAACTAATATTAAATAATAATAGCTAATATGACATTTGCATATTATTTATTGATTATGAAAAGAATCGGGCCATTGTAAGCAATAAGAGCACATATTTGTTGCCAGGTTTTGAATCATATATGAATTATTCTGAATTATATATGATGAAGGCAGTTGTAAATGTTGGCATCCATTAATAAATATCTACAAATAGATTTAAAATCTTTGGAAGTCCTTGTGCAGAAGTGATCAAACTGAATGACTAGTCCGTCAAAAGAGGAAACCCCAAAATTAATGGGTTAAAACTCAGTATTAGTAGCATGTTTGTGAGTTTCCTGGTGACCTCCCATCCAGGCCGACAGTTCAGCCTAGAGGACATGGAGCTGCTGATAAACAGCAGACTGGCAAACGTGAAGTCATCCTTGATGGCAGCAGACCCTCACGGGACAGGCCTGGTGACCAAAGATGAGTTCAGACGAGTCCTGAAGAACCTGCCGTCTGTGAGCCACAACCGGCTGGACACCCTCCTCGACGAGGTGAGAAACACTAGCCGTCTACTCTGCCCAGTGGGAGGTCACAGTGCAGGATATCTGGATCCACGAGCTCGAAGGGAAGCTGTTTAAAAACACATCAGCATTGTGTTGAGTTTTATCAGCTGCTTCAGTAAAAGAGCATTCTGTCTGTTGTGATGTTTTAGTGGAGTTTTGGGTGACTTTTCATGTATCTAATATTCAGAACAAACAGTGATTATCTCATCATCCCTAAGCAACAGCACATATTGCATGTGGGTTTCAGCAGAACTTAAACACTATTTGGATAATGTGCAAATAATTAATACAGTAATTCCTCAATTCCACCATCTGAGAACACCACCTGTTGTGATTTTGGATGCGGAAGTCAAAAATAGTGACAGTAATGTGAATGCAAACTTAATGTAAAAACTAGTTTAAAGAGTCTAAACATTCAAAATGTCACCGATGTGACAATACTGTGGAAGGAGCTCGCTGCTCTGAAGTGAGATTTAAAGGCTGAGGTCCAGTTACAACTAAGAATGAAGTTATAACTAAATTAAAATCTAGTGTGAGCTAAATAAGCACCTGAACCCAGTTCTTATCTTGTTTTTCCTTTGCATGGTACACTCTCATGGTCAAGACACACAGAGCGAGAGACTGATAAAGACTGTTGACAAGAACGAAGGACAGCAGGACTCTCTGTGGTGTCTCCTACCCTCACACACCATCTTTCCAAGGACTTGACATAACCATAAACGCACACACCACCCCCTCCATCTGCTCTCCCCCCTATTCCTTTCTCCTGTCCCCCCTCCCATTGAAAATATTCCACCATGTGACCATGTGTACTGTGACAGCAATGTATGATGTCTTATGGATGTGCTTGCGTCCTTTTCACTGTAACTTTGTCGAAGAAGGGGTTTTGTGGCGGTGCACTAGGTTTCGCAGCGGCCCGATTGCCTTAAAAAACGAACGAAATTTCGTTTGTGGTACTGTACATTGTATGTGCTGTCAAATGACAATAAAGGTCTATTCTATTCTATTCTATTCTATACCGACTTTACATTGCTTGACATCAGTTCACTTAAATGCATTTGAAAGACTCTAAAATCTAAAACACTACTATATACAGATCAGTTGCGGAGTTCAGTTGTTCAGTGTTCAGCCGTTCTGGATAATTTTGTAATTTATTTAATAGTTGCTTTTCTATTTGGGAAACGTTAAGTCTGGACTTTATTTTATTGTGTAATTGCTGAGCTCCTTTTAGTTCCAATACGCCTCCCAAGCACATCCATGCAGAGACCTAAACTTCTAAAAGCTCCTCTGAGTTATTGCTGTGTTGTTGTGTGAGGCCTCACCCAGGCGATGGCAGTAGAGGATATTTTTTGTCTGTGTTCGGCGGCTGACATTGACAAATGATGCTCTGTGGCCGTGGAGACTGGTCAGAGGAGAAGTGAAGCTGGCAGCTGTTAAAGCAGACGTTATTTGTTTGCACTAGTATTTGCGTTGGCTGCCGTTACTTTTCTACGTGTTCCAACCGGTGCAATTTCTTATTTGTCCTCAGCATCCTGCAGATGTCCCCCCCCCCACCACCACCACCCCTAAAAGTAAATGAATAAATAAAAACCCCTTGGGCAATGAAAGCATATTGCTTAGTGATGTAGGATGAGTCGTCACACTGCGTCCACGAGGCCTAATGAGAGAGCTGAGGCCTTGTAGCAGCATCCTTCTCCTCTCTGGCATTGATCAATCGAGCGTGCACGTGTGTTTGGCGTCCCGCGCGCAGGCGTAATTCCCCCCACTCCCTTCATCTTCATCTGTGGCGCGATGCCTCTGTCACTCCGCTACGCCACTGTAATCGTCTCCACTGTTCCTCTTTGTTCCGTCTCAGCGCTCACGCCTGACAGTTTGACTGCCTGTCTTTCCCACACAGATTTCCTCCCATAATATCAGCACTTTGTGTCTTCCACAACCCCACTTCCCCTGCACCCCCTCCTCTCACCGTCTTATTCATTAAAGGCACTGTGTGGGTTAGTGTGTGTATGTGTGTGGGTGCTTTCTGGAGAGTTGTGGAAAGTTTACTTTAAAGGACTAACACCGGAGTAGCAGCTGTTGTTCTGGTGACATTTTGATGTAGAAGTTGCTTTGTGCATGTGGGAGCAAGATGCCACAAGAAGCCCCACCCCGCCCCTTCCTTCTTCTTCTTCTTCTTCTATTCTTATTTATTTATCAGGTCTCATCTGTGTCACAAAATTTTCAAAAGAAGAGATCGAGAACTGGGGTGAAATCTTTGTTGTTAAATCAATTATTAAATGTGCATCAGTCGCTGTGTTTGTATAAGAGGTTGCTTGAATAATCAGCTTTGGGAGCAGGAGGGGGTTTACAGACAAAAAGACAGTCACAGATGACAAATCTGACAATGAAAAAGAAGCCAGTGAGACTGACAGACAGAGAAGAAGAAAATCCACTATATCACGAGAGCTCCAGCTCTGTCTCCTTCCTGGCTACATTTCTTTTTTCCTGGGATGCCTGTGTTTATTCAGAGTAATTAGAATTGATTTGGATTCCTCTTGTTGCTGCAGCAGCCTACCTGCCTCTCTGGCAACGCTCTGCAATTTACAGACCAGTTTAACCAGATTTGGATTGAGATCCGACAAAAATTCCCAGTAAATCTGCCCTTTTACACATGCTGCGCTGCAGTGTGTGCTCGTTTAGAGTCCAGATTTTTCAGTTTACAGACTTGGTCATTTGGCCGAACATGATCCAGGAAGCTGTTAAAAACATTTAAAAAATAAACATGCAGGTTTTAAAATTTTTTTTATAAATCATTTCAAATTCAAGGCCGCAACATAGTCTTTAGTGCCAGCTCAGTTCTCATGCATGTAATTTAAGAGGATAAATTACAAATCAAAAAGTATTTTTGCTTAATATGGCACAGGCCAGTTAGGCCTAATCCTGTTAAAGAAGGTGAAACAGTATAACATTTGAATAGATTCCTTTTTATACACATTAAAAGCTGAACTCCTAAGGGTCCACTTGTTTGTAGTTTACAGTGGTTAATGCTAGTTAACATTTTAAACAAACTGTGGCCTCAGCCTTGATAATTTTATTGATAATTGATAATGCTCTACACCTTTTAACACCTTTTTACCGACAGCTTGCAGCTTGTTGTTCGCTCGCTGTGTTTAACAGACACTTGTTTTTGCTAGCTCGCAGTGGAGAAGGCTCGAGGAGGACGGACTGTGGATACTGTGTCAGATTTATTTTCTCTGAGACTATATGAGGAGAAGGTCAGGATTGTACAGAATGGCAGACCAGCATCACAACCGCACGGTGGAGGCAGCTTTGTGTAAGACATTTTAAGACAAGGTGAATTGCACTCCTGGGACAATCTGCTTTTCTCTACAGAGAAGAGGACATGGACAGTTGCGTGTTGGCTTAGTTAGCTGTCTTCGGTGTCCTCTGAATGCCTGATAGTTTTTTGGAACGCAACGCCTTGTTCATAACAATATACAACGCTATAGACATTGCACATTACAATAATTGCGGTTATAGTTGCTCACTGAAAGCTGAAACACGAGGTCTGGAAAAGCAGTGTCCCATTTGAAGATGAACCTGTTTTGTGGACCAACTTTCATTTTTAACATTCGATTTTTGTGTATTTTTGCGTATATTCCACCACAGTTATACTTTTTATGTACAAAGGAATTATTGCGAGAAGAGTATATTTGTTGATCGATTCAATATTTACCGTACAGATGGTTGTGTTCAAATTTAGAGGCGCTGCCAGAGGGCGTACGGTCACTGCCCCCCGTCCACCCGTCCCATCAGCCTCTGACCTCTGTCTCACCTTCAGGCTCAGGCTGAACTGCAGGTGTAACGGCATTGTCACAGGTAGGCTATGTAGAGCATGGAGAGCTCCCCTGTTTGTCCCCTGAGGTGGGGGCTGTGTGTTACGCTCCATGGCTGCTGATAGCAGTGATAATTGGACAGTGTAGTGTCTATAATAAGACTCAATGCCAGGAGCTCCGCTGGGGACCGCTGCACTGGATTACACCATGGAAGGATGTAGGGCAGGGCAACAGGGACTGTACTTTGATTATGAGCCACCAAAATAGGTATACGTGTGTGTGTGTGAAGGCAAACTAGCTTTTTGATTTTGTGTGTCTGGGTGTGTGCCAACTCTTTACCGGTTTTCCTTAAAGTGTGTCTGTCCATGTGTGTGTTTAAAAAAGCACAAGGTCAGAACAAAAGCACACGGCTGCATTCCCCAGGTGTGCCCCGTTCCAAAGAACAGCACCTATGTATTCCCCAAACAGCCTCGTCCTGAAAATTACTGCTCAACCCACACGACGCCAGCCAGGCACATCACTGTGCTGCTGCTCCTGTCTCCGTGGAGACACCATTACATGTGCCATTAACACAGACAGCACTACTGGAATGTTTGCGAAGTTGAGAGTGAGCCGGAGTGGTGGATAATGCGGCCATCTCCGTGCATCCCTCCTCCTCTGGCTCATCGTCATCATCATCACACAGTTGACACCGCTCTGTTTACAGCATTTGGCTAACACGCATTTCTGTGTCTTCTTTGTTGCTGCTGTAGGTGTGTGAGAAGAGTGGAACCACAGTGGACTACACGCAATTCCTAAGGAGATTCGGTCGAGCTCCCACGGCCCGCAGAGCCTGCAGTAGACGCAGTGTGAGGTACAACACTCCTCTGAATCGCACTTCTGCTAAACAAAGAAAAGCCATGCTGCGTTTGCATTTTCAGGTGTTTGTGGCAGCAGCAGAATATGCTTAAAACCTGCCTTTATGTTTGTCTCTAGCAGACAAAGCCCACAAAGCACTTCCATGTCCCTGTCTGAGATACAAAAACACCTCCAAGATAAGGTACGTACCCGCCATCTCCTCCAGTGCTCCAAATGTTTGACTTGATCATAGTCGAAAGCTACAACTGGAGCATGTTCTGTTTACCGGCAGCTGTAGGGAAATCGCAGTGTGAACATTTGATTCAACTTCAACAATTCCTCTATTTCAAAGTTAGATTTTTTAGACTTTGGCACTTGATAGCACTTTATCCTTAGCGGTATTAAGTGATAATTTAGTGCACACAAGTGAAGCAATCAGTAACTGATGGCAGTAACATTAAGAAGACAGAAATCTGCCATGTGTCCAGAACCTGGGACACTGGACACATGGCACCAATGGTGAAAACATGGGGCGAAATCAATAAAATGAATAGATCCATCAAAACCGGTTGATTGGCTCGTGCAGCTGCTGGAAGCCAGTGTGAGGTTTCACATTTGAAGTGTGACATGCAAATCTGTGTTGCTGATTATTAGCAAACCTGTCCTGACAGTGCTGACCTTTTGAGAATACGGAGAGTCCAAAACAGAAGAAGCTATTGGTGCACCTTCTACTTCTCCACAACACTGCTTTATTAGAATGTGACGCGCTCCTAGTTTATCCTCCGGCAGAGCGGTTTGTTGGACAGAAGGAGATGTCCGTAAAAGAAAAGAAGAAAAGGAAAAACGGGAGCAATGTCACACATACATTTTATTAATAAAAGTGGCTTGTATTATATTTTAGAGGTCCATTTGTTATGATGTAAACGCATAATGAATAGGCCACATCTGATCACGTTTTCATTTCCTCCACATAATTTGCCAAACATTATCCTGTAAACAGTCTATGGTTTGAACTAATGAGGTGTTTGCTTTGCACACAGCAGCAGCATGATTTTTTTTTTTATCAATCTTTTAATGTATCAGTACGTACTCGACAAGAATCGGTTGTACATCTATCAATATGTGAGGTACCATCTATCCTACCAGACAGTAATGAGACAGGATTTGTTATGTCTCTTGAATTTACTTTCTATAAATGGCAAGTTTATTTATACAATCCATTTCATACACAAAGACAATATAATGTGCTTTACATAAACAGAAGGAACATCCAGACGACAACAACAACAACAACAACAAGTGCTTCAACAATAAAAGATAAAAGACAATGCAGTGTTACTGTTTAATAGGACTTGACTGAGTGACGATGTAAACTAATGTCACAGTGCGTGATGGCACATTTAACCCCCAATAATGCTGCAAAGCCACAGTTCGGTGCTTTGAAAAACAAATGAATCAAAATCTGACAGTGACAAGACTCTCACTGTGGCCTCGTTGTGTGTGTGTGTGTGTGTGTGTGTGTGTGTCAGTGTGAGGCTGATTCATGTGGAAACAGCTGTGTCTGTGGGTCCAGCTCTGGCAGATTTCAGGCTCTACGTAGGAAGCGCGACAGATTTCATTCTGGATTTGTGCTGCTTGTGTTCCACGTATTAATGAGGCTGTTGCTGTTGTTGTGAAATATAAAATTTACCAAATCCTATCTGCTGATAAAAGGAGGCCTGAGGGTGATCGGGATTGTCCTTATACTTATAACAGACGTGTGTGTGTGTGTGTGCTCCCAAGTGTGTGTTAAAATGCGTACTTCTGTGTGGGCAGCATTTAAGAAAAACATCTCTCACAGCCCACATCCTTCAGTTGACACAATGCACATCTATTTGTGGTCCATCCGTGTCCTCCTCCTTCTGGGTTGTACCATTTTTGCTGTGAGTGGTTTTTAGGGTTTGACCCACCAAAACGATCGGCTTTGAATAGAGCCAATGCAACAATAAAAATGACGAAATCAGCCAGGGCTACGAAATCCAACGGGGCTGTGTCACACTATCCCACACTGTAAGACAAATACATTTTTGAAAGCAAGTGATATCAAGGTTGAGCAGCCAAACGTTCACTTGAAGGGTCACTGCACCGTTAACAAGGTTTCATCTCTAATGAGCTGCATAAGTTCCTAATGGTTGTTAACTAGACCACTGTTACAGCTTATCTAGTGGTGAGGTTGCAGATTACCACCAAGTGAATACCCCCCTCACACTCTCCTACGGTGGGTGTTAAAAACATGGAAGGCCCGTGTTACAGGGACATTAAAGCTGGTCCACCTTAACGCTAGCTGCCACCTGCCATGAAATAGAAAAAAGGGAGAAGAGGAAGTGTGTTCTGAACTACTGTAGAAACATAGAATCATTGTGTTTGTATATATCATTTAATTTCTGCATTTAGATCCGCCTAATTCCACCTAAATCTTATATACTCACACATTTAAACAGTCTCTAATCCCACAACACCCTTAACAGGAGGACGTTGTTTCTCATAAAACCGTGAAATGCTAAACGGACAACATTTATTCAGTTTGATATTACAATTTTCTGTTCACGCGCGTGGAAAACATTTCTCTAAATGAAAACATGAAAATGCAGCAGCAGTCAGTTTAGCCTATGTGAATATGGTCAAACGTAACACCAGCGGGTTCAGTTATGAGCTTATGGCGTGGATTGTCAGGCAGCAGCTTCACGGCCGCTTTTGTTGCTGTTCCGTTCTGTTTATTACTGGAGGTAGAAATTACCTCCAATAATGACTGCAGCTTTTTTAAAAAAAAAATCTTTTATATTTATATTTATTCGTTATTCATGCACAGCCAATTCTCTAATGAATCTCTATCATGGCACCGAGTCTCGTTGCTAGGAGACTTGTGACGTAACAGCAAAGCTTCTACATACACTACCACCTTCCTCCCAAACAAATGTCATTCATCTCTAAATTCATCTGATTTGTGTTACTAAGCAATGGGTTCCGTTGTCACGGCAACAAGATTACGATCTCAGGCCCTCCCAGGTAGCGACCCCACTGAGGGACAAAAAGAAGCTCCGTTTTGGAGAAACTTGTGATGAATAAATAAAATATTCACAGGCCTGTTTATTGAACAAACAACAAAGCCAACAGGGAATCCCTCTCTTCACTGGGCACCGTTTTTTGTGACTTTGATGTTTGTCAAAATCACTTGTCAATTACTGTAATAAGTGAGTGTGTGTGTGGATTTGAAAGTGTGTGTGTGAGTGTGTGTGTGTGAGTGTGTGTGTGGATTTGAAAGTGTGTGTGTGAGTGTGTGTGCGGTCACTGTCTGATGACTCGTCTCAGAGGAGCAGCTGGGCCTGATAATGAGTGATGCACACACACGTATGATGAAGTACCAGTCACAGCTGTTTACCCCGTGTGCTCGCCTCACTTATCAATATTCAATTAAGAACACTTCTCACCCACCCCCCGGCACACACACACACACACACACACACACACACACACACACACACACACACACACACACACACACACACACACACACACATTCACTAAAGTAGCCATCCAAGGGTTGAATGAAGGATGTTTCTCAACTGTTTATTAACACCATCTGCGTCTTGATCTCCTCTTCTCTGGGTGTTTTTGGTGCCCAATAATGTACAATAATACAATGAATACACTTCGTTTGCTTTACCTACACGCGCTTTGCCAGTTTTCATGTTGGCTGCATCACTCTTCAGAAGTGTTTCGTACTTGTACTCTCTCGTGCTTACAGTCAGCGTTAGGTCACAGGTTGGACATGTGCTGTATATGAATATGAGTGGATGTCACTTCTTTTGGATGAGTTAATCAATGTAAAGATGCAAACATCAGATGCTGACCATCTAACGCACAGTGGCGCCTCCAGAAATTTTTCATAGGGTGGCCAGATGGGGACACTTAAAATCTTGGGGTGGCGCACCAAAACTAAAAGCCATAATTTCAGGATATCATTATACTGTTGTAGTAAACTATCAGAAAGACTTAAGGAAATGCCTACAGATATACTTTGGTTTATTGTGTTATATTTAATGTTACTAATGATCTAATGTGCACAGACTAATAACAGTACATTTGCTTTATGTAACAGGAATTTCCCAACAGGGATCAATAGTCTGATTAGCAGGCTATAGTATGTGTAACAAACACTCACATCTTGACTGGGAGATATCTATGATAAACCGGAGGCAGAATCAGTTATTCTGACATTAAAATAATAATAATAATAATAATAATAGTGGTAATAATAATAATAATAATAATAATAATAATAATATTTAGCCCCTCTCCATAGTAATTATCAATTATAGCTGTAATAATAGCCTGTAGGCATTTCTATTCAGACAAATGAAACTCAACTACCAATAAACATGAATCAAAAAGCTTTAAATGATCATGTAATGATTTCTAATTTAATGGAAACACACTAAACAAAACATACATTTCTCCAGATGATGTTACTATCTAGGCTTCTGGCTCTGTAATTGATGCTGGCTGTGTATCCTGCTCTTCTTCTTCTTCTTCTTCTTCTTCTTCCCTCCTCCTCCTCACTAAGCCTCTGTTGCTCCCCCGTCGTCTCTTTCTCTCCTGTCCTAATAGTCTTCTTAAAATAAGAGGAGATGTCTGTGGACTTCCTCTTCATTGTCTGAAAATGACTGACATAACATATACAAGCAGCAGCTAACGTTAGCTACGCAACTCAGGTAAACATGTCAGAAACCTGTCAAAAAGCTGCTCTAACAGGTGCTGTAACGCCACTATTTAGCACTTAAAAAGCACACGTTACGACGCGTCCTTCCCCCTCTTCTTTTACTAAATATTTTGACTTATTTACTCACTGCTAGTCTTCTCCATCTTCTCTCTTCACTCCTTTTGAGATCATTGACCTGTGTAGGTACAAGCGGCGGTCACGCGCACGCGCTGAGACGTTGCTGTCGGAGCGCGTAACAGCGGCCGGAGGGGGAGGGGCTTCTGTGAGTGAGGGACGTTCAAGAGCGGCTCGTTTGTCTGTAAGTGCACTTGGGATGAAGTGTATGACTGAAGCTACTACAATCTATACTGGCCAGTGGTGGCGCCATTGTTAACACAAGAATCTTTAATGCTCGGCCTGAATATCTTCCAATGTGTTGACAATGCATTTAGCGCACAGGTGTCAAACTGCGGTCCTCGAGGGCCACAATCCAGCATGTTTCAGATGTTTCCCTCTTCCAACACACCTGATTCACATGATCAGGATTGTTCTCAGGCTTCTGCAGAGCTTGATGATGAG
>JAPQRN010000005.1:28906547-28919275 GCA_037367275.1 Coranthus polyacanthus
GTATAAATAGCTCATCCTAAAACACAACAAAAACACAGGACAATATAATTATGAATATTATATGTAATTTCCGCACATAGATCCACTTAAATCTTTCAGGATTGTATAAAGAGAAAGACCAACAATGACATAATACAACAGCAGTACTATTTTAGCTGATTAATAGGTCAAAATATCAAAATAAAACCTTGTTTGTTTGTACCTTGACTCCACAGTATATTTTACTGTAGACTGAAGTATTCTGAAATCCTGACACCTGCCACAGTAAGAGATGCAGGTCAAATCTCCTACTTGGTTCTGACTCTCAAAAGTCAATGCAGCCTGGCCTGCAGCACAGTGCAGACTGCTCACAGCTCTCTCCTTTTGCTCTCAGATACTAGAGGACAGCTGGGTCATCCTGGACGATAACAGTTTCAGCAAGTTCACTGAACTGCTCGGCTTCATTGACGGACAGATCGAGCGCTCAGTGTTCCTGGCAAAGTATGAGGGTAAGATGAGGCGACGGCAGCCAGAACATCTTGACCAGCAGCATCAGCAGTACCGTCAGTTTTTGCATGGCAGGGTTTTCAGTGCTTAAATAGAGATTTTAAAAATCCCTTCCTACTCTCACCAGGCTCCCATCCTCTTCCACTCCATCTTGCCTTGCATCCCAACTCCTACCCCACCCACCATGATCAAACATAAGCCCCCTGCTTCCTGTAAAATGATGTCTTTCTTAGCACATGAGCCATTGGAGAAATCATCCCGGATTATAAATAGAGTAAGAGTGAGCCTCTACGTCTCTCATTAGCAGAGTGGGGAAGCACACCGATTCAGAATCGCACTCATTTCTGCTTGTTTGGGCTAATTATGTGCTTTGGAAGCAGAAAACAGAGCAGCAGGGCATCGCTCTAATTTGTATCACTTAAAAAAAATAAAAAGAAACACAGTAGAGAGAATAACAAAAAAGAGAAGAATCATTAAACAAAGCCAGGACGTAAAGTTAGTCATGTTTGCAAGGCATGAAAATGGAGCTTTCTAGATTTAGAATACAAGTGTGTGTCTAATTAAATGTAAATTAGGTCAGGCAGTTAAATGCCCAGTGTGGTTGCCAGACATGAAGGGCACTTTGTGGAGTGTGGAAAAACAGAATATTTCCCATTTGTTGAGTATAATATCCTCACAAAGGAGGGAATTTAGGCAAACCGCTTAATTGTATTCCTAATTAAAAGGCCTGATATCAAAACTGTCATGATTGCACATGTGCTTGCCCCATGGTTTCTGCAGAGGTCACAGCCAGAGACAGACAGAGCTCCGAGGTTCATGACGACAAGGACGAGGTCAACAAGTTGCTCACTTCTGCAGAGCAGTGCCTGGCTGCCATGAAGACCAGGATCAAGAATGTGTTTGGGGTGAGCAAGATGGCGAGGATTCAAATAGGGAAACTGTCTCTCTACGCAACGCCCCCAGCTTTTTAGGTTGTTTTCAATTGTAAGCTGTCTGGTCCAGTTGAATGGTTCATTTCCTACTATGATTTTTTTTTGAGCAGATATAGCAAAGCAATATTACTGACTAAAACAACAAAATCACAAATGAGCTGTGGAGATGTGGAGATGCGGAAGGTTTGTTTGTGGAGAACTCTTTGCTCGTAGCGTTTGATCTGAACTCGAGTCGATGCAAGTACAAGGTGCACTCTGCAGTTTGAGCTAAACAGCTTCTGTGACCAGGAAGCCGGTCCAGGTCTGGCCTGCTCTAATAAGAGCTGCAGCCCCAAACACATTTAACCAATGAGAAGAGGGAATGTTCTCATGGATGTTTTCAAGTCAGAGCAGTTTACCAACTCATCACCTGATTTGGATCAGTTCAGATCACAGCCTTGCTTAGATATTTTAAATATTAAAGCTCATTTTGATTCTGTTTATCAATGTTCACACTGACTTATTACACACAAGCCAAAAAAATTCCTACGTTTTAGTTTCCTGTTGTTGGTTGTTTTTGTAATGTCGTCCTGCGTCTTACGTGGACCTGACCAGAAGAGACAAGGTTACAGTGACCCTGATGCATTTATTTGAGTTTGTTATTTTGTGTGAAATAACACACAGTCACGTACTGATGTGCACGCGTTACCGTGGTTACACAAATATATACATCACCTACAGATTGCTTAGAAGATAATTTTCTGTATAAATGTCCCACGAACCAAACCAAGCAGACAGCACAGCAGAACCAGAATCATCGGTGAATACCTGTGTTCAGCTCACACAGTCTCTCCCCATCAGGACAATCTGACAGCATTTCGCCTGATGGACAGGAAACGTCGAGGAATTGTTGACTGCCATGATTTCAAAGCTGTTTACAGCAGCCTTGGATTTTTCTGCAATGATGGCGAGTATCAGAGGCTGCTGGATCTGATTGGACTGCAGCCAGGGGGAAACCTCAACTTTGCAGAATTTGTTGATGTCGTTGAAAATAATGGCAAATGCAAACAAGGGACATCAATAACTTCTGTGTAAGTCTGATGTGTTCATCATTACTGATATCCGTCCATGTGTAAGAGTTGGCTCTTTTGCTCAGACTAAAAATTTATGTGAGTTTTCCTCTGTGTCCTGACAGACCAGAGCAGCTCCATCAGCTTCTGGCCTCTGAGGCGCGCTACAAGTGGGCAAGCATGTCAAAGGTCAGCATAGACATATAGATAAACACATAAGGAATCTTCTTTTACATGGGTGGAAAAAATACCTTTTCTGTCTTTCCCATCAGACACTGTGTAAGTTTGACACCGAAGGCCAGGCTTGGATCCATAAAAGAAGCTTGAGGGGACTCCTCTTCACCTACGCTCTTCCTATAAGATCCCACGAGTTTGAAGAGCTTTGGTTGAGGTAAGAGATATGCATCACAACCGCTGCAACATCCACTCAAATGCTCTTCTCTGTGCCAGTGATGGTATTTACTTTATTTGACAGATATGACCCAAAGGGGCGGGGCTGTGTAGCAGTCTGCGACTTCCTGGAAAGGCTAGGGTTTCATCATGAAGGAGAAATTGGACCTGAAAGCCAAAGTCTGACCCACCAGGATTCTGACCCACCAGTTTCATCTGATTCTGCCTCACTGGACCACATTGAGTAAGAGAAGAAGGGTACTGTTTGTTATTATACATTTTCTAACTCGAAATATCCAGAAAAGTGGCCAGCTGTCTTTAACAAAAACAAAATGTACCGATGATGAATAAAAGGGGTCCGTGCACTGAAACGTGGGCCACTCCCTGGTTCAAAGGTCGAACTTCGAGTCTGTGATGGGAACGGTCTAAAGATCAGATTCAAGAAGGGGTCTAATGGTGAAGCTTGTGCATTCGATGATGTGCAAATATGTGCATCTGTAGAAGCAAACACTACAGGACAATGTGTTTATGTAGTTGTGTATTATGTTATGTATTTATTTTCTAGTTTTTCCTCCCCTGACCAGACTTTGGTGCGACCCCACAACAACATTTCAGTCTTTCATTCAGTAATTTATTCTCCTGAATGGGCTGGCTTCCCCAGGGGGCTTGGATAAACAGACATTTAAGCCCGGTGCAGAAACATTTTGCCTGCTGTGATTATTATTGAGCTTTGATAAACATTGTGAATGCACCTAGGCTTATTAATATCCACTAATGTTCAGAGGAGCTGTAGGTTTGACAATTTATCGGCAGCGCGTGTACGGTTTTGATGAAAGCACAAAGCCTTTTTTTTTCTTTTTTTTTTTTGTTCAAATATTAACAAAAAGCTTCATTCCAAATGTTTATTTTATCATCAGGTATTTGTTTTCTGATAATGTCAATGCCAGTTACAACAGTATAAACATTTACATCATTTATTTCCTTTGGAAAAGCTACAAAAGCGATGGTACAGGAAGTAACTTTTGTGTCCATGCTACAAGTTTATAAATCGATGTGCTGTCTACAGGCAGATGTTGCAGGATAACTATGAGGGGTTTAGCAAAGCCCTGACTCGGCTGGAGACGAGGAGAGATGGCACAGTGACAGTGAAGGACCTGCTGAACCTGTTACAGGCTTACAACTGCTCTGTCCAACGAGAGCAGCTTGTAAATCACCTCCGCAGGTCAGCCACATCTTTGACTTTTTCTTCAGAGGCGTAATGTAACTGCAGGGGTATCACAGCCGAGTTATTGGAAAAACACAACAAAGGCTTGAATTTATACTTTAATGTTGCGCTGTGTAAGGTTTGATCATTTATGTAAGGTAATTTTCCTTGTCAAATGAGAAACTTTATTTATGAAAAACATGTCTTTTATGAGGTGGTTTAATGTTTTAAATAATGTTCAATGATGTCTATGCAGTAGATAAAGAATAAAGAACAGCATATTGATTAATACACATAACTGCACTAGTAAAACTGAGCCTGTAGATGGTGAAATGTAAAAGAGTTTACCAAACTGTGTTGCACCTCCCCTATTATTTCCCTTCAGGTTCAAGGTGCCTATGGATGGCAACTGCAGGAGACTAGCTTACATGGACTTCCTGTCTGCGTTTGACCATAAGGGAGAGAAGAAGTGTGAGCCCCCTCCTGGTTCCCCCGATGCCTTACGTCAGTTAGAGTCTTTGGAAAGCCTCAGTCCAGCTCTGGCTTTGGCAAGGATGGAGGAATTAGTCAGTGCCTCAGCAGCGAATCTGTATAAGGTGACGCTAATGGGAGCATATCTATGTGTTCTTAGATCCTAACCCTGACCCTTACCCTGGGGATAGGACCCTTCATCTTCTATGTGCCAAATAGATCTGGGAAGGAGCTTCATACCTCTTTGGAATCATTGTCCATTTCAGCTAAAGAACCTTCTCTGGTTTCTTCTTCAGGCCTTCTCAGCCTTCGATCAGAGCGAGACAGGAACGGTCAGAGCTCTGGACTTTCGTCAAGTACTGGAGAATTTTTGTGCCCGACTATCGGACAAACAGTACAGACACATGCTGACTAAACTGGAGCTCGACAGTGAGAGCTGCACCGTGAACTGGAAGAACTTCCTCAACAAGTTTCAGTCACGGAGACAGTTGGTGAGACGACGGACTTGAAGTAGTTCAAACATGAGAATGGTTAACTTGGCTAACTAAAGTTTTATTTTTTCAACAAAAAGATTGTAAAAGAAGTTTTTACACTTGGCTTAGGCAGAAACAAAATGTGACAAATTGCAATAGAAACAAATTTAACAACTAAATTACAACTTAGTGACTTGGCAATGCAGGTAGGCTGTATGTGTGGAACAATGAGTTACCACAACTCTTCAAAAAGCAAGAGCATGCACTGTTAGTTGTTCTCCTCTACTTCCATTAGTTTACTTAGAGGTGTTTGTTTTCAGATTGAATCAATCCACTTTATGCTCACCCAGGTTAACCATGTCCTGTATTTCACGCTCAGAGAAGATGTCAGTCGTCTTATTAAGAACACCCTGACCTGTACGCTGTACACCTGTACGCTTTTGTGTGTGTTTTGTTTATTTGTTTCATGTTGCTGCAGATTTCAGACAAATGCCTGAGTAGAACCAGGGAGAGGAGCACCAAACCCCGATCCGCAGACCAGACCAAGACCTCTGGAATAACTGACATCTTGTGTGAAATATCCAAAACCTTAATAGACCTGGACGGCTCCAACAGCACCACAGTCTCTAAAGAGCAGTTCAGACAGCTTTGTGATCGCCACTGTATCAGTCTCACAAATGATCAGGTAAAGCCAGAAAAAAATGCTTTTATTACAATCAGCAAACTCAAAGAGGAGACGTTCAAGAGAACACGCACATTTCCAACAACTCTGTCCATGCTTTCAAGCTGAAACAGAACATACTGGCATCAATCCATGGTTACAAATGAGAAGATGACTCTACATTTTGGTGCATTTGCCAGTTCTACTCTTTTTAGACTGATATGTTTTCTTTAATTATTCTAATCAAAATCTAATTTATCTTTGTTGTTAATTATTGACTGCGTGAGAAACTTAGTCATCTGTAAAGCCAATTTTCAGAACATGCTGTGTGGATCTCTCTTTGGGGTATTAGTCCCCAGTCCGTGGCTGATTATGTGAGTGTTTTTCATTTTTTTAGCTGGAGTGTGTGTGGAGTCAGATGCCTGTGAATGAGCAGGGGCAGCTACAGAACAACGAGCTTCTGAAGCGCTTTGGTGCACTGGACAGGACCCCCCATACAGGAGCAGGAAGTCCCACAAACACCAACCCGACCCCTTCTCCAGAGTCCAGAGAGGCAGGCTCAGCAACGAAATCGCGCTGCCAAAATACTACAGGTGCAATTCTGCAACGCACTAAGGTACGTTGACAGGGCATGCCTTCATTCATTGTGAGTTATGTCAGTCTGAACTGAACTGAATTTCTTTCCAAAGTGCTGCAGTATGTTGTGATGCAAGAAGCCCCAGCAATTTGCGATTCTCTGGCTTTCTGACTCAAAGAGAGAACTATCTGTTTTCTATTGTACTGTCTTCCAGTCTGTCTTTAGGAAATGCTTACAATAAAGTAAAACTGTGGGATGGTGTTTCAAGGTTGAGTAGGTGCAGTGTTAGCTGTGTTTTTAACACTTTAAAACATTTAAGAAGACGCTAAAGTGAAGTGGTAATATATGTAGACTGGGTATTGTTTGGAGTTAGGACTTGCTAAGCAATATTTCTGTCACTGAGGTATTATTCTCAAGCCCTGTCTTGAATTCTAGTCCAACAGAGATACTATTTACTACCTTTAGCCTTGTTTCCAATTTATGACACTTTCTTTTCAAACATAACCAATCAGTAGAATGACCTTCATGGAAAGAATAGCATCTGTAAGAGTATGTGGAAAAGTTGACTCAGACATTACATACACTATGCTTGTATTAAAATGTGTTCTCAGTTAACGCCTTCAAGTGCTCTCCAACCCTGCTTAGTGTAAAACACCCTTAAAAAACACCAGACAATAGTTTTCTTTGGTGTAGCTTTGCAGTCCCTCCCCTGACCTCTCAGTTTCTCTACCAGTCTGCCCCCCAGTGCACCCCTAGGCGACCTGCCTCGTTAGGGAGGCCGGGAACAGGAAACCCGCTGGGCAGCGTGGAGAGAAGGCTGCGTATGGCAGTGCAGCGCTGCTGGAAAGAGATACAGAGAAGCTGCAGCAAGAAAGATCCTCAGCAAGAGGGACAGATCAGCGCAGTCTCCTTCCTGGGTGAGCATGGCACACCCAGCTGTTCCTTCTACAAGCTGTCGTATATGCGCACATTTTAATAACTACTGTGTGTTACAGAAATCCTCCAGTCGCTCAACATCAGTATAACTCGGGAGCAGCTTGACCATCTGGCTTTGAAGTTGGACATCATGAACAACAACCATGTTGCATATCAAGACTTTCTACGTCACTTTCTCCTGAATCTCAGACCAGCAGAGACCAAGAAAGCGTTTGAGCGACGCAAACTTCCTCTTCCCAGCGGACAGGTAACGATTAAAACATCCTTCAGAAGAAGTGACGATTTGAAATGGGAAAACTCATTATTTCCCCGTGACACTTAATAAGCTTTACATGAGCCCAGTTAAGTTCTGGGTAATGTCTCCTCCTTGTTTACCTTACAAACAAAGACACAAGTTTCACTGTCTCTGTCGCTGAATAAACTCTACATATAACAATACTAACTGCCATTAACAGGATTTTAGTTAAAGTAAAAGTCACTTTACTTATAAATCTAAGTAACGTGACTTTTTTATTCTTAATACGAAAAAACCATTTGACAGAAAATAACTAATTGTAATTCCAGTTGTTATTCAAAGGTTCAGTGTGTGATATTTAGTGACATCTCCCAAATATGGAGGCCGCGAAAAAACTGCACCTTAACACTACAAAACACAAGAAAATGAACGGTTTTGCATGATCATACACTAATGGAAACAGAATTAGGAATATTGTATTCCATTTTATTATATATATATTATATCATTAAACCCTCCATATCCTCCTTAATCTTACACACTGGACCTTTAAAGAACCAGTGAAAAGTTTTTCTAGTGATACTTCGGCTCCTCTTTGAGACATCTTTTCCTCAGTGTGTCCTCACTCATCGCAGTTGGAGTTTAGTGTGAAATTGGGACACAGAATATAAACTTTCAACTACTCTTCCCCATGCTGAGCTGCAGATTAACACATCAAATTAACTCTGCAGTTCTTCTCCTTTCCGCTGCTTAAGGACTGATATACTGTAGTTTTATTGACTGAGTATTTAGGAGGTTACAGTAAAGCAAAGGGTGGCACTGGAATGTGAGGGGGCGGCGATGGGCAACAGCGGGTTGCCAGATTGTGTAAACTCAGCAGGGACCTCCCACCCTCAGGCTCTCAAATATCGCCTCCGATGACAGGAAAATTGGGCAAGATTGGTGATCTGCAGTGTTTTTTTGGCATGGGGAGGTGTATATGAAGCTTTGAACAATGACACACGGGTGGGCATGTTCTAAAAGGACTCCCGCTGAGCGACTAAGCCGAGCCCCAAGCTTCAGTAGTGCGTGTGGGTGAGGGCCTAATCTGGCAACCCGCGAGCTGCAACCTTCCAAACCAACTTTGGAATCACAAAGACCTGCATTGTCTCAACGAAACCGACCATCTGTGTAAAATTGCAGAGACCCCCTGCATCTTATCTGATGCGATGGTGTGTCTATACACAGTTTTACACACAAAACCTCTTTATCGAATCATCAAACATAACAGAACAAAAAACACTTCTGTAAAGTCTCAGCTTGTGAAAAAGTAAGATATATCCAATAATGTGGGTGCTCTCACCTCTCTCTTTTTTGTTGCCTTTTTCATCGCCCATGTCTTCTGTTTTGTCCTGGCCTTGTACATTCTGGTGTCGTGTGGGCTGCTTCAGATGAGCCAGGGCGTTCTGAGCACAGACTTTGTGGAGGTAATGTTAAGAATCTACGAGGCGGTCCGCTCATCCTGGAACTCCATCAGGCGCAGCTTCCTTACTTCTGACCGCAACCGCACAGGAAGCGTCTCTGTGCAGGGCTTCAGGAAGGTGAGGTCAGCTATTGTACATCGCTCAGCTGGGTCCCGGTAATGTCAAAACTCCAAGATAAACCGGAGCTTTATGAATTATTGATGGGACTGTTTGAGCTCCACTTGTGTTTCTTATCAAAATGTCTTAGGAAGAATGATGGAGTGTGACTGGAAATCCATGAATCTCAAGTGTGCAAGCTTGCAGCGCCACGCACACACCTGTTCACTTGACAGCCAATCAGTAAAATTAATTGTTCAATTAAGCTGAAGGTTGAAACAAGCCCAAGCTGACATTTTGGCCCAGGAGAACAGCAGCTGACATGTCTGTTTTATTGTCCCTGCCATTTAACTGTTGTACAATTTACTGAAGCCACTGTTCTCTGAGCTAATCGATAAAAACAATTAGCAATCTGGTTAAGGATGACATCTCGTAAACCCCCACCTTACACCCCAGGACACATAAAAATGTACACACACACATTTAGTGGATAACTTCTGGAGTGTTTTTTTTTTTTTTTTTTTTTGCCCTGCAGGTGCTGCTGCGTTTCGGTGTCGACCTGTCAGAGGAAGAGTTCTTCCACCTCACTTCTTATTTTGATGCCAGCACTGCAGGGAAGATCTGCTACAACAGCTTCCTCTGGGCGTTCCTACACTAGCTTTCATTGAGATGCCTACAGCCTCGGCAGCAGGCGTGACAGCGCCGCCTCACGAGGCCCAAAATCCCAGCTTCCTTGTGTAAAATATGAATTGTGGTTGATTTAATTGGAAGTTTGTTACAGAAAAGTGGCGCAACATAGACTGAAATGGTGAGCATTAGTGACGTGCAGGTCTGCCTGTAACCCTCAGGTCCCGTGGGGTCAGGTGGGTTCGGGTACACTTACCAGAAAATACAACAGGTTAAGGCGGGTTGGGTCGAAAAGTGGCAAAGCAGCATTCTGACCAAGTTCTAAATAACTTACGGAAACACTGTGTGCGTTAGGCTGTGAGCTTTTTAACATCCACCCTTTTCATGGAAAGTTTTACAAACTTTTGCTCAGGGTTAGAGTTAAGGTTAGGCATATAACACAAGAACTGTAAGACCAAAATGCATGCAGTAGACTGAAAGGGAACATCTTGTTGTGTCTGTGTTTTGCATGTGGCTAAAAACACAACCTATACATTATATGTTCAAACATGGCTCAGATGTAACCCTGACCCTTCCCCTGAAATGGCCGGTGACCTGGTGGATATTAAGCGGCTAGTTCACCTTCTCCCCCTTTCTTCACTCTCTCTGTCTCGCAAAAACACACACACCGGTGGGTGCATGTGCATCCTCTTACACCCTAGCTGTTCACAATCTGCACTACGGTGTCGTGGGCCCGCTGCCTCACAGCCGAGCGAGCCCACTCGCACTCCCTGAAATCAGCCCTTGATGTCAGCTTTCATGAAGAACAAGGAGTCACCTGCAGTGAAATCTAAATTCATGGATGGGCTTGTGGAGTTCCGCTACTCTGACCCGCGCCCCGTACTGTGTCCAGTAAAGTGACACTGGATGTGGACTCATGTCATCCCTCCACTGTGATACGGAATTGGCATCACCACCGACGTGTGGACAGACAGCTTCAGTATGTGTGTAAATACAGGCTAAAGTTGGCGGTTTGCAGGTTTGGTTTGGGTGGTTGATTAACACATATTTTTGCGGGTTGGGCAGTGTGGATGGGCTCTTAGGGAACAGTTCAACATTCTAGGAAATACATCTGTTTAGCGCACAAGAGTTGGTTCAGAGGACTGATCACTCTTGTGCCATTTTCTACCGCCTCGTCAGTCCAGATCTTTTCCTGTTTTTGTGGACAGCACAGCCAACTAGCTACTGCCCCTCGCTTCCAGGCTTTTATGCTAAGATAAGCTAATTATCTCCTAACAGTATCTTCAGATTCGGTATAAAGATGACATTGGTATCCAACTCTCAAGGTTAGAGGGAATAGAGCTCCAACAGTTAATTTTCTTTGCTACGAGCCCTTTAGAATTTCAAATTTGATCTGTGACTGATGGGACAAACAGGTCCGTCAAAAGAATAAAACTGAAAAGTCTGAAAAATAATGCTTAACAAGGACAGATTGATAGATAATTTGGGAGTTACTCACAGTGTGTTCCACCCGCTGTCTGTTGCCTGGCTATTTGACACTGATTTGTGTTCCAAAGCCAATCAAATAAAGTGCCTTTTTGATGATGCACACGACAAGAAGCACTGGGTGCATCTTTTGTTCAGATGGGAAGTGTGAAGTGAGATGGATGACAAGGAGATAGAGGGGACGTCTGTCATTCACTGAAAGGAAACGCTACCGCTGCAAGATATACAGAAGCACTCGGACAGAAAAAGGGGAGAGAAAAAATGCGGAGAGAGAAGGAGGGCTGGGAATCATTATCTGAGGAACAACGAGCAGATGGAAATGGAAAAAAAAAAAGGATGATCAGAACTGAGAAAAAGAGCTCAGCATTGTGTTTGGAGAGGAAGAGTGAAAAAGAGGGGAGGGCGAGAGCCGGAGGAAGACAAGACTATATGAAAGCTAGTTGTATTAATGGCAAAGTAAAAAGCCAACCGCGAATAAATTACCCGGTCTCCCCCTGGGATTACTAATGTAATTATTTGAACGAAGGTTCTCATTAGAATGTGCAGAGGTGTGGAAGACCTGCGGAACAAAATGGGAGACAGAGACGGAGCGATGAGGGTTTAGCTACTGGAAATTAACTCTGTGCTCTGGGCTCTATAATTGATACTAGACACAGATACCTTTGATCAGAACAAAAGGGAAGAACCAGGACGAAAAAAAGTTTCCTAACCACCTCTAATTTTTTTTCTCCTGTAGAACAAGAAATAAAGGGAGACGAAAGACAAAGGGAATAGCGAGGATGGAAATACGAAAACATGATCCACTGGTCACAGATAAGGTTTTATTCAATTGGTGAATTATCTCTCAGAACCTTAAGGTTTTAGGAAGTAAATGTACTTTACATTTTAGAGGTGTCTCCGGGAGCAACATTTTCCAACTGTTGGGTCTTCGCTTTCTTCTTTTTATGGTTTAAAAAAGTCCCCAACAACAATGGCAAAATACTAAAAATGAACACTTTTATTCCAAAATGCTATACACCCATTTAAAAAATGACCTGAAGTCAATCATGATCCAGTATTATTAAAATAAAGAGGATACTGCCAGTTAAAATTGGCCCACTGTCTCAACCAAACAGTACTTACAATCCTTTAAAAAGTACTCAGCAATCTGCTTTCAAGTTTCACGCTGTCAATCATCCTTTTGTTGTTGTTTTTTTTTTTTTTTGTTTTCAAACGGTAGATATCTCATTTTGGAACAAAACTCTTCATATGCAGATTGTCTGAGTAGCAGAAGTCATTAACTCCTTTAAGCATGCCTCAAGAAATAAATCAAGAAATAGTACAGCACTTTTTTTTTTTTTTCTCCCAGAAAACAGGAAACACATAACACAGTTATTGAAGCAGAAGAGCATCAAAGTGAGAGACATCTAAATGAGGAGTGAAACTGGAGAAGTCAGACCAAACAGACAGCTTTTCGTGAAACTTAGAGATGAAAGTTCCTCCCATCTTTTGGTTTTTAATAGTTCCCTTTATTCCTTTCTTGGAACATTTCCCTTCATAGACACTAATTAAGTTGCGTTCTAAATGGCGAGGCTGAGCACTCCCTCTCTTTTCATGCACTCACTCTGTTTATTTAAACACACACACACACACACACACACACA
>JAPQRN010000005.1:28932239-28942772 GCA_037367275.1 Coranthus polyacanthus
GTGTGTGTGTGTGTGTGTGTGTGTGTGTGTGTGTGTGTGTGTGTGTGTGTGTGTGTGTGTGTGTGTGTGTGTGGTGTAATGCGTGTCTCACCCAGTGGGGGGCAGTGTGTGACCAGGATGTCTGTATTATCAGGGATCTGGTTCCACTTGTCCAGCAGAGCCTGACCCCGTGGCAGGTTGAAGCCCCAGCCGTAGTACCAGGGCTGCCTGCAGACACGCACACAGAGGGAAAAAAAATCACACAAATTGTTTGGTTAGTGGAAATGTTGGTTAAGACCATCTTACAGCAGGGGTCGGATGGCAAACATCTCATCTGTACACTGTCACCTTTCACATTAATAATAGTGCTCATCTGCAAGCACAAATACATTGTAATACTGAAAATAAACCACGACTAACATTTGTTTTTCCTGGACTTAATTAAAAATAAAGTGCTTTTCATTGGGGAACCAATTCCATTACTCCTACAGCAGGTGATGCAGAAGTAGAACCTATTGGTATTTGCTACTTAGCAGTTCTGTGAAGAAGCTACCATTAAACCTGTAGAGCGTTAGGGCTGGACTCTCCAGTTGATTTCCATTACAGTTATTGTTACCTGATAAAGAAGGGTTGTTTGTATTTTGTAAAATGTGACGATTTGAGATAGTCCTGTATTTGTATCCCCGTAATCGTGCCTAAAAGCTGTGTTTTTGTTTGACACACTGGGGCAACTGCTGCTGCTGTCTGAACCTCTGGTGCACAACGACAAGACTGCAAAGACAACAGGCCAGAGAGGCAAAATCCCAAATCCAGCATGACCTCTCACTCCTCCTTTTGTCACCTCAGAACAACATCTGTCAGCTTTCTTCCTTTTAGTGACTAAACATGGGGTTTGACCTTTAAGATGAGAAGCTGCCCAGGGGGCTTATGAAGAGCAGTCATCTGGTGGAGGAGAGGGAGCGGTATCAAACAGTGCCGTCTCAATGAGCAGCAGGAGGGAGGTGGTGGTGGTGGTGGGAGCAAAAAGCTACGTTAAACATCTCCTTGATCACAGTCTGCCCAGGAATGCTCCAGGACGGAAGGAAAAAGGGGACAAATGTTAAAAGAGAAGAAGAATAAAATGAGAGTCTTGATGGCTGGACCGCGTGTCCCTTTTTTCTGATAGCGGACGCCTCGGCCGTGAGTGACGGAGAAGAAATTAACATGTCACTTACAATCTGTACTCCGATCCATCTTCCTCGGCGACGTGTCGCCTGTGTGTGTGTGTGCAATCACAAGTCACGCTATCCAGCATCATGCAACTCACTTTTTTCTTTTTTTCTTTTTTTTTCCCAAAATTGCTGTGTGCAGTCACTGGAAACGCCAACTTTATCGCCATGCGTATGCGCTCAGTGGAACGTCAGATGAGGAGGTCTTAGAATAATTTCCGGAGTGTGCGTGTGTGTCTGACATACTTGGAGACTTTAAAGACAGATGGGGAGACAAAAAGACAGGCCTGAAGATATGAAGAAATACCTGTCACACACACACACACACACTGTCTCTCCTTTCTCTCTAATTAATAAAGTTAAAAAGGGTGACTCCCAGGTCATGGGCGAAGGGAGGGGTGGTCAAGTGCATCATGGGAAATCCTGTCCTATTTCAGCTGGAGTGCCCGCGATTAAAATTCCATCACTTCCTGAACATCAGAGACTAAACATTTCTGACGAATGATCCAATGCCCATGCCCAAGAACACAATCTCAATAATTTACACTGCGAATATTAAAACATTTAGACTGGCCTTAGCATATTAATAGGCCCTATGATATGTAATATTCATGTCCATCTTAACACAGACGTCTAAATTAAAATGAAATGAGCTCGGCGGCTCCATTGATGCTCCCAATTCTCTCTGTGTGAACGGAAGGATGAAGACCGAGAAAAGACGGTATAGAGCTTTTCCCCCGATAATGACAAACGGCGATTTATGCTAACGGTCGGTGAGATAAGCAAAGAGAAAGATTCATGAGAATGGGGACCGAGGGATGGACGCATGGATAGATGTGGAGCTGGAGAACTTCAGGTCATCTTATAGCACCATATTGTACTTTTGCATGTTTTATTAACTATAAATCAAGTATACTTTTCATTATTTACAACCGTTTCTAGAAGCATATGTATGGAGCGTTTCCATTGGGTTTCAGTTCATCCGTTCATTTCAGTGCACTAAACAAACTTGAAGACTCACTGCATTTAAAGCTGTGTTAAGATGTTTCCATTATTAAGTAATCTATTCAGGGTTTATTCATTAAACTGAAGTTGAAATCAGATCACGGTTGGTATTTCTTTTGCATCATCAATTATTTGGAATTGATTGTTTTTCAGTTATTCCTGGAGACAGAGTCCGCTCAGAGCCGACTCACACACTTTATGTTCTTTGCCTTGTCTGCAGACGCGTAGCTGTAAAACGCTTGGGCGGCTGAAATATTCCTTCCACTGTGTTAGTAACTACTGTGAACTGAAACCGAATCTGACTACTTTCAGCCACCGTTTTTTAACTTACCAGATCATTGCACATGAATGCAATTATGAGCAGTGATTAGGATTTGCTGGTTATGGTGCTACACTCGGAGATAGGAGTGTAATTAAATGCACTTCACAGGTGTGGGCTCAAGGCTGCTAGAAATCAGCACTGATAAAAAAAAGAAAAAAAAGAAAAGAGCAGCGCTTGCACACAGACTTTTACCGTAATAAAGTAATCACATTAAAAAAGTAATTGACACCCTGTTTTAAAAGCTAAACCTCTCCTGCCAGAAAATCAAACTAGTTATGTGTGTGATTTAATGTTAAAAGCCCGTGACCTCCCTTTCAGCTGCTGTGCGCACCCTGCCCACCACCACGTCTACATGCATGCTTTTGTCCACGCAGGAGTAGCTATTGCTCTCCGATACCGTGGAGGGAACTGTTAACAATCTAGTTAAACCTCAAGAGGATGGTTAAAAAGGAGAGAGTGTTTTTAAACAAGCTGAGGGGAACAGGATCTAGGTTAGCACTGTCTCTGACCGAGGAGCCAATCATAAGCAGAGACTCACGTGCATTAGCTCAGCCAAAGAGTTTTAAAAATGTTTGAGTTGCAACAAATACAATTCTACAGTTGCGACGGCTGGTGGGTGCCCACACCTCTCTTGCAAGGTTAGTGACTGAAATGAACACAACAGCGTTCTTGGAGCTTGGAGATTTTCCCCCAAAATCGATGATATGAGTTTAAAAATGAGTTCTTTACAAACTTAACTATATCGCGTTTGTGTAACGTGGCCTTAATTCAAGTACAAGCAAATCTGATGGAGCAATGTCACTTTGACGCCCTGTCAAAACTTTTGAATGTTCTTTGTGAAATTAAAAACTTTGGTGCTAATTGTTTCAGTCATTTAGAAAGAAAAAAAAAAGCATTACCTCTAGTGTGTCATTTTGTATCCCTAAAACACTGACGATCCAGTCTATCATTTTGTCACCTGAGGATTAAAGTGTCCTTTTACGAAGCACGCAGCTCTCTTTTAATTTTGTGCTGTCAGTCATCGTGTAAGACAAGGCATCGCTCTCTTTCAAATGGTAATATATATTTTATTTTGCAGCAAATCTCTACAATGTTGCCTGCTGCTTAAGGAAAACGTCTCTGTGCACACCGTAGACATGTACGTCTCCATCACACTTCCTAAAAAGAGCTTATCTCTGGCGAGGAATGGACCGTGGCTTCTTTGTGAAACACAACCATTCCTGTGTTTGCTGAGACTAACTGAATGTAATTCCACGGATAATATCCCTGCTCGAGAATTATGTTTTTTATCAGGTGAGGGATTACAATGGTACAAGTGATTTGTGTTAACTTAGAGGAGGAGGAAACAGGCGGAGCGCGGAGCACATTAAAGATTCGGTTAATGTTCGGGGTTGGTATTTGTTATGGGTTTTAAAAAACAGAGAAAACAGATGTTTGTGTTAGAGCGCTCAATCCCCAGGCACATCTTCAGGCAGCACACTGGGAGAAAAACAGCAGCAGCGTTCAAACCATTACTTTCATTTCACACACACACACACACACACACATGCATCTATATTCAAGCTATCCCTTCACCGCTCTTCTGGACAAGACGAAAAGTCTAATCCAATGTTCAATCTAAAATGCATTTAAGAGCATAACACAAACAGGGCATCCATATCCTTTGCTTAAGTTTCGAGCTTGCTTGTCTTACTGTGTGTGTGTGTGTGTGTGTGTGTGTGTGTGTGTGTGTGTGTGTGTGTGTGGAGCTAACCGAGGCCCACTGATATCATTGGTATGAGTCCATGAATCATTGAACGGCTCTGAAGGGGGTTGAGAAGCAGTCTGTCCTTCCCCTCATTCTCTCCTCTTCATCACGTCTCTGTCCATGTCCCTCCTCCTCCGTCTCTCTCTCTCTGGCTGGATTTGACATATTACTCCATCTCCCTTGCCCTGTCTTTCTCCTTCCTCATTTCTCCCCCTTGCTCTCCTCGTTACTTTGGAAAAAGGACCTACTGCCTGCTCTCTGAGAGCCCGCTTCCCCTGTTCCAGAGTGGGAAATCGCATATGGCATGAGTCTGGAGACAGGTCAGAGGGAAGTATGGCTGGGTGTCGAACTTTAATACTCAAATGAGCCTGTATTCTTGTTCATTTATTCAGATATTTCCTTGTAAAAAAACAGAATTAGTAATTTTGGCCTCTTGAGGGATGCAACTCCTGCTGCCAGAAATACTTACTGGAACACCAAATATGTATTAATCCGCTACTGAAAATAGTCGTGAAACAAAACTTTTCTTCTCCGACTTGAGTCACACTCTCTCAAAACTTCAGCGCCCGACTTTTTTTTGGTAAAAACTTTCAAAAAGAGATTGTATGTGTGTTGTTTTCGAAGATGCGTGCGCGAAGGAGGATCCGATATGTCAGGAGCTGACGGGCACAGACGGGTTGAAGGAGGTCAGAACGAGAAACAGACCAACACAATACTTCTGTTCTTTTGCTGGATTTGTGGCTTTATCGTTTAAGTCCTTTTGTGGAATACCAATTTTCTTATCACAGTGCAATACACTGAGGTACTGTGCTGGCATAAACGTTGTAAATATCCAAACCATGCCCAACCCTAGAGGGAAGGATAACTTACAAGAGAAATAAACAGAATACAAATAGCTGGTAGGGCGTGGAAATGGTGTGTTTTTTGGGGATTACCAAAAAGAAAAAAAAAAGGATTATAGTAATAAGGTGTTTTTAATGTGTAATACAGGCCTTATGCTAATCACTGCATGCACTGATGCGGTGAAAACAGCCGACCATGATCACCTCTGCTAGATTTAATTAACTACTCATGACTTAACAGCTCTAATAACAGCCTGTCGGAGGTTGGGGGGAGTCGAGTGCGGAGGCTTGCTAACACACACCTACCTTATACACATTAATGAAGCTGTTTCCTTAATATTTGAGCATAGGTATACATTAGACAATGCTGCCTATTAATCTATTTATTTCCCAGCTTCCTCTGCCTGATTTCAGTCTCTGTGCATCGCAGACCCTCCTCGCCCCTCGCCGTAAAATCCCATCAGGGAACTGTTTCAATTAAAAGTGTGCAGAGAGGAGGGTGCTGCTCCCCCCCCCCCGGGACTCCCCTGCTCTGATGGCAGTCGGCTGTGAGACCTCTGCTTAATCATCTGGAGGGTGAGACCGCCCGCTGGTCCTCCTCAGAAGCAGCCTCAGGTGTTCCTCATCATGATCACGCCGTGCCTGTCCCTGCCGTGTCAGAGGAGTCTTCTGTGCGCGTTGGAGGTACTGCACCAGGTCTTTGCATTGAATTCTGGTCCACTGACGAGTCCTCTAAAATACTGGATTTTTTTGTTTTTTTTATGCTATCAGACATCATGACTGTTGACTTGACATCATTTTGTGCTTGGTCATTACAGTCACATTACAGTAACTACCAGTCATTTAGGATCTTTAAAACAAGTCTGATATTGAAGCAAAAATGTGAAAAACGTGTTGATGAAGATTCATCACTTTTTAAATTCTATTTGACTTGTTGAATACTAAGCTAAGTCAGATTTATCCTGATAAATTAACCAATTGGCTTGTGGTTGTTGTTTGAAAGTAGGCTATTGTTCTCCAGAAGGACACTCTATTTACATTAAAACTCCCTCAAAGGGCAGAACTTTCTCCACCTCATCTGTATATGTAAACTTTATGACCAAAATTTGCTGTCATGTAAATGCGACTATGGTTGAAGCGAGTTTTTTTGCATAGCTGAAGTTTGGGCTGATCAGTGATTGTTGTTCAAATGTAGCCCATTTAATAAAGAATTCCCCTCATCTTCCTTCTTGTCTTGGATTTATTTTTTGAACAGAACTATTGGCATCACCTGCATTGAACTGAAAGCACATTAAAATGCCAACATGGACATGGACAAAGACTGCAGCAACGTACACATGAGTTTATGGTTGATGGTTAACCCTCGTGTTTTCTTGTGACACTTTCATGGATTCTCATTTGTATTATTTCTCTCATTTTGTCAGTTTTTATGCTGAGATGATGATATCTGGTGAAGATTTTCAATTTTTTAAGGAATTTTGAAAATAAATAAATACATGTCCAGTGTCTCGACCAGAGCCTCTCATTCTTCCTCCTTTTTGTCCTCATTGACTATCATTGATATTTTAATCATGATCAGTGACATAAAAGGGTCTGAAGGGGAAAAGGGTGATTTTTTTAGTATTTTTTATAATAGCACAAAAAAGTATCTATCAAAATCATCATTGTTGTTAATCATTGACGTATCCCAAACTGATAATCCCTGCACAAAAAAAACACTTTCCATCAAATAGAAAATAATTCATTTTTTGTGTAAAAAACAAAAGTAGCGTTATGTAAATAAATTTAAAGGGTTAAAATTATGAAAATTAATTCACATTTGCTGTACATGATGAGGACTGGAGTTAATGACCAAAAAAAATATATATAATATATATTTCTTCAAGTTTAATATTTTTCGTGACCTAAAAGGGCCTCAGGAGGAAAAGTGTGATTTTTTTTATAGCGTGTCCTGAGGATTAAAGAAATACTTCACGAATAGGACCTGCCCACTGAAGAAAAGATCCTGGTTATGGGCAACAAAGAGATAAACGTCCTGTGACTGAGCACCACCTTGTTAAATCTTCAAGCACTGGCCCCCGAATATTGATGCTTGAGCTCAGTGTCAAAGTGGTCTAAAGGTCATCTCATCTGAATCTCTGGTCATATACTTCATTGACACTCCTAATGGCTTCACAACTCCACCTAAGTAATTACAGCTACCAGGCTTCTGTATTGATCCCAACACAAAGTCATTATAAAACCCTACATCTGCCAATAAGACAAAGTCACTGCCATACTTTCTGTAAACTTACTGCCAGGAATGTGTGTGTGTGTGTGTGTGTGTGCTTTTATCAACAGCGTTTAAACAACTGAACAGTACCTAGATCATCAGTGAACAGATTTGTCTGACCTGACTTACAACGGTGAAGATAATTCAAAGCAAAGAGAAGAATCAAAACGCAAAACAACAGAATGAAAAAAAGTTTGTTGGGTCGGAAATTCACAACAACAGCGGTTTTCACAGAAGCGACACGCGTTTGATAAGTAGCAGCTCCCACGGCCTTGCTTCCTCCCATGTTCTCTCCCACACAATAGGATTAGCAGCACTCAATACGGCAGATTTGACAGTTATAACTCAATAAACATGGCAGCGCTGGCGGGCACAAACAGGAGTGTGCGCTTGCAAGACGTGCATGCGCGTTTCAGAGCTCACATAGCCCGTGGTGGTACATGGCAAGCATGTGAAAGTTTGACTCGGTCGGCCCACTCAGCACAGCGGGGCGCCAACTTAGAGAGACACACAGAGAGAACAAGTTGTTTTATATGTTGCGAAGAGACAGTTCTTCAATTTAATTATTTATTGTGACTCAAAACCACTGCAGACACACGCTATTAGATTCCCGGTTTGCATACAGACTTTGATGTCTAATCGTAGGCTAGCACACACGCGAGGCGACCGTAGTGGGCTGATCCTCGCAGCAGGAACACACACTGCCGAGACAGAAACAATGAGTGAGAGGAGGAGAGAACAAGAGACAGTAATAAATGAGAAAGATCGGAGAGCAAATGAAAGACAAGTCTTCGCACGTGACGCGGAAAGTAAGGCAAGGTGGAGAGAACAAGTGACAAAAGTATGGGTGGAATATGACGAGGGAGGTGAAGAGGGAAAGAAGCAGTGACGAAGGGGAGGATGGAGGAAGACAGAGCTGGAAGGCAGAGTATATCTGACTCTGACAATAAGGAGGATTAGAGATGTGACAGAGACTAGCCTGCAGCGCCCTTCTCACTGTCAAAGTGTGTGTGTGTGTGTGTGTGTGTGTGTGTGTTCATTGCGTTGTCCTAACACCACCTCGCTCCAAACATCCCTCTTTGTAGAACTTTCCATTTATATTTCTTCCCATAAATACTCAATGCACCTCCAGTGGCATGATTTATTGTTGTACAGTGCATATCAATTTACATTTACTGTCAAATTTGAAGAAAAACCTTCACTTCAACACTCACTGCGCTTGACTTGTATTCAATGTACCAGGAGCGAAGAAAGTAGCTCAGCTTTTTAGGCTGATGACACATTACGCTATCGTTCTTTTTAAAAAAAAACAGCTTGACAAAATTCCAAACCCGGCCACTGGTGCGTATCCAAGTTATCTTTCAGTGTAAGCAAACTCATGAAAACCTCTGAAATTGTTTTGCTACCTGCTGTTCCCAACGTCAAGGATGCACCTTGGATCTCAATCTTTAAACCGAACGTGACTGCGTGAGAAGTGCTCAAAAGCCATGAAAATTTGCATAAATCAAAATCCACCATTTTCTGAAAATCATGTGGGAAGATGCACAGATGAAGAAGCGTTGCACTAAATTAAGTTTAGCTGAGATTCGGGAATGCGTTAACATCGCTGTTAACGTCAGTGGAATCTGACTGTAACAAGATTAACCGTTTAATCCTGCGTATTTCCACCCATATGCAAATGTAATATATACACGTTGAATTTCCATATATGAAATATAAGTACATATGAACTGAAAACATGTACAAACTATGAGACCTATTTGAAATTGGTACACCTTAATTTATTGACATATTATATGACATATTGTTATTTCATATATGTTATAGACTTGTATCTTCATATATTCAGAGGTTGTATGTATGTGATAGTACTATATCACCTGATACGTCACATGTCCTCTATTACATTTCTGTATTGATGCAGCCACACTGTCACACTTCTGGAATGAATGGGTTTCATTCAGCTCCAAGTAAGAAGGTTTTCCAAAAGCATATGAAGGCACCAAAAACAAAAGGTCTTGAATACAGCGGTCCGAGCTTCTGCATTTAATGAGCAAATGCACGCAAACCCATCCGTGTGGACCTGAAAATTTGGGACAGTGAGAAGAGAACAGGCTGTGTTGGATTAGAGGTGCACTGCTCCTTTAATCTGCCCTTCCTGTGGCCTTTGTTCCACCTGTGTGGCGGTGACTGTGTCTTCACCCCCACACCTCTCTGCAGCGAGGCAGATTGAAGACATGATGGCCCTCAGCATGACTTATGTAACTCCCAGCAGCTTTTGGGACACACAAGCAATATGACACAATACAATATGATAGTAATAGATAGTAGTGGGTATTATGGGCTTCTCTTAATTTAAGTACCCGTGGGTTTGTGTGTGTGTGTGTGATCTTTGTGATAGTGTAATAGCAGGTAAGCAGCGAGTGCAGCAGAGGTCACAGCAGTAAGTGGCAGAAGGATTAGAGGATTGCCAGAGCGCTAATCTACACACAGTGTTAGACTAGACACAGTGTCCTCTTTGTTGATACACTAGCACCAAATGTGCATGCGCGCACACACACACACACACACACACACACAAACACACAGTTGTGTGCATTCCCTAACCCTAAAACCAAGTCTGAATCCTCAGACAGCCATTTGAAGTTGTGAGGACCAGCTAATGTACTTACTGTCCTGAAACTTGTCCACACAACTATACAAAAATACACACGCACACACACACATTTTGTGTGTCCATATGTTTAGGGGATTGCTGACTTACACTCACTTTGTGGAGACTTATCCTAACTGCAACATGCTTAACGCTAACCTTAAAATACATTTTTCATCATTTATTAGACATTATTTTATCCAAATAAGGGGACCGAGTCCCCTGAAGCGATAGTGTAAGTCCCCACAATATCACAAATACACGGACACACACACACTCTCAGCAGTGGGCCCAGTTGGGTTTAGTTTGCCTGTGTGTGTCCAAGCATCCTGTGAATCCTGGACAAGGACACTGTGGCATCACAGAGCCCATCTGTGGGACAGAGAGTGGGGACATCTGTCCATTTGACACACACACACGCACGCACGCACACACACACACACACACGCGCACACACACACACACACACACACACACACACACACACACACACACACACACACAC
>JAPQRN010000005.1:28949732-28963180 GCA_037367275.1 Coranthus polyacanthus
GTGTGTGTGTGTGTGTGTGTGTGTGTGTGTGTGTGTGTGTGGGTGTGTGTGTGTGTGTGTGTGTGTGTGTGTGCGCGCTTACAGAGCAGGTGGGTTAGTTGCTGTGTCATTTGTAATTGCCTTAAACAACACTGGCGACGCGGGACGCAAGCTTGTGTGTGGAGACTGGAGGTGGTAGAACGAGGTGTGTGGGTCAGTAGGTCATGAGCAGGGCTAGAACTTTACATACTATTAAACTGACCCTCGGGATCATTTATGCTTTTACCTACTCTTCTCCTCTCTAAGATGGTTTTGATGTTTTGGTGAAGTCTGTTTCATCTTCATACGTGCAGCTGCTGTATGAAGCACAAAACATGGTCTGACGCCATTTGTGAATGGTGAGATTACGGGTAGTGGTAGTTGACTGTATTATTATTTATTACCAATTATTTTCTACCCTTAAATGAATGCTCTCTGCACAGCGGTGTGGATTAATGAACATAGCAGACAAGGCTGCAGCCCATTGGCTCCGAGGCCTCAGCCACACTGCTTACCTCACCGGTGCATGAAGGTCGCACAACCTCTGTCATTTCATTTCAGATATTTAATGCATGAGGTAAACGGTTCTCAGAAAAAATAGACGGTGAAAATTGTCATATTGACATCATACCACTTTTTTTACATTAGTGACTCCTTTCACTCTAGTTTCAGTGGCTAGGCTGTGTCTGAATATATCACAGACATGGAAAAAAAAATATTATTTTCACATGTTAAAAGAGAAAGGTGAGGGTACATATGCACTACATGGTGCATATAGTATAGCACAAACCCAAAGTGTTTCTATATATGTTTAGAATTTTTATATAATCGAACACAAGCTTCTTATCAATTAAATTTATAATGAAATCATTCTGTTATTGATGTCCATTATCAAAAGGCAACTCACGTAGATAGTAAAAGTGGCAGTTCCACAGCAGCAGTACTGAGCAGCAGTTCAGCAACGCTCAGCCATCACACACAGCTGAGGTACGCAGCGTGGCAAAGGCCTTACATCTGTGAAGTCCTTTAACCGACTAGAACTTCTTGCAGCAGCGGTCCCACTGGTCTTGCCTCAGGGTACGAAATCTTCTTCAGACATCGGGTCATTTGAACAGTGATTTAGGACCACTCTGTATTCAATTAGGTCGTGGCAAACAAATGTGGAGGAGTAAGAGTAATGTTATACGTAACTCTGTACCTCTGGTTAGTCACTAAAGTCTAGTGACTCACAGATAATGCACTTACTCACTACTAAACCTGTCTTGTTCCTTAACTTGTGAAGAACTTGGAGAACCGCTAAAGTAGGCGCCTCATCGGCTCATCACGCCTCTGTTTTAATTAATTTTACCTTCTGAGTGATGAGGGATATTCTCATAGTCACGTTGATGCGCATACTTGTTACCATGGTTACCAAATTATAGATGCTAAACTCATATTTACAGTCACACCAGAGTTTGATTAAAAGCTTTCACACCAGCCCAAACAACCTGGAGGCTGCAATTAGCTGAATATTATTCTGATGCAATAATAATGCTAAGATGATGTTTTAAGACTATAAACAGATCAGCCATTGGCATCTTCAACCTTAACACACTGATCCCTAATAACATTCTGCACAGTTTATCATGATTGCCGTCCAAAGTATTGATCTTGAGGACCACAGGGTTACAAGAGATGTGTCGCTGCAGCAGCCAGGATTCATATCAGAAGTATTTGTTCACATTAATATTACCTGTACTGAATTCACGCTGCAGGTGCTGATCGATTTTTTATAATATCGACGATGAAAAAGACCATTTGTTCTTTGCCGCTGTTAATACAAAACAAGCCCTTTCTTTTATTCTTTGTTTTTCTCCAAATTGAATTCCTTCCCCTTGTCTAGCTCCTCAGGTTATGCACACAGCAGATTTCGCCGTAATACAAACAAAACCCAGCGTCACTTCACCTGTTTTCTAAGCAGACGGCGACTTTCTGCCTTCAAACATCCCACGATGAAATGTCACAGGAAGGAAGGACAAAAAAAATCTTTCTCCACCTTGCCTTGTCGTGTCTGGACTGCAGTGTGTGACATTTTACAAGATGGCCAGGACCCCCACCCTCCACCACCAATCCTTACTGTGCAGACATAATGAAGGGCCGTTTAACTTGCATTTAGAAGCACTGGGGGGAAGCACATTTGTCCCTTCCTGTTCTAAATAATGACCAATTACCAGGGAGTGTGAGGTGGACTTCAGCACGGCGGATGAGACGTTTCAGACAGCAGAGAAGCTGTCATGGGTGGGCTGCTGGGGGTTGGACAGGGGGGGTTTAGGCCTCTAATTGGAGGCAGATTTCACACTGATATTTCTGATGATGCTGCAGCATGAGGTTTAGAGAAATGGAGAAAAGAGGAGGAAGGAAGAGGGAAACAGAGAAGGGGGAGGGAAATATGAGGGTGTGAGCAAGAAAAAAAAGCAGATATAAAGGGACAGATAGACGGTGGTAGACGGGAAAAGTGGGATGAGGGGTGATAAGGAGACTGAGAGAGGGAGGATGACGTGAGGAAGGATGGAAGGAGAGGAAGAAAAAGACAGCAAAAAGAGAGAACAGGCCCTGCTGCTGTTTGTCTTACAGGGATAATATTCCACCAAAGTCTAATTCTGTCCATAAAAGCTGTTGGACTTCTTTTTTTTCTTTCCTCCCGCAACGTCCCCCCCCCCCTTCCTTTTAGAGTGATAGTTGCCTTGGCAACCATGGCAAATCTTCCTTTTCTCAAACAGATGTCCCATTTAGTTGGAAATTAGAATGTGTAAAAAACCCACGAGACGCAAATTATTTCAAAGTTCTCCGGTGGAGAGAAGGAAACGAGGGGCGGGGGGAGAGGAGAAGAAAGGAAGAAAAGAAACAGAAAGAAAATAGAAAAGAGGGAGGGGGTACCCCCCCCCCCCCGACGCACACTTTCTTCCCCTCCCCTCCCCATCCTCTCCTCATCCCCTCCCATCTCCTCCTCTCGGTTTCTCTCCTATCCTCCGGTCTCCTGTGCTTCAGCGTGTGAATCATGGAGATCAGCCAGATCATCCAGAGCTGTGGCTTGTTCGGAGGAAGTGGAGGAGGTGTTGCGGGTGATTGGTTGGGCACTGGGGTGGAAGGAGGGGTGGCTCACCCCCTCCTGCATCCGGGATGGGGTGGGGTAAGTGGCAGGCTCAGTCAACCCAGTGCCAGCATGGCAGAAGGGACACACTGCGGTGTGGAGCAGCGAGCTGCCCTCGAGGGAAGGATGGAGCCTGTCCTGTGGTCCCTGCACACTGAAAGAAATGTCGTCCTTGCAGGAAAACTTCATCGAAGTGTGAAGCTGCACCTTTAAATTTTACATTCTTGACAATTAATGCTAATTTTTTCAATGCGAATAATCTTGTGCGTGAAAAATACTCCTTAACAACTCTAATGTTGTATTAAGCCCAAATTAAAGAATCAATAGTAATTTTCTTTCTGTTTGGGTGATTTAATTTCTCTTGTTTCAAATGCAAATCACTTCTTGGAAAAATACCCACTTCAACTGATTATTTCATCAGTTCAAGGAAAAATCTACCCACAAACACTTCTACAGTACTTCAGTAAAAAACCTACTGGCTGAGGCTACTTTTTTTGGTGAATAATTTTTCTGTTTCCAGTGAATAACTGGCAAAATACAAACAACATAATGCTGTCCTGACATACATCCAGCAGACCTACACTGAAAATATTAGAGCAGCCATTTTGCAATGGCATTAAGCAATAAACAGGCAGAAATCCATCACAGACACTGCGCACAGAGACCGACAGACAGCAGTCTCAATTGACCAGAATATGCAAAACAACCTCAAGACGTGTTGGATGTATCTCAAGGCCAGGAAAACATCCTATTTAGCTGATGTGTGGGTATAAAATTGAATCATTTCATATAGGACATGCACTGTTTTATGCTTTCTTTGAACGTAATTCTTAAGGAAGCGTAAAGTCTGAACAGCAGGAAAACACGACAACACTGGGAAATAAGATTCCTTATCTGGTGCAGGGAAATGATTACGTATCATATCGAATTACGTATGCATCAATCCAAATATGTAATGTAAAGACATCCACACACTGTTGAAGGTACATGAGCTGAGTTACAAAGACAAAATAATATGCATCATATTTAGTTGGTGGTGATAGTATCCCATTAGCAGAGCTTTAAAAAAAAAAGAATTTCTTCAGCTACGACTACAATCCTTGATTTATTTCCCAGTGTAGTTAGTGTATGTGATGACGTCCAGAACTTTTTGTTTCATAAGAACTAGACAAAGCAAGGTCTGCGATCAGCTGATGTCACGATGTGCGGGTGCTGATCACATCATGTGCCGGTGTTTACACTAATATCAGGTGAAAAGCACCACTCCGGTTAAACCAGCAGCAAGAAACCGCCCGTACAGGTGAGCAATGTAATGGGAAATCCAGTTGAGCTGAGTGAGCACTGCTTGTCTGCTCTCACCTCATCAAGTACTGATTCAGCTGTCTTTACACACTGCCTGAAAGCTTTGGTTTACAGGCATTTGAGTAAATACAAGACTTTGTTTCTGATAGCACATGTTCACGCATGCAACTCTCTCTGATGCAGAAGGTTCACTTCAGGAGTAAATATAAGATCTCTTGTATCGATTATCCTAATGTTTTGGGGGTCTTTCATGGCCTTCACCAACAGTAAATACAGGACTGAAAGAGCAGTCAAGTTGAGGAACATCTAATATCAAAACATTACGACTTTTTCAGACTCTCTTCTAACAAATTCTGTTAGGAATTGTCCAATAATTCCACTAAGTCAACATGTTTACTTTCCAGAATAAAGCCTAATTTTAGTGAAACGTCGATCAGTCTGCCTTGTTTCACAGTGAGTACAGTAATTTGTGCAAAATAGCTGCGACAAATGAAGCCGCAGGAGCCAGGGAGGAGGCAGGATCCTCTCATTTGCCGTTTTCAAACGTGTGCAGCATAAGACGATCTGACTTCACAGTGTGGACATTTTTTGCAGCGTCCATGGCTTTCTGACTCCCCCGACTCTGTGGTCAAACACCGAACATAACCGCTCGCTGATGAACTGGCGAGAAGGAAAGAGGAGAGGTAGGGTCTTCCTGTGTGTGTGAGAAGGAGAAGATGAGAGAGACCGAAGCGAGGAGGAACATAAGGACAGAATCACTTTAATTCCGTTTTTTTTTTTCCTCTACGATGCCACATGCCTTGGGGAGGGAAGACATGTGTGAAATGGAGGAAAATGCCCTGTAGCGTGCCATTACACACAAGAACACACACATTTGCTGACACACACACACACACACATGCACGCACGTTGAAGTCTTGCCCCTGGAGGCCATTTAACAGGTAATTTAAAGAGAAATCCCTCCAGGGAAATGACACAGTAAATGTCCTCTCGTCTGCTCTTCCTCCTTTCATAACTGTTTATTCAGCTACAGGGCTGCAGACTGGCAGCACTTAGGAGGGTGGAAGAGATGAAATTGGAGAGGAGTTGGAAGAGAAAAGGAAAGGAAGGGGGGGGTAGGGGGTGCATGAGAGGGTGGGAAAGTGACAAGTGTTAAAGTAGGCCATTTTTTTTCTTTCTTTCCTATACCAACCCCCTTAAGTACCCGTTTATTAATGTTCAGTGTTTGTAGGCTACTTTATTTGGGTCCTGTGGGAATGTGAGCGCTACAGGGATGGAGGTGGGAAATGGAGGAAAGAAGGGATGGAGGGATGGAGCAAGGGAGGGGAGGACAGGGCCCAAGGGGAGGGGGTTGAGTGTCTCAGAGTCAGTCGGATGTTAATTTAGTGTGGGCTCTGGTGACGAGGCCCAGAAAGCGCTCACGGTGTACATCGCTCCATCTTTTTTACATCTTTTAAGGAGAATACCGGCGCTGCTGCATGTTATAGCCCATTGACTACAAACAGTGCATGCATTACATTACTGCTGATAGTGTACCGTGTTTTTAAAAACTGATTTCCTTTCTTCCAGGCAGCCATCGGTCTCACTCCATTTCTGTTCACAATTTAAAATCATCTCAGAAGTACTTGACACTTGTGACAGATATTCCCGTAGGAAACGGTTTCTTGATTTCCTACAGGAATCTATGCCCTCTCTTCGTCTCTCAGACTCGTCTCCACGGTGCTCCGACTACTAGCACGGACAGATTTTAGCAACAAGAAAATCACACGTGTTTTATCTGTCATAGTGTCTGGGAAGACTTGCGCCGTGGTCCGTGTGGTCAAACTGGAGGACTGGAACTGGAATTGATACGAAGTGAGGGTCTGTGGCAATTCAAGGGTTTTTTTCCTGTGACAAGCAAATTATGGCCAAAGTCACTGCACTTGCAGCTGGTTTCTCACCTGCCCACACCTGACCAATCGCTGAATGACGAGAGCTTGTTGTACTGTCGGTTTTGATAACTTGCAGTTGGGCACAGAAAAAGAAAATCTATATTGTTCATGTTTTTTGTGAAAGGGGATGTTGTTTAACCAAATGAGAAGCAAAACGGCACTGAAAACTTACTTCTTACTTCTGAGACATCGGCCATTATTCGCACAAACCTGTCTGGAAAGCACAGGCCTGCTAAGCGATTGCAGACATAATGCTGTTGTCTTCTTCTGGCAGTCTAGTTTTGAACGGTAATCACATTCACGCTGTCTGCATCTGCGTATTGTGTGTAAATTGTTTTCTTTTGTCAAACCTGGGCATTTAGAGTCGGCTCAGATACGTCACCAAGACAGAACCGAGTTTTTTTAAATGATCCCACCGATCCTATGCCGACAACAGTGTAAAATAAAGGCCACTAAATGTCCACGCTGATGAAGTACCTGCTGAAATGAGCTGAAACCAATGGCTGCCTTGAAGGTAGGAAATCAGTAAAAACTGATAGGATGCTGTGGAAAATGGCTGGCAATATTGTAAAAGAAGCTAACAATTTGTAGTTAATGGGCTACAACATGCAGCACTGCCGGTACCGTCCTTTAAGTCATTTCTCTCTCTCCATCACTCAAACTTGTCTTTCTCTGAAGTGTGTCTTCATCAGAGGGATAACAAAGAAACTCCTGATGCTCAGAGAAGAGAAAGGAGGTCAAATTACCTTCATGTCATCTCCACCATCATTAGACTCATTATCATTAGAGGAAAAGTTTTAGGTGCCATCGTTGCATTTTACTTCTCCTTTTCCACCCCTCCACTCTCCCTCCCTTCTCCTTTGCTTTCACCAGGGCTATGAAAACAAGCAAGTTAATTAAAGTCGGAGAAAGTCCCTTCCATTTCTCGCTCATCAGCGAGGACAAGCCATCAAACGGAGCGCAGGTAGTCCATTTCTGTCAAACGAGAGAGCGGAAGAAGAGGAGACGGAGTGAGAGAGGGAGGAGGAAGACGAGACGGAGACAGGGAGGAGAAGGAGGAAGAAGAAAACGGCCTCTCTTCATCTCTTTAGTTTTTGATGAGCTTTCTTAATTGGGCCACTATAGAAGGAGAAGTGAATCCTCAATAATTAAAAAATCTAATTAAGGAGTCTTTTGCATCTCCGTCCTTAATTATTCCACGCGGAGCAGTGGGGAGCGATACATTTCTGCCGTTTTCATTTAAAGAAGAAAAAAGGGTCCCTCGCTTTCTCTCCCCTGTCGCTCCGTGCAAATCCCCCATCGACAAACACACTACTTTGTCTCTCTCATCCCCGTGTCTGTCTGAGGCGTCCGTTTTTTACACTCCTCAGAGACCGTCATTATAAACATGATAAACATGAGATTTAACCCATCGGTTCCGACGCCCTCAGAAACCGTACTCATCTAGCACGTCTGTCTGTCTGTCTGTCTACCGCGTCCTTTTTTTTTCACGAGCGACTGACTCAAACCCTCCCGCTCAAATGAGAGGCACCTGAATTCAATTTCCTCAGATGGTGTCAAGATGCAACAAATACAGTACTCAAAGACTAAATGGTACTTAGCACGGCTCTGCTCATTCTCCGTGAGTTAGGCTCATATCTTGACCGCGCAAACGTCCCCTTAGGATTTGGAATCAAGTCTCTAACCCCATTACTTTCAAAGTTATTAGGGCTGCCCCCTAAAATTCAATTATTCGAAGCATCTGTCAGAAAGCCTCAAGCCAAACAGTCTCACGTCAAGGTTTCACAAGTCTGCTGTGGCCTAGAAAATAGGCGACATTTTTAAAGGATAAGCCTGGTGATCATTTTATTGTCAAGGAGTCACAAGTAAAGCTCGAAATTCAACAACCCTAAATAACTAAAGCGCTAAATAACAAAGTTACCCATTTTAAAACCATCTTTAATATGCTGTTGAGAGGCAGGTACTGACAAAACAGCTGGTGGTTGTCATTTTCAACATGTTTGGACATTCATCAGTTTTCCACATCCACAGTAGTCGGAGAATTTCAGCTCTAAACTTGCCAACGCAAAACGCATCAACTTCTCTAACAGAATGTCAAGCAAACACTCTCATCAGCCAAGGCTGTTTTTGTGAATATCTGGTATTTTCAAAATTAATAAACGATAAAGTTGCCGCTTGATTTTCTATTAATCCGCATATGAGCTAATCTGTGAAGCTTGTGGATGGATGGTGATGGAGTTCTGGCTGCCTTGGTGAAGCCCATGTACAGTGGGATGTTCTGTAAGAGCCCATCCATACACTTTTAGACAAGGGCTCCCTAACAGGTCATTCCATTCATACACGCTGACGTACATTCAATCACCTTAAAGACAATTAAATCACACACAAAGCTGAGATCATGTGCTGTAAGAACTCTGCATACGACGCAAGCGTATAGAGGAGAATGTGCTCCGGTCCTTTTCTGGTTTAATGTGATACACACAGCGCGTTCAGAGACGGTGAATGAGCGTGATAAAGTTGTTAGAATAGAAGATGTTTTCACTCCTCTTCTTATCAGACACAAGTTTATTCTTAATTGGCTGATGATGAAAAAAATTGCACAGAGCGAGGAGTGCATACTCATTGGCGTGTTTGTGCTCGTGGAGGAGCAGATCCGTGAATGTGCAAAGCTGCGTGTCCCGGCCATGCAGCCCATTATTAATAATGACTCAGATGTCATCTGCGGAGGTTGCCAGATTGGTTTCTGCTGCCGAGAATCGTAGTCGCTAAATTATGAGTAGAGAGTAGTTCTGAGATACCGAGCATCCAAGATCTGTGATACCAGCTGGTGAAACTATTATGTATTTTCTTTGTGAATAATTTCAAAAGTTTATTTTTTTAAAGCAATATTCAACCCAGTAGTAGAAGGACTCAACTCAAGGCCCGACTTTAATTAATAGCTTCTCATTATTTCATGCTTATAAAATGAATACTTTAATTGACATTGCATTTGTGCAAAAACCCGATTTTTATGAGAGAATTGAACAGTATAATATTGAAGTGAACAATTACAAGCATTCCTTATAGTTTTTATGATCTAAATTTAACTCAACAATAATAGATTGTTTACTTTATACGGCAGCAGCTTGGTGCCGTTTTTTTTAAATTTACGCAAACAATAAATACACTGGAAACAACTCGAATCCATCACCCCTCTGGCATTATTTGTTCTAAATGTAAGAACAATAAGTCTTAAGGGCTCATTGAGAGAGTAAATGTAAGACATTTTCTTTGGTGGAGGAAGCTGACATGCCATAAATATGGCAGCCTAAAAATAGCTGCAGAACATTTTTCATGTGTTGCTTTGTTCCTGTGTTAGTTAATTGTGGAGAAGATTATGACCATATGTACAAATACCTCAAAGCTTGGGCAACATTTATCTTTGTAACATACGCCTTGTATGTTACAAAGATAAATGCGCTGTCTTTTCTAGAAGTGTATTCGATAGAAATAGCAGTGCAAGAACTTTTATTTATTTACAACGGCGACTTGCTTATGTTGCATTGCTTTTAAAAACGAGGCGTGCTGCATTTAACAAAGTCAAATGTTGTGAGGGTAATTGTTTTTAACAAACACTACCACTAAAGCTGCAGTTTACTTATGTCCAGTTATGTGACTATCTTTCATCCTGTCACGCTGTCACAATAACATTGCATCTTTTATAAAAAAAAATCCATGACAAGATGACGTCAACTTGTCGGGCTGGTGATAAAATGATCTCAAAATGGGATCACGGTAAAAATGTAAGTCGATAACGAAGATGAGCTTTTCATAACAGCATTTCATAACACAAAGCATTGTTGGAGAACTGATACGTCACTTAGACTTGTCACCTATTCCCCCAGTGGACACTTGTGGTAGTGCAGTGCCCCAAAAAGCATTTCCCCATAAGGCAACAATGATAAAAGAAACAGTGTCGAGTCTGAGTACCCATTAGCAGGTGAAATGCTGATCCGCTTGCACAGCAGTCCTAGTCCACATGTTGCAAAGGGTCGCACAATCTTGAAAGTGATACAAAGCAGATTAAGGTGGTTTGCAAAATATGTTGCCAGTTGGTACCAACCAAGTAACAACAAATCTTTTCCATCACCTGAAAAGGGACTCGCATTGTGTACATGAAGTGACAAACCCAGGTTAGCGGTAGCGGGGTTGCACCAAAACAACAATCACTTGACATGATTATGTCAATCATGTCCTTTTGGATTTTGAAAAGCCAAAATCCAGAAGGAGCAAGGATACTACAAGTTTTTTTTCTTATTCCATAGTCAAAGACACGATGCCCCTGCGCACAGTAGAGAAAGACAGGTTCAGAAAATTGATTAAAGTACTGGACCCCAGGCAGAAAATACTTTTCCAAAACTGCTCAGTCTAATCTCTACAGAGTGCTGTGAAAAGTAGACGTGAAAAGAAATACTTTACGACTACTACTGACCTATGGCCGACAGACAGATGTGCATTACGTGGCATCTCCAGCTGATCCTCACTTCCAGACCCGCTGTACAGTATCAACAGTGACAAGGGTGAGGCTCGGGGGCTGGATCAATGTCAGAGCACACCGCGAGCTATTCACAAGTCTGGATGTGCTGCGCAGAGTGGAGGCAGAGGAGACGCTGGAGCTACATCAGAAAAAATGCAGAAGACAACACTCGGCAGCAAGGAGTCCTGCTCTGTCGCTGCTTCTCTTCATACAGAGCATGTTGAGCCTCAACCGAACAGGTACCTGATCGCTCCTGATGCCGACAGTGAGTCTTGGTGGAAGATCAACCAAACAAGATATCCCAGAGTGAGCCTCCTGGCAAACAGATACCTGTGTATTCCCGCCACCAGCTCGCCCTCGGAGCATGCTTTGAGTACAGGTGGTAATATTGTGTCCTGCCACAGGGCAAGTTGAAAGACGCCTGTCTGGCATAAAATCGACAGCGGGGATACAAATTATGTAGACAAGCTAAGAGATGCAGCATAATGACTGCTGTTTACATTTTTGCACTTTTTATTCAGATTTCTGCCTTGAAAACAGTAGTAATGTAAAACCGGTACATAATTAATATTGTTTAACTTCAATGTGCCAGGGCCTGTGTGCGGTAGTTGTACCTCTACAAACATTTGAGATGTTTAATTAATGTTTGATGAGTTTGACGTGATAGTAACTTTGACTTTTATTTACACTATTTGAATAAGTTACAAGGCAAGCTGCCCTGCGTTGTTTGACGTTTAGAGCCATAGCCTGTAGAAAGTATCTCATGATCTGATATGGACCAAGTTTGATATGCACATCTGACACTGTACCTTTATTTATTTGGTAGAAAATAATGAAAAACATAATATGTCTCCTTTGTAGCTTCTAAACATTAAAAATGAGAGTGAGTGAGGCTGCTATTGCTCCGTTTTGGAATGCTCTTTCTCTCTTGTCTCTCGAATCACAACACATCTTTGATCCAATCTGTAGACTGTGATGACATGACTTGGTTGAGGTGGGTTTCGGCCGTGCATGTGGTTCAGCGTGGCTGCATCCCGCTGTGGTGGGAAAGCCTGTCATTCTGTATCGACCGAGTACGGCATGGCTCAGCCGACACGTAATGCAAAAAAAAAAAAAAAACACTAAAGGTAAACGGCTTTTTGCAACCACTGCTGCACCTTCGTTGTTGATTGACAATCTAGACACAAAGACACAAAGATACCTATAACTACTGTATAATAAACTATCAGTAGTAGACAATAGAGACCATGTTTCTGTTCTTCATTTCATTTGGCTATAAATCAATATACTGCATGTGCACATAGACGTGGAGGCTTTATCGTCACTTCATACTGCTGAGTGAATATTATATGTCAACAGCACACACAAAAATGAAGCCTTATTAGTAGAGGTGTTGAAAATTAACATCTAATTGAATTGAATCACGAGGACACTATATTCACATCTCTACTTGTAATGCAGTGCAGGAGGATTACACAGATACTGGGATTAAAAAGATGCAGCTGTTTATGTTATAGAATACTGCTTTTTTCACTTTTCACAAATGGGAGTGCAGATTTACCTTACTGCTTGTATTAATTGATTAAATAACAGCCATGTGTAGTAATATATAAAACTGAGGATGTGATATGTTAAGTTGCATCAAGAATCGTTAAAAGGCGAATCTCACTCGAGCTGGATCGTGAGGCCAGTGACGATCCACATCTCTACTTATTAGACTTATTTCTTTCACTCGTCCAGTGTAAAACCGCCACATAATCGTAGCAGTGTAGGTTTAATGTGTATAGAGTACGGGCACTGTTTCTTGTACCTGCGGCCCTGCAGGATGTGTCAGTGGGAGTTATTCTTCACACAACGAATGACCAGAAAAAAAAAGACACTCAGCCAAAGTGTGGGAAGAGAGGCAGTCGGGCTGGATGGCTCCACATGATGAGATGTTGAGGAAGGAGTCACAGTACATCAGCTCTCACTGAAACCACTGAGTCACATTCATCCTGACTGCAACCATTCCCATAATGCACACACATTAGGCCACTTTCCATCCCTCATCATCCAGTTTCCTCTTTTTTGCATTCCTCTGTGGGTGTGAGAGTCTGTGCGAACGGGGGAGGCGCTCCTTACTCTCCACGATCACTTTCTTCACTTCATTTCAGCTCCACGCACACCCGAACTAAAACATGCATGTGAAATCTCCTTCGTTGTCTCTTTAGCTCTCAGGCAGAGGGTGGCTGTGTGATACGTTTGTGACAAATGACTTGTAAACTCACATTAGCTTCAGGAGGAGGGTAGCGGAGCTGCGCCGTCGCAACATCCCTCTGATTTGCCGATTCATGCAGTGACAAATTAGGGGGATTTGGGAAAGATGGAGACAATTTTGGGTGGATGGTAAGAGCTTTGGATGGAGGCGTGTGTTGCATTTGTGTGTGTGTCCAGCCGTGGGACGGGTATCAGGCTACCTCTGAGGAGTGGAGAGAAAAAAAAAGAGCAAGAAGTAGGAGTGAGGGATAGCAGAGGGAACGAGTAAACGACCTGTGAAGCCAGATGGATAGAG
>JAPQRN010000005.1:28991357-29004293 GCA_037367275.1 Coranthus polyacanthus
TCAAGTCTAGCACCGGCGCCTTCGCCAAATGGCCCTGCCACCTAACCTGGCGCTACACATAGCAGGGCCCCTCAGCGGAAAGAGATGAACACACAAAAGGCCTGCGTACCCGCTAACAGGCTTCTGCCGCTCCTGGGGAGGTTTGTGCCGGTGTTGATGACGACAATGATGATGACGGCGGCGATAGCAAAAAGTAAGCCCGCTCTGCTCACAACTGCCACCGCTCAAACTGTTGTAGATTCCCCGATTCAACTGTTTTTTTTTCTGTCACTACGCTTTCGCACGAGGTCACTTCATTCCAGTTTCTAAAAGATATCACGTCGCGATGATAAGACTTACACTTGCTCCCGACTCAGCGCAGAGATAAGATACTCCCAGTAGAGGCTGGTGATGCAAAAAGTCAAAGAAGACTGCGCTACTCAACAAAGGCAAACGGCTTAAAAACGCACTGCAATGGAATCTCTTCTAACATTAATTAACCCGCGCTGTGGTGTAGAATCCAGAAACATTTTCATGATACTAATAAAAAACTCCTCACTGCAGGTTTAAATAACATTACAGTGATTTAGCTATGTGAGGACAGATGTCCCACCACTGGCATGGACAAGGAAGACAACAGTGTATTTCCAGCTTTGTGGAAACCTTCCCTTCTTCATCACGACAACGCCTCTAAACACAGACCCGAGTCCACGAAGGGGAAATTTCCAAAAGGAGCCTTTCCTCTGTAATTACGCATATTTATTTATTTATCTGAGGAGTGAGCTGACCGTCTAGTCTGTCACTTAGTAGCTGCACTGGTCTTTAGCCGAGCTGCATCAGAGTCTGTGATTTAGCTCAACAGGTGACAGTGATGGACCTCATCACTTGTTTTCCTCACTGAGCAGAGGATGACGCAGTGTTGAGGAAACAGAAAAAACAAAAGTTTGGTGTGAACGTCACTGCGCACAGCCCTGTCTTAAACTCACTCCGGCAAACGCCAGTATCACATCTCACTGATGCTCTGAGGCTGAACGGGAGCATAAACCTGCAGCCAGGTTTCAAAGCTCTGCAAAGACTAATGTAGACGGTTTTATACATGTGACATAACATACAGGGCATTTAACAGACATAATTCTGAGATCATGCTGAACACAAACACAGAGCATGTCCTACAGAAATAGTTGGAAAAAATGCTAAATTAAAATATTTAATAAATAAGTTTTCGTCAGTCAAAACCACTATTTTAGAATATTAAAGCTTCGGTGCGCGATAGGTTTTCGCCGTTTTGAATGACCTTCCAGCCTTTTGTGATTCAAGAGAGGAAACGCACCTCATCTTTGTTCCAGTAACAGGCTGTTGAAAATCCACCCTGTGACACAAGGTGTTGTCAGACAGGTAGAGGGATACACATGTAATTAACAGCTTTAATTACGATCATTATCATACGCGTCTCTTTTTTCCATAGCAGCGTGACACAACGTCAGGTCATCTATCGTTACATTTAGTCTTTTGATTTGCAGAGAAATGAACGGGGTGTTTTCAGATTCTGGTGTTTTCCCCCTGATTTCTGCCTCCTTCAGGTTTAACTATTTAGAAATTAGTTATCAGTTCCACTGTCTGAAATATTGATTATCTAAAATAACAGTTATTTTGTCCATTAATCAATTAATTGTTTAGTCTATAAATTGTCAAAAAAAGGAAACACTAACCCTGAGTCCAAATTATACCAGGCTTGTTTTCAGCATCGAAAAGTCCACAAAGTAAAGATACTGAACTGAAAACAAAAAAGAGCAAAATGTTCACATTTGAGAGTATGGAAGATTTTGCAAAAGAAATCACTGAAATGTGTAATTAGTTCATCAAAAGTCATGGCAGTTTATTATTATTTAGTGTTTTGAGTGTGAGCAGTGAGTGTAATAATCTTGAATGATCCTTTATGGTAAAAGTGTAAAACTGGGTGAGAATGTTCTGTCATGTCTTCAAGGGCTTTGAAAACTCAAAGAATGAGCTTACATCTGGTGTATTGTCTGGCTGCTGTCACTGTTAAACTACACAGACCTGAACCTGGGATGTGTCTGCAGTCTCTGTCAGAGCTGAGAGGAGCCTAACACAAACCAGACACACAGCAAAACTACGCAACACTTACAGGACCGTACTGGAGGTTTTGCATTATCGTTTACCACATAATACATAGGCTTCCTTTACATTACTGCGGCCCTTTTCCCAAAGCACAGCATGCATTTCTCATTTGAGTTTTTTTCTTTTTCTTCCAAGGCTTCGGTTAATTTACGTCAACTACAAAAAAAAAACGGACTCTGCAGAGACTTCCCGTCTATGGCAGTTAACATTTAGTAAATTTTTTTTTCATAGCTACGTTATTGTGTGGTAGCACAGTCTTGAGCAGAGGGCTTTATCAAAACACTCCTTTGTGATGTGTTCAAGAAACTCCTCAGACATTTCGGAAGCTGCCACGCGGCTCTGCATTCATGTGCTATACTGAATGCATGAGACAAACAATAAGCAGACATGGATGTTTTCAAAAGGGATATTTTAAAAATCTTTTTATGTCTTACATTTAATAAATTACTGGTTGGAGGTCAAATCCAATTTCTGACATTCTGAGAGCACTCTTGAATTTACCAAAAATGAAGAAAGGTAGATCTGTGCTATCAAGCTATGAAATCACATCAGTAACTTGGTGTTAAAGTGTTAAAGTAGAATTTGAATGTGTACTCCTACAGCGTGACTGAAAACACTGTTATGTTCCTTTAAATTGCAGTGAAACGAGTGAAAAAACAAAAATTCAGAAAACCCGTCGACTTTTCTCAAAAAAAACCTGCGGCTCTGCACCGAGCAGACGTAAACTTAGCTCTGAACCGAGCCCAGCCTCATTAATAAAAGGTCACAAGAGGACAGAAAAAAGGGCCCTGACCCGTTACGGATCTACGGCCACAACTTTCAAGGATGCTGACCTAGCCAGTCGTTGAACTTTTTGACCTCGGAGGGCAGTCCCAGCTCAGTGAAGTCTCCTGCGTGGATGAACACGTCCCCGTACGGCATCTGGATGGCGTCGGTGCGGGAGTGAGTGTCCGAGATGCACACAAAGCGAGTGTAGCCCGGCGGCTTGGGTGTGTCGTGGGGCATCGGGTCCACCCTGAAGCGAGGAAAGAACAAAAGACAAAAAAAAAAGTTAAACAAACGGGAGAAAGGGAAAAAGAGGTCACTGCGGCTGTTGATGATACTTAAACAATACAGGAGGAAGAGACACAGCGCTGTATGCAAAATCTCTGTGGTAAGGGGCTGACTGTGAAAGAAGTTTGAATTAGTATCTAACAGAAAACCATCCCCACAGACTGAGGCGGAGGAGGTAACAAGAGACACAGCGAGAAGCGAGAGGCCACAATAAAAGCACGGCAGAGAGAGAGACAGTAATAGAAATGTGCAGAGATAGAAAAAAGAATAAAGCGCAGATATAGAAAAAGAGCAGAGTCCTGTGGGATTTCCAGCGAGTGTGCAGATCCACGAGGTCTCCAGGGGGAAGAGGGGAGCTGGTGAATAACCGTGGCCCACTTTAGTGAGCTCTCCTCCAGGTATGATGGTGCCCAGCCCTGCCTCCTCCTCCTCCTCCTCCTCCTCCTCCTCCTCCTCCTTTACCCCCAACCACAACGGATAAAGTGACGAGGAGAAGTGGGAAAACAGATATACATGCATGTATAAAATGTACGGGATGTTTTATGGAGCCTCGTAGAAGTACAACTCTGTTTAAAGAAGGTTTCGCCTGCTTATAAAAATAACACAAGACTCAATAACAAACTTTCCTCAACTTTTCCTTCACTTTTTCGCGTTCGAGTGTGTAGAAATGAAATGAAATGAATGGAATCTATATGAACAGATGAACACCAGTAAAGGCCAGTCGCTTGATAAAAACCGCCGAGGAAGAATGTGTGTAATATGTCGCACGGTAAATTTATCATAATGTAAGTTACCCAGTGCTAACTCTATCTGAGTCACGTATAGATACAGAAAACTTTCACCTGCATCTATTTTGCCAATGCTTTTGTTTGCTGTTCCGTTAAATCCAACACTTCCCGCATAGTTGTTTCAGACTGAAGTACACAGGTCTTGATTTTTTATTCATTGTTTGATGCACATCCTTTCATTTGAGAATTGACGGCGCTACGTGTCATCGTATAAAATCTGATGAAAGTTTAGTTTTTTTTTTAGATCTTAAAAAGTTTTAATTAAATGTCAAGCCTATACCCGCTATGCAAATTTAAAACGAGGAACCGTTCTGGGCAGGAAGCCTTCCATTGTGTTATTTCTTTATTGATGCTTCCATCTGGCACTTTTCTGATTCTAGAAAACGTTGCTGAATTTCCAGAGTCATGGTGTTGGCCATTCGTCACTCGGCTGTTATATTAATATAAGCTTTTTAGCAGAAAGAATATCTTCAGCTGTAGTAACCCACATTTTGATCAGTATCAGTAGTAGTAATTACTTATTATTTCCTCAGTAACTGTAACTGATTACAATTACATTTAAGTCGTAACTAGTCACCCTCCAACACTGGTGACAGCAAGAAGAAAACACGCAGGAGGTGTTAAGTTTGCATCAGCAGTAAGTTAAAACGGGAGCAGGTCAGATAGTTTTGTAATTAATTTGGGATTGAAGACGTGCAGCTAATATAAACCTGTTTAAAACAGACGGCTGTTCTCTTTGCAGCCAAAGTAAATAAAGCAGAAAGTTTATCCTAGACTTTCTTACACTTTTCTTGGACTTCATAGTTCAGTTTTACGACCAACGAAGTGTGTAGTTTCATCTTTCTCCTTGTGGCACTTCAGTTGACAATGGTAACAATCACAGTGTTATTGTAACAGGTAAAAGGAGGTCAGAGGTCATCGTTAGTCACATCCTGACGCACTTGAACATGAAACATCAAGGATTCGATGATTCAGTTCAATGATTTTAAAATAAAACTGATGCATTTTAAAGCCTGAGACTCTTTTATTTTGACAAAACGTCAGAATTACATCAATGTAGTGACATAAGTGCTGCTCACGATGTCAAAAATCCACACCTCAATTGCAGCAACACAACTTTCTCCCAACAATATGTGAAGTACTGTTAATACAGCTGAAGCCTATTCATTTTTCAATGACCTCCTGTTCTTACTTCACTTCTCTAAAATGAAATAAATCACGGCTTGTGTTGAGAGGCCTGAACACTTCAGCATGAAATCTATTTTATCTTTGGTTCATTTGTGCATCAGTTGGTTAAAGAGTTGCTTCACTTAAATGATAATGCATGTTCTGGTTTGAAAAAAAAAATGAAGAGAAAATGTCATTATATCCCAGATACAGGAAAATGGTTGCAGGGAATGAAAACTCGATATAGACAAAAGCAAATGGGCTTCCAGTCTAAATGACAGCGGTTAATTATCCACCGTTCTGCAGATGAATATGAGCTTCTTTACTCACATGTGCACATGTGGCGGCTGGAAGCGTCCCTGGTTGATGTTGTAGAAGGTAAAAGCCTGAGTGGGGTTGGTGCTGTACTCGTCCACCTCCACCGCCGTCCTGCTGCCTCGCTGCGTGTGAGACTGAGCCTGCGACTGCTGCCGCCTCGCCGCCATGATCTCTGACAGGGTGAAGGCCATGGCGGGTGGAGGAGAGCGAGGTGTCAGGGCGGTAAGACTAGCTGCTTGGTTTTTGTAGCTTTGAGCCCCGGGTCTGAGGAGAGGCGTCTGGGAGGCGTCCTGATAGGCTCACACCCTCGCTGGGCTCACAGTCACAGCGAGCTGAGCGGAGAACATCACCTCCTCCTTATCCTCTTCTTCTGCTCTTCAGCTCCTCTGCACCTGAGAGGAACACAAGAGCACAGCTGACATGTACTGTGTGTCACACAGACGGGAGTCAACAAAAAACGAGCGTTTAAGTCACTGGAAATGTCAACTATTCCAGCTTTAACTATTCCAGCTGATTTTCTCAATTTCATCACACTGCTAATAACATTTTAATTCTTTTGGCATCGGCAACGAAACATATAAGAAGATAAACATCATCCTATAGAATCAATACAGATATTCATTCATTCTGTCTGCTCAACACACTATAAATTAGAGCCATTTTTACTTATTACTGAAGCGCTGATGCAATGAGCTAGTATCGGCCCATGTTTAGATCCAGGTGAACGTACTGTAGTAGAAAGACTATGGAAAGAATCCATTTGAAAATCATATAAAAAAATAAAATATTACATATGGTGAGAACCTCTCATATCCATAAATAAATTGGATATGAGAGGCCAAATGCAAAACGTACAAAACCTTAACTGTACGACAACGTGCAGATGACCGATTTGTCATCTGCACTCAGCGTCGGGCCTGCAGTGTTTCAGGAGGTTTACAGGCGAGTGCTGCATCCCCTCCAGCTACAGTTAATCACATGTTTAACTTAATGTTAACACTGGAGCCGCACAGGCAACCTCAACACAACATTTTCACCTTGAATAGGAGCCTAAATGAAAAACGGATGGTATGCATAATGTTTACCAGGCTGCAGATTGAAGTTCCACACCTCCACTGATTTATTATTTATGAACATACTTTGGGTTGTGCTTTTCTTTAACATTTCAGGTTTCCTGTCCTGTTCTTTTCATGAGGTTTTCCTCTAGAGACATGAAAAAAAAATAAACTAAACAGATAAAATCCTTGCATTGGCTGTCCCTGGAGTGTGAGGCCTGCATGTATGTGTGTGTTGCCCATTAGCACTGGATTCAGCTCTGCAGCTCATTTTTCAGAGGCTCTGGCGACTGCTGCGAGAGAGCACAGCCGCTGAGAGGTGCTGAGATGACAGGGATGCTGGGAGACCGAGGTGATAATTTGGGGACGGGCGGCTTTGGCAAAGTCGGCGTGGACCGCGGCGCGATGTCGGCGCGCCATCTCAATTCCTCATTCACTGCAACCTCACACACTGACAGCACACTGACGTGACAGATACACACTTCACACTTCGCACCGCCATTGTTTGTCACGGGCAAATCCCAGCATGGTTGGTGGATGTGATTCAGGAGCCCATACTGTAACATGTGTGCACTTTGTGTGTGCGTGTGCAGGTTGATGTGTATGCAGGCCTGCGCATGCATATTTAAATGTGTTTCTGTTGTCATAAATGTGACAGTGACAGCCGCTCATCCTGCCAGTGTGAGGCTGAAGGATGCATTAGCAGATGCTGAGACATTAGAACACACTGAGCCAAATGCAGTCCTCTGTATCACGTAAAATACACACAGCGGTGGAACAAATGCTCAGATCTTTTACTTCAGCAAAACTGCGCAAGTATTATCAGCAAATGTACATGTGCCAAAAGTCCTTCACAAGTTACCATATTGGATTATTGTTCCTGACGCAGTAACACGTGAACAACATATTAATGTCACATCTGGTGGAGTCAGTTGTAACTACTGTGTAAACCGGTGTGTAGTTCAAACTGTAACGATACGTCAGATTTTATTTTTAAAATTTGAATCTGAAAATCATTTTCATTACCGATCAATCCGCTGACTGTTTCTTTGAATAATCTATTGTTTTGTTTATTTCACATTATGATGAAAAGCATGGGGAACAATTTTTCAAAGCACACACAGACACTGTAAGTTGCTTGTTTAGTTCAGCCATCATTTTCTGTCACGTACAATACATTTTTTTACATTTCACTTGAAAAGTGATAAACAATTAACCTTCTAACATATTGGTGGAGTTTTCTTTCCCCACATTAAGTGATTCATCACTTGATCGTTGCGGGTTGTACTGAAAAATAATGACAGCCACCGAATAAATGTAGTGCACTTTAAAGTACAATATTTAAGCTCTGAAACGTAGTGGAGCGCAAGTATAAGATAACACAAAATGAAAATACTTGAGGGAGGCACAAGTAGCTTCAAAACCGCAGTAATCGTGACCCTCTTCAAGGTTTAACAGTCTCTCTTTTTACACTTTCTAAAGTAAAAATAAGTTCTATTTGATTTCTTCTGACTGTCAGAATATTCCACCTGGAGATCCCGCTGCACATGCCAGTTGAATATCCGTATCAACAAAGACATCTGTGCCTAGGGCCGGTGTCTGAATCTGAATCCCGTTTCCAATCCCTTTATTGAAACCAAATCTTTAACATCGCCCGGTGAGTCCGTTTAGTTTCAAACTGCAACACGAGTAGCAAAAAGGTCTGTAATTTCCCTTTGTTTTATTGTATAAAGGCATCGTGTTAAGTCATTACTGTTGATATAATCTGCTGCCAGTGATCATTGTTTAGTCGGTTGCCAAAAAAACACCAGTCACCTTTTATGTAAAGCTATTTAAAATAAAGGAGTGAGGAGAAAACAAAAAGATCAGATCCTTGTGGCTCAGTAAATGTGAGGTTATCAGACCCCAACCCTATCGAGGGCTTGGGTGACCTGTAAAGATGACCTTCCCACCCGAAAAACATCACCCTTTCCTTCCCACACTCTTAACCTACCGATCGCTCAGGCCTGCGGTCAAGGGATTATAATTTTCCTTTTTTTCGTCGTACTGCTCAGTGCAGCTTCAGCCGTCTGTCATTGTCTACAGTGGAAGCAAAGCATCGACAGGCTGACAAACGCAACTAAAACGCACCCTGCGCACTGAGCCTGCGCATGTTAAATGAGTTTGTTTGAATAAAATATAGCTCTTTAAAAACCTGAACCTAAACAAACACCGAACCAACCCCAACTCAACACTTTTATTAATGCCGCGACTCATAAAGAATTGAGGTTTGTGTTTGATTAAAGCCACACTGTTTCATCCTCAGGAGAATGCAAAAAGCCTTTAGCTTTTTCTTGTTACACAGCTATCAAAAGAAGCAAGTAGTACGACTTTGCTTAAATTGGACACGGCCTTGTTAGCTGCTTCCTCAAACCTCCACGACTGAAGAGCGCCCTCTGAGAGCCGCTCTCCTTCCAACGCCTGGAGCGAACGGCACCGGGCAACCTCTGCCACATGTTTTTACCCTTCTGTAAGGCTGACACGGACCTCAAAGAGATGAGGTCACACCTGAGCTGCTGCAAATGATCCAGATTAAAAACACAGTGTCTTCTGATCAGGAAGGATTGCGCAGAGCAGAATCAAACAAATAAGGCTTAGGCTCCGTGAATCTACATGAGAATCTACACCATCGGTGCATGATGGGATTTCCAGGAGCAAAAACGCTCTCCTTGAATTCAAAGAAACATTTGTAAGCGGAGAGTATAATTCTATATAATAAGCTCATTTAGCATTTTAACTTTTTTACATTTTGCTCACATTTGTATTTTTTTGTATTATATTTAAAGTGTATAAAACAGTCTACAGCACGCAGCGTTCTCTCTCCTAACAGAGCAAAGAACCCTGTCATTACTGCTGCATAAAAACGAAGAGCCAAAATGAGAATATTTACATCATTATGACGGGCCTAAAACACACTGTGTGAAGGATAAAGGTTATCTAGTATGCATTATTTTCAATGTGCACACTTCAATAGGCGGCTGCTGACTTTAAGGATGGCTCATTTTGCATGGTGTCAGTACAAAATGAGACCTATCAGTGCTTCACACGGAGCTGACCTGAGTCCCTACACCACGAAAGAAATGGTACGGATGTCAGATGTGACAGTGGCTACAAGTTGCGAGCCCCTGAAAGAACCCCCCGAGGCCCCTGAGCTGGTCTCATCCATGAGGAACAAAGCCCCCTTGGTCCAGACCAGTCAGACAGACGTGGCAGCGTACTGTACTGTATGTTGGTGAGGCTGCAGAGTGGCTGACAGACAGAAACATAAGAGAGGCAGTCTGACTGATGCTCACTCCAAGTACGTCCATCCTCACATTTAACCAGCGTTTTCAGCCACATAATGGACACGCACAGGAAATTAAAGTGCATCTGAAAATGGACTGTTTCTGTTTTAGGCCTACAGCCTCCAGATCGATTTAAATCCAGAGCTCTGCAAGACGGTGAGGATTCTTAACTTCCACCGGGGTAAAACGAAGAGGTTCATGAAAACTTAGGAGGAATAAAAAGCACTGATGAGATTTCATCACTGACTTTGATCTCCCCTAATTCACCTTTATTTCTCTGGTGCGTTTATTCCGCTTAATTGGTTTGCGAGCAGAATGTTGACAACTTTAATTAAAATCAGGAATGACATACCTTCTGCTGGATTATCAAATGCTCGTGTGGATTCTCAGCTTCGTGCACATTTGCACAAGTTTTCCTCCACTGGGAAGTTATGACTCCGCAGTCTGCACGCTGTTTAACTCAACTACAATCAAACTTTTCAGCCAGTTGGTCCCACAGGCTGTACCAACTGTCTGTGTGCTGTTCGGAAGCTCCAGTAAGCCTCGACAGCCTGTACTGTACTCGTAGACTTTGCCCTTTGGATCCGGTGCCACTGAAATCTGATCTAACATTAAAGCGTTCCGGTGAGCCCTGCTGGAAAGCGTTACACCGCGGGACATGAATGCACGCCTTTATTAAAAATCCAGGCTACGCAGAAACCCTCTCACGTGTGGGTGAAAACGCGTTCGGATGGGGAAGAGGAGGAAGAGGAGGAGGAGGAGGAGAGCGGGGTTCAGGGGCTGCTGTACTTGGAGGTTACCCCGGGAATGCGCTGCGCTGTGCGGGTTCAATGCAAATCTGTGCTTCGGTCTCGCATGCACGAAGACCTCTGCATATATGGACCTATAGAAGATGAGGAGAACGAGACCTACCGGCTCCTGCGGTCAGCTGCAGTGGTGCTGCTCCGGGATGGATGGATGGATGGATGTGGAGAGAGAGGAAGCTGCTCTGTGCTGCGAGAGAGACGCGCTGGTCAGTTTGAATGCGCACCCCGTGGTGCACCGGTGAAGCGTCTCCCTCTCTCTCTCTCTCTCTCTCTCTCTCTCTCTCTCTCGCTCTCTCTCTCCCGGATGTCACTCATGCCCACCGTATCACACCGGAGCAGAGGAGGAGGAGGAGGGAGGAAGAGGAGGAGGAGGAGGAGGAGGAGGGAGGGCAGAGAGCTGCGCGGCTCAGCTCTATCCCGGCCACACAGCGACAAACACCACGACGACGACATAGTCCGCAAACACAACCACACCACCTATAACAAACGCTCTTTTATTCTAAGTCTTAATTCTAAGTACCCTACTTTACAGGGGAAAGATAATAATAAAAAAACAACATTGAACGCAGTCTATGGATGTATTTAAAACTGTTAAATATGAGCGCAGACAGGAGAACGACCCTTCACAAACCCAGCTGGGTACAACGTGACTGAAAACAGTTCAGATGACATGAACTTTATGTCTGCAGTGATGGATCTGATGTGGACTTTCGGGGGATAAGTAGCAGTAAATACATTTGTGGTGGATTTCTGGTAGTGCCCGGTGAATACCTCCACCACGTTGCGACGGCTCCTGAGAGTAGCTCAGTCATTTATCTACATTTTAGACATTCCACTTTCATTTCCTTTAGACGTGTCCGCCAGTGGAGAGAACCTGTCAAGTGAACTTTATAGAATATTCTGTAGAATCTTGTCATGTGGAATGGAATGATCTCACACTCACACTTTTTTTTCTTCTTCAGACAAAAATCAAGTTGAAGAATGAGAGGATAGACATGAAAAATGATGATGTACCCGACATAGGTTTGATGTATAAGAAGATCAGTAATCGTATATCAATCAGTGAGTTCCAATACGCTTGAAACCTGAGAAGCTGCAGTCAGTTAAAGCTCCGCACATGAGCTGAAAGGAAAAGATTCGCTTTTTTTTTTTTTATCGGCTGTGTAAGTGATAATCAGTCAAATCACAGCATATCACCACCTCTGCTCCTGTTCATCTGCAGGTAATTGAACTGGGATTAGGGCTGCTAATGAACCAAACAAACACACCACAGTCTGGAGCTCAAACATATATATATATATATACATCCACAGCAGCCACTCTCACAGTTATTGGAGGCTTCCAGAATCAGAAGTTGAGGTGAGTGTGCCACCTGCTGGACGAATATCTACAACGTGAGCAAGAATCGCTCCACTCCCCAGAAGTGTGATAGGAGATAAAGACTGTAGTATAAAACGATTCTGATGACAAATTTGTTTTTTTCTGCAAGACCTTAAAAACTCCTTAAAAGTTGAGTTCAGTCATGATTTCTTATGATGATGCTTGTAAGAGACGTCTCCAGAGATTTCTCCTCAAACATTGAAATGTCTCCAGAATCGGAGTCGCCTCGATCCCTTTTAAGAAGTTCTTTATTCCTGGTTGTCAAATTATCCAGTTTAGAGATTACAGGGTTTTTCTGCCACTGTGCACAGCGTTCTCACACAACACGTACACACATCCAAAATCTGTACCACATAGACTAAAAAAAACAAAAATGAAATGAGAATATGGAAAATCTGGAAGACAATAGTGCAAGTATTGCCAACAGATCTTAGGAATATGTGCTGGAAAACAGTGTGTCCAGGATAGACTGAACATATTCACACAGAGGATGGAAAACGTAACCCAAGAGTCAAAGAGACAGATACCGTAAGACTGAGAATGATGTCCTGAAAGACGAAGAACAGCCAAGAGAAAGAAAGAGGAAAAGGACAGAGAGACAGAGAGAGAGATCTCCAGGACCAAGAGTCCAGCACAGTGTGAGAAAGAGACAGAAGGAATACTCACTCTATTGACTACAAGAGACAGACAGAGAGACAGAGAGAGGGCGTCTTTGTCAGACAGTCTGCAGTAACCACAGCCTGTCGACTGCTGTTTTAAAGTGTGTTTTTAACCACGGGTTCTGCAGCCACATTGCATTTCTGGAGAACACAGAGGAAAATATCCCTCCTTTCGACAGGCGAGGACATATTAAACTTCACTCTCCACACTGGGTTTATATTCTTAACCCTTGTATGGTATTTGGGTCAAATTGACCCGTTTCAAATTT
>JAPQRN010000005.1:29009616-29032878 GCA_037367275.1 Coranthus polyacanthus
TAAATCTCACTTTGATCAAGTAGGTGAGTATAAGCAAGAAGAGCATCCATATTCTGAGATTACGTTGCTATTCACATTCTGCCCTTGAACGTTCTTACAGAGGTTTTAAAGGCTTGATTGCAAAGAAAATGTAAAACTCTCCCTTTCCTCTGCCTGCTGAGTAAAATACAACAAAGAAATGTGGTTTGAATAATAAAAAAAAAAAAAACCTCCCACTGTGGATGATGATGAGTGTTTCTGATGTATCATCCAGATCTGCCGCACAGATTGTGTCGCTTGAAGATTAGAGCAATATTAGCAGTGTCAGCTTAATTTTTGGTGATTTGGGCTTCTTGTGTGTAACGGCACATGCAGTCACATCTGAGGGAAAGATAAGAGATATAATGAGCATATACGAGACTTTCCAAGGGCTTCTCAGAGCCTGTTTTAGCGTACATGTAGAGATTCTACACACAAAAAAGAGACAACGGGAGTCTGGTTTCTGCTACTGTTTTATTTAATCTGTTCAGTACTGGAGTTTCATGGACCAAACAATGGCACAACACTGCGTTACAGTTTCTCTCTTTGGGTACAACCGACTAACACAAATGTTAAAATTATTCCTCTACAAAATGGACTAAAGTACATACACACACACACACAGTCTCTTTTTCTCCATCACAGGCGTCCACAGCACAAAAACTCTCACACACACACACACACACACACACACACACACACACACACACACACACACACACGCACACACACACGCTCGCCTGTTGCACACACATTGTCAAAATCTCCCATGAACAGACAACACACACAATGCACACCCATTCACAATAGAATACATTCTCAAGGAAAAAAAAACAGTCAATTATAAATTTTAGAGCATTTCATATCTTTTTGTCATAACACTCATATCGAACAGTGTCCACCTCCGACAGGAAGCGGACCGTACCATAACATGTCTGTGTGGCAGCTATTTGGCAACGCCATGGAACAATACCTAACACCAGTATGCTTTTATTTGGGTCGTTTCCATCGGACCTCATTTACATTAGGGTTCATCTCTGAAGTGTTACGTTTCTGTTTTAGAAGGTGATTATCAACCAGTGCCTGGAGAAGCTTTTTTTTTCAATAATATTTTTACGGGTGTTTGGGTAATTATTTAATATTATTTTGGAATAAGTATGACCAATACATCCCAGCTCAGTGCTATGCAGGACCATACGTGTAGCTTCACCTGCTTCAGCCCATAAATACAAACGGCGAACGCTTTACGCGACTGACGAAACATTTTCCAAAGCAACTTTTCGAGCGATTCTCTCCCTTCCAGCTGTTTGGTTTAATGACACTGTGCTATGAACATACAACAGAACATTGTTTATAAGAAAATGTGTTTTTTGTCTCAGTTTCACATTTTTAGACTTAATATTGTAGGTATGTTCAAGGATTCAAAAGATTAAGAACATGGCTCAAATTCAGAAAATAAATAGTGTCTCAGAAAGAATAATGTGAGTTTGGTCCCTGCAGTGTGTTCACTTCTGAGTTCTACGGTAGCCCGGTTCTATGCGCTTACCTAGCATTTGTTATCACCTTTGCAGGCATATTAGTATGATTAATGAAAGTAAAACCTCATCTGATAACATTAGTAAAATAGCTCTAAAAGTATTTAGTCAGTTTGCGAAGTCAGAGGAGATCAAACAGAGCAGGTTTCATGAGATAAGACCGGTTTTAAATGGAGATTATCCTTGTAATAGCATGAAAAGATATTAAATAAATCATGATTACGCGTCGCCTACTTTTTTGCAGGCTTCTACTTACAGCCAGACCATGTTTAATTTTAACTATGGAGAAAGAAACAACGTGACACAGGCTGTCTGCAGAGAAGGAAATCTAAAACCTGATGCTTTGGAAAATACTCAACAGTATAATGATTTGTAGTAAATGGGCTAAAACGTGAACCCTCGGCGCGGTCCTTTAATCCAAAGTCATTGGGCCTCGATAAGTTCTAACTCAGCACCGACACCTCCCCATCTTCCTCGTGCCCAGCACAAGACTTAAAGCTTTCTCTTTTCGTAAATGTTACAAGGAGTTTAGTGTCTAGCTTTACCGCCAATGAGGGATATTCCATATGCTTTGTTTCTCATCTGTCAGGGGAACGCCACTGAACACAGATAAAGTTCGCTGGCTCGCAGTTGAAGCTGCAAGTGCTACGGACACACAGACGCTCAGACAGGAGCTGACCTTTCTCCATGTCAAGCCTCCGTTCCTGCCTGTGTCCCTGCCACTACATTCACCTCCAGAACGACACTCCAGTCACACCGCACACGTTTGTCAACTCCAGTCACATTGTGCAGATTTAGCGTCCATCTTCAGTACGCAGTTAATGATTTCATTAGTACCAATGGGAATGACACAGAAACGTTTAGTTGGGTTATAAAAGAAAAGCATAGTATACACACCATACTTCCTATCTGATGGACAGTTTGCATCTGAATGAATACAGATATTTTAAGTCGTTTATAAGGAACATGTATATGTAGTGCCATCATACAAGAAGTCTTTATGGAGATGCTTCTTCTCTCTGGCAGCTATAGGAAATCTTTGAAAGACAAAGCAGGACCTGGCAGTGGAAAACACTGACAAACCATCTTTTCTCTGTGCGCTTAAGTCTCACATTTTGAGATGCTGAAGCTTGAACATGAACTCTTGCTCGCTCTGTGGGTGGATGGGGCTTGTAGCTATTGTAACTGATTGTAACTGAGAGATTTTGGGGGTAACTGCAAGCTACGGAGTGGGAGCAATAACAGGAGACACAGATGTCTTCTCTCCTCTACGCCACATGTGGCACATTTCAAAACAACACAAAAAAAATGTAACAAATACGTAACTTAGATCTTTTTTTTCCTACAGTTTACAATATAAAATTCAAGTGCAATTAAAGTTCCAAATATTAGTTACATCACATACATTTCTCTCTAAAGTAACAATCTGTTACTTGCAGGTAGTTTATCTCATCTTGTTATACATCTTTTTTTCTTTTCATTAAAAAAAATGGTCATATAAACTTTCTGATTCACCCCATTTAAATCTTTCCCTGTGCTCCAAAGGATAAAGCACCCACTGAGGTGGAATGGTTGGGTTTCCCCACTTTAACATTACTTATTAATCAGGTTCAAATGTGTTTTACGTGCACCAATTGTTTCTCATCTCTGTCTCGTGCACATCGGGGCCGATAAAGAAATGCAGGGTACATCGTGTACTCTGTCATCACTCTGTCCACACAAACATGCAAACACACATGTGTACGCACATGCACTTCTGCACTTCTCTGACGTTTTGCGCATCTATCTAAAACGTCTGTGATATGGGCTTCTGCAAGTTCTGACATGTTCAGTATAAATATTACAAAACAAAACAACATCACAGACACCGAAGCAGAGCAAAGTAGCATGAGAGAGGAGGAGGCGAAGGGACGACTGACGGAGAAGGTGCAGATCGGAAAACTGGGAAAACGTCAGGAGAGAAGAGGATACAGGGTCTGACCGATGCACTGGTGTGCTGATACTGGCCTTTGATTAAATACTGGTAACAAAACGTAATAACACATCATCAGTGACTTAATCAGGGTTTACAGATCAGTAACACACTATTTTTAATGTTTAGTTAGAACGTTTGGGTTGGGAGATTCTCCGGTGAACTGTAGTTTGATAGTTTGCTGTATCTTTATACGCTTTTTAGCTGAAAGATAAAAAAAAAAAAAAAGCTGCAGTACAATGGCAGAAGATATACGGCAATGAAAACGCATGCCACATAAAAAAAACCCCATTTGATTAATCTGTAAAGCAATTAACAACAGACTATAAATGCTGTTGTCAACCACTCATTCTTCTTCATTCTTTAAAAAAATGTGCTGGATTTATTCATGTGAAATAAAACTGTGCAGTGAAATACGACGCATCTGCTGTGTGTGTTTTTTATGCTGGAAAACTCTTACTCATCGAACCTGCATCACTAACACTGTTAGATATTGCACCTTGATTGACATAAGATACAGGGGGAGTGAGACACTCTACCAAACAAGAAAACAACTCAGTATTTGTGCATGTTTGTTTGTTTGGTATAAAATGGTCAAATTTGATGAAACGCTATTTACATACAAAATGTTAGGTATGTGCTGCTACATTATAAAAACATGAATACACCCACATCGGTCAAACCCTATACAAAGAGCAGCACTAACTGGACGAAGAGGTGTCGACGAGGACGAATAACTAGTTAAAAGATGAGAAAAGGCATCATGTGACAAAAAGGATTTAAGACAAATACAGGAAATAAAGATATTTAGTCAGAGAACAAGAGAGCCAGGGAGCCGGAAGTAGACGAGGGGTTTTATATTTAGGCTGCTGGATTTGGAATGATGCAGGATGTGTGGGACGACGCCGAGGCCCCCGTCTATTTGTACGGCCGCAGGAACCTGGTGACTTTGGAGCGCAGCAGCTTGATGAACGAGCGAGGGAACATCTCTTTGGACTCCTGTGCTGTGTACCTGAAGTAGTTCTGAGGGTGGGCCAGCACGTCAAACAGAGCTTTTATCAGCTTCTTGTCCTGTTGGGACACAGAGGAACAAGGTGGGTCAACCCACGGGGACAGTCCCGAGTGAGAACAGCAGATCATTGTTGACAGCCTGAAAACAAATGTCGGTACCACATTACAATTAGTACTGTACTACAAATCCTAAATTAGAAACGGTTGTAAACACTTTATAAGTCATTAATAAACAATTGTAGTCATTCTATATGAATTAGAAGTTATAAGTCAGTTTTCATGCATTGATTGAGGCTCACTATTTGGCAAGATCAAGTTACTACAGAGTACAGAGTATGAATGAAGTGTTTACAATCTAATTAAAACCCTAAAAGCAACCTTTTGTAAATTCTTTACATGGGTAGCAAAGTGGTGCCGAAATGTCCCTCCCTCAAAACCAAGAGCACATGCCATGCGTCACATTATCATTCTTATGTTCTACAGGGAATTTATCCATTGATACCTTCAGTATCTCCTGGTGGTTCTCAGAGGCGTAGAGCCTGCCGTCTCGCACTATGTCCTCTATCAGCTGCTGGTAGTCCTCTAGAAAACAGCAGGGCGAAATGATGACACATCGCAGAGTAAAAAACAGCTTTAAAACAGCAAATATTATATGGCCGTCGACTGAAGGAACTAAGTAAGTGAGAAGGTCTGACTGAACTGACTCACCATCATAGGTGACATATGGAACTTGGAAGCCTTTGCCACTGTTACCCTCGTTGGACTTAAACTGGATCCAGAGCTTGCGGGAGCGGGAGGTGAAGGCGATCGGCCGCTCATAGGTCTGACACGTCTCGTAGGTGGTGATGGAGGTGGGCTGTGCTGGAGAAGGATACAAACATTAGTTGATATAGCATGTGTGACACTCAGCAACATCTGGTTATTTTAGATCTACCGCAGCTGAAAAAAAAAATAAAAAATCGTCAACTGCGTCAGTCGCGTCATTCATGCACGATCAATTGTGTGTAGCAGATAAAAAATATGAAATCGTGCTCATTGACATAGGGGCAGAGATTAGTAATCAAGCAGCATCTTGTGGTACTCAGGAAAACACGGTGCTTCTCCATTTTTAAAAGTGACTTTATATGAGTCTCTAATTTGTAGAATATCAAAATGCAGACCTTGAATCTGATCTGTCTGATCAATTCACAGTTACATGGAAATGAGATGGTTAGGAATTCAAGTCTCTCTGTACCGCTTTTCCTCATGACCAGCACGTCTCCACACTCATCCTCAATGGGGAGGAAGATCTCTGGTACTACGATGAGGATCCGTCTCTTGTGTGGTGGGTTGATGGTCCACACACAGTCCACATTAGACGGGTAATCTCCAGGGTAGTTAGGAGACTCGATGTAGCCCGTGTACTCTCCCAGCTCACCTCCACACAGCTGGTCTGACGACAAAAGAACAGGAACACCTTATAGTACAATGTACTTCAATGCAACAGCAAGCGAGGACTTTAACATCACTTATAGCTCACTGTGAATATTGAGCAGCCATACTTTTGCAATGGGAGACGTTTGTGGCACCGTCAAAGTCAGTAGTGGTGTTCCCAGGGCAGGTGATGCAGTAGTTCTGCCCAAACTCAGACTGGTACGTCCCTGCTGGGCAGCGGATACAGCGGTGGGTGCTGGAGTTGTAGTAATGCCCAGGAGCACAGTGCACTGAGGAGGAGGAGGAGGAGGAGCAGGGACAGTATGAAGAGAATGAAGATAAAACTGTGAATAGCAGGCTGTATATACATGATGCATCACACAGCTGTCATAGCATTCATGAATTACAAAGCACGCATACAAATACACCACTAAACCCTGCACAGATGACTTTACGATCTCGTACACATCTGCACACTGATGTACTGCAGCATTAACACTGACACTGCTGACAAATGGCTTGTGTAGCAAATGTTCAATTAGCAAAGAAGTTCAATTACCATAAACTGTTTGGAAACCCGCACAGGAAGAATGTCAACCTTTAAAGATGGATAGACAATTCTAAACATCCAATGTAGACCTGCTGGGAGTCGTACTGTGGGTTTTATTGCGATAATGCAGTGGTTTAACAAAACGCTAGCATAATGGCAAGTTCAGCAGATTGGCTTCTAGACTGGAGATAATATAACGCCACATGTCACATAAACATCTGCCGTTTTTGGCTGTTGCAGTGAATGCAACAGTGTTTTATTAGATAGTGTACGGAGAAGCTGTGTAGCTTAATGTGCAAACGCTCACCGTGGGCTGAAAAGTTCATAACTCTGAAAAATGAATGCCAGATCAATGAAACTTCAACACTTCAGATAACCTTATTTCATCAGGACAACGCTCCACCTCACAAGTCGGCAGTCGGCATGGATGCTGTGCGTGACTGCGGCCAAATCAGTGGAGTGCGGTGATTGGTCAGCTAATTTAAAAAGCCGCAGTCGTGTAGTTTCACTGATTCATTCATCCTTCATCATAGTCAAGCTATGAACTTTTCAGCCTACCATCATACACAAAGCCTCACCTTTGGCCTCACAGTCCCTGAAGGAGACCGATCCTTCGTACTTGGTCATGAGCCCCCCCCCACAGGGGAAGCAGAGGACCCGGCCTGGCTCTGGCTGGTAGGAGCCCAGCGCACACAGCTGACATGGACGGAATCCATCAGCAGAGAAATGACCTGCTGGGCACTGACCTGAAAGGAGGACACGGGAAATTCTCATTTTGTTGTTTTCTTGTTCTCCGTGTGGATATCTATCTCTCTGTGTCTATGACTTTTGTCTCTTTTGATAGAATTAGTGGGTTAACAATTATACACTCTCAATCCTGCAAAGAGAATGCATGTAACACCAGTCTTTGGTGCTCTCTTGTGGATGTAGCTCAGACTCACAGTTACTTAAATGTCCACAGGGTGGTGCCAAACCTCTATATTTATCAGTGTTCAAATCTTCACCAAAATCATATTTCTTCCCACAGGCATTTTTGATCTTATCTCTATGCACAGTTTTAATGATTGCCTCTGCATTGTTTATCACACAAGTCATCACTAGAATTTGTAATTTATTGTTTTTCATTTATAATATGCAATCTGTCTTATTTGCCTGATGTTTGTGCAGGACTTTGGGAAGTTGTGCTTTTAAATATGTTATATGAACGTGACTTGACTTGACTGATGTAGAAAAGATTACTTGGGGAAAATTAGCACTTCCCTTGTTTAAGCCATTAGAAATTGCCAAAAATTATCTGGCAGGTAAAAAGAAAATGAAGGTATGTGTCTGCAGCAGAGCAACAGTTAAGAGACAGAAGATCCTTCATTTAGACATGAAATGGACCGGCACCGGTTCAGAGATGCGTCCTGTCTCTTTAATGTGACAGATGGATTATTTGTTTTTCTCCAGAGGTTTTTAGTGCGTTGTGTGGTGACGTACCTCCGCACTGTGATACATTCTTGGCGCCTGCGATGCCCTGGCCTTCAGTGCTTGGACACGGCTCGCAGGAAAGCTGGCCCACTGTGTCCTGGTATGTACCGGGAGGACACTGGACACACTGCTCCTGCTCCCCGCTGTAGAACGTCCCCACTGCACAACTCACTGAGGACGAACACGCAGGTGAGTGCTTCCGGCTTATGGCAGGACACTAATGCCTGACTCCAGCGGGTGGTAAAACAGACTTACCACACTTTCCGTCTCTGAGGACTTGCCCGGTGCTGCAGGGCTCTGTGCCATCTGGGACCCTGGATGGTTTCTGGGCCACCTCGTACTCCGTCCCAGAGAACTGGATGTAGAACTGCTGTTTGTTGATGGACTTCCTGAGCGTACGCATGGCACTCTGCAGCTTCTGCTTCATCCTCTCCCTCACACAGTCCACATTGCAGGAGTCTGAGAAACAAATTGGTGTTTGTTAAAATAACTTCCATCCTCCAAGACAAATACAAATGCTTTTCCGTTCCTTTAAATGTCAAAAATGGATTCAGTTTACAATACAACATACACACACCTGTAATCACAGACAAGAACAGAGAAAACATCCCACCTGAAGCTTCCTCCTCCTTCATCTCCATCTCGAACTCTGCCGTGATGTGAGAGACCTCTTTTGAAGGAGATTTGCGTCCTCGCCTGCGTTTCTTGGATGAGTCACACTTCAGGTTGACAAAGGTTACCTGACAGTCGTCAGTGCAGGGGAACTGGCCTCCTTCAAGGGGAAAAACACACAAATAAAGTAGTAACAAGAAGAAGAAGAGAGCGATGAGGCAAAAAAAATCACGATCAAAAAGTCAAGAAAAGTGAAATGTGACTTATTATTTAAAAAAAATGGCGTCTGATGCATGACAGCTCTCTGCGTTTGCAATTACCTTGCAGATTCTGCCTTGATGAGTCTCTGTGCTTCTCCTTGTTACGTGGTCTCAGGTGACACTTGGCATCTTTAATCTTAAACCTGGCCTTCTGTTTGATGGGTGGAGCCAGGGTGTCTGTAATCACACACACACAACACAAAGGAGCAGAAAACTGTCAAACATCAGGTCATACATCTGCCATATCGTTTGGTCCAGAACACAGTTATTAGTTACTACTTGTAGTAAAGAACTGAACCTTGGTCTTCGTAGCTTCCACTGCTGTGTTTTTTCTGTCATTTTTTTTTGCCGATGCACGGTTTAGTAGAGATTCACTTAAGATGACAGATGTATGGTGTTAAGTATTAAAATGAGCTTCATCCATTTTTTTTTAGCTCAGTTTAGTTGACTTTGTTGCTCAATTTTGGTCATCTAATTTGTGCTTGAAAGACCTCACAGACAAATCACCTACAGGTGTCTGAGATAGAAAATAGTCTTACTGATGAATGAATGAACGCACTGGGTTGTATTAAGTTAAATGTAACAGAAGGTACAGGAAATGAGACCCAGCTGTGTCGCAGAGATGAGCTAGTTACTGTAAATAAGCATTGCATTTCCCCCTCATGCTTTGCCTACTGTACCAGCGCAGGTGGGTAAGGCAGTGGTGGCGTTCCTCTTCTGAGGAGCTTTACCCGGCTGGACGGGCACACCGCAGCTCAATGTGTAGCTGTTCTCAGAGTCTGTAACACACACACACACACACACACAAACAGAGAAATATTACTAAGGGAGGAGAAATCAGACGCGATGATGACAGCTGAGGGAGGTTGAGAGTTTTGATTTCGTCTGAAGGACTGTGTGACCGGGTCCTTCTGTTCCACTAAAAATCTGATTTGTATTTGTGTGGATGGGTATGGAAGCATGTGTGTTTCACTTGGCGACGGTACGGTTGTGAGGACTAGAAGGAGTTTTATAAATGTTCTGTGACCTTACTATCAGCTTGTGTTTAGGAGTGAGACAGTGAGCCCAGAGGAAAATCAGCTGCCATGTGACCTAAACCCTGATTGAGAAATTAAACCCAGAGTGAAAGATCTATGAATCCCGTCTTTCTATCTGGATGAACACACACACAAGGACGCATTTCAAGTAAGAAATGAGGGATGAAGTCTTCAGAGGTCATAAAAGCAGTTGATTAAATAAGAGCCCGGACTGCATTCAGCCACAGGAATTTACATGGCTCTCTCTCCCTAAAATTAAGACGCACTCCAAAAAGATAGAAAAACAAATATTTCACTTCTTGCCTCAGAGCTATCCATCATTCTCACACGGCGGCCGCCAAGTCAAACGGAGTGAGGGCCGCAGTATGGAAAAAATGGCGTGATCAAAGAATGTAATCGATTTACAGATGTGTGTTAAGTACTATCGCAGGAGGAGAGTGCCCGCCAAAGTGCCGGGACGTCTGAAGCCAAGAAAGCTTCACAGAGTGAAAAACACATCAGTCTGAATGGAGAGCCCCCCGAGGAGTCGACAAATACGGCAATAAAGAGCATAAGAGCCTTCATCAAGCAACAGTGGCATCACAAACGAAGGGCAATGAGCTGTGACTGCTAACTGTCACCACCAGAGGGCAGCAACGTGTGCTGCATATGACAATATAGGGACTTTGTGTTAGAGAGTGATTTATTGCATCATTGTCACTACTGATTAATCTGTTGGGTTCTTTAAATATAATAAAGTTCTTACAGTTTATTTTTGAGGTTTGTAAACGCAGTAATACATCATCAATCAAAAACAACTTTCCTTCAGTGTGTCATTTTTATATTTGGTAATCAATTTTTAATTCGTTTAATTTCAAAATTGTAGTTATTTTCCGTTTATGCTCAAATTAACGTCTCAAACACACAAGTGTGTGTACGTACCTGCGAGAAAGAGGGCATTGGAGGGGCAGGACAGAGAGCACACCTCCGCCCCTCCGCTCTTGGTACATGTCAGCTGGGCTCTGGGCGCTGGCTTCCCATTGGGCAGACATTTCACCGCCTCTGAGGAACACACAGAGTCACATCACCATGACAACCACCTGGACACACACACACACACATATACACCTGTGTTCAGGAGGATCCACCACGCTGACAGACACAGACATACACACAGAGGTGGTGTTTACCGATGCAGTCCTTCTTGTTCCAGTGGAGTTTCTGTCCAGGTGGACACACGCACTCGTAGCTGCCCTGGGTGTTGATGCATCCATACTCACAGCTCCCGTTGTTGATGCTGCACTCATCAATGTCTGAAGCAAAACCACAGAGACACTTACAGTCAGTGTGTGAGTACAGTTTTTTACATTTTTCCTATTACGTGGCAGGCAAAAGCCCTGGATTATAGGCTGATGAGAGGTTCTGACAGGACAAAGTAAGAACTTTAACGTCAATGAAACTCAATGAAATGAGCTTCAGTTCTGCAAATGCATTCATACCATGGACAAATTATCCCTCAGAAAATGGTTTTAATAGGTGTTTAAAAGCAGTTGACCAGAGTAATTATTTTGCTAAGTTGCTAAAGCATTTCTTAAAAGACAGTTCAATTTAATGTTACAGCTGGTATAAGATATTTACCTATAGTTCATAACATTTATCAGATTTCACTCTCGTTCGTTAAATCTGATTGTGATAAATTCTGGAATTATTAGTTGTTTTCCTGCACTTTTCTTCTTACCTAAATGTCACGATTGGCTGCAGTTCAAAGTACAGCAGTTGCAAAGAAATGTAGCAACACTTTTTTAAATAAAATAATTTTGCATCTTTGTGCATAGGAAAGATATCAGGTCCTTCCAAGAAAAAGGCTACTAGGTACTTTTTTTTTACAACATAAAGCAGAAGGAATGGGGGCTTGTAATGGAGACCCCATGTACACGGACAAGCACTTTTACATTGTACAACTGCAGACAGAAGTTCACCTACATGCAGAACACAGAGGTATAATTCTGCCATAAGTCATGACAGTGTTGCAGTTAGCCAGCAGAGCCTTTACAGGACTGACGTCACCGCTGCATCAGTGACGTCAGTCCATCAACAGGACAGTCAGAACTGCTCCAGATGTGACAGTTGTGACAACACGCACAAACAAGCAACCAACGCACAACGGGAACACACACACACACACACAAGGATGCAGAAATGCAATCACACATCATACACAAACAGTGAAAGAAAAAGCTATTCAGGCGAACTGAGGTGTGAGAGTGCTTTCAGCAGCAACCGTCTGCACATGCTCAGTGACCCTTCACCTTCACACATTTCCCTTTCAGATGCATACGCATAACACACACACACACACACACACACACACACACACACACACACACACACACACATCTGATCTACTCTCTCACACACACAAACAGCCAACTTTGGGACACTTTTCTTTCGTTTGCACTGTGCGGCAGCAGACACTCACCTCCGCAGTGAGTGAGGCCGTACAGGATGTATCCCTTGTTGCACAAGCACTCAAAGCTGCCGGGGTAGTTGATGCAGGTGTGGTCGCAGGTTCTCTCAAAGGAGCACTCGTCAATGTCTGAGGGAGACGGGACGTACGTGGGGAACGTTAGATATTCTGTGTTTGTGCTACAATTGCAACGAAAGGAATGACAATGAGAAATGGACACCACTCAGATCATCACCACGTTTTTGGCCTTCAATGACGTGGCTACAGTCTTTCATGGTGATAGGGTTGTAAAATACAGCAAATTCTGACATACTGTTTATAGAGTGGAAGCTCCAGTAAACAACCAGCACAACTATATACTGGACCTTTACAATCAAGGAATTTCGTTTTTCACATTAAGCAAAAAAAAAGGTTGCTGTATTCTTGAGCTACCACGCTTTTTTTCTAAAGTCAAGCAGTGGCTGTCCTGCCGATGATGCACACACAGTCATTTTGCATCATTAACTGGCCATAACTTGATTCCATCATGGTTCAAATGAGTCTAATGAGAGCACACTGAGGTTTTGTCCTTGTGCGCTGATAGAAGCAAAGGTCAGCGTGATGAGTGGTTTACAGAAGTTGCTCTCTTCATGAGTCATTTATGGACAGACCCAGACTGCTCACCAAGGACTAAAGAGGCCATCGCATTAATCACAGTGGACGTTATAGTAAACAAATACATGAGTTACTCGCTAAACTAGGACAAGAGCTCATTCTAATAAACCAACCTGGAAAACCTTCACTGGACTGAGGTCGAGACAGCTCGTATTCACCCTTACGTCAATGTCTGTGTGTGTATGACTGTGCACGCCTGCCTGCGCATGTGTTTATGTATACTTGTCCTGCACCAAATATTATTAACCTATCAGGAATGGAGGCCAGCCTTTCAAGCTCACCTGGTTTATTTCAGTCTGTTCCGCAGGGCTTTACAGGGGCTAAAAATACGACATGTTATAATGGAGTTTGTCATGTGGAGGAAGTCGTTAAGGCCTGGATGTTGGCTGGGTAAATACTCCAGGCAACTGTCCATGAGAGGACTTTGGAATAGCTCGCCTGTTTCAAAGTAGCCCTGAAGTAGCTTAGTTTACATAAACTGCGCCGGGCACACAGAAGCTGCCTACAGCTGTTTAATGTAAAAGGAAGGTATATAAAATAAATGTTGGTTTCTGGTTTGGTTTATGTGCATTTTTCCCTCTATGAGACACACACTCTGTCATGAACAAGTGTTTTAACAGTGATTGCTGACATTTATCTGAATGCTGACAACACCCCTTATATTTATCTCTCTGCGCTTCTAAACATTTAGATGAGACGGAGACATTCGTGGAAGTTGCTTATGCAACCACAGCAAACGATGAATCTTTATGCCTTGGTTTCTTACCCAATTCTGGCAGATGCTCTAACACTGGCATGTGGTGTATGACCAGGAGCAGTTTTCTGTGGAAAAGTTCTCTAGCACAGAAATAGCTGACAAATAAAACATTGTATTAAACGTGAAGGTCAAGCTGAAGCTCAGCAGGCCAGATGTCAGCGGATAGGACAAAGCTGGCAGCTGTCTGCTGGCATGGTAAACTGGCAAAGGTGTGTCAGAACAAGGCACCGATGCTGTGATGTGGCTAAAAACACTCAATACCACATTATTAAAGACTCAGCAGAACTACCGATACGCAACATGTACACACTGTTTGGTGGTTTTGGATCGGGATAGAAGCACCTCAGGGTTTTGTTGTTCAAAAAAATAATTTGTGTTTGTCTGCTCTCCTGTCTTGCTTGCTGCTACTTGTAACCTGGAATCTGCCTTTGGTCGTCCAAACATAACCGCTGATCGCAAAGATGCTTCTGTATGCACACTACACACCCAGCCCAGGAGGTCAGCCACACTGTAGCAACAACATGTAGACTGTTTTCTGGGAAAGGTGACTGGGCATGCTGGCTTTTCCCACAAACATTTATGCCTTAGCAGATTTTCATATTACCACATTCATGCTTAAAGGCATGGCCCAACATTTAGGAAGATTCCTGCACAGAATCAAGTGAGACACCGATTCTAAACTATTGTGTTTTAAGTTAGCACAGGGAATGGAGCCTCATAGATGGATTTTTGTTTTTTACTTGCACAAACACTAACGTGCTGTGGGATTTACTGGATCCCTGGGCTGGGCTAAGAGATCAGATTGATATTGATTTTCTCATCTGAGTCCTGCCAAGATGCGAACTTGCTCCAAGGATCGAGTTTCTATTGACACATTCATTTCCCCATGCCCCAATCATTTAAGACATGTACTTTTTATGTGCATCATTAAGCCGAGAGTCATAAAACAAGTTTGAGTTTGAGTTTTATCAGGGAAATCTCAAACATAAGCACAATATTCAAATGTTGCCGCTGAGCTTGTGCCGACTTGACGTGCACTCTGAGCCCACTGTAGAAATCGGTGTGGTCGGCAGCTGTCTGTCACTAACCTTGGCACGTCCGTTCATCTGTGAGCAGCTTGTGGCCTTTCTGGCAGCTGCATTCAAAGGAGCCAACTGTGTTACGGCAGAAGTGATCACAGCCACCGTTGTTCTCCTGGCACTCATCGATGTCTGGGTGGAGAAAATGAAAAAAAAAAGCCATCAATCAAGGTACCAGTAAAAGTGTGAACAGGTACATTATTTTAAACATGATGCCAACACGGTGGTGAAAAGAACGCTCAACCAACCTCACGCAAAAACACATGTTGTCATTGCACACTGCGAACTATTCTCCTGACCCAACCTGCCTTTTATTTCTGATGTCGTTAATGTGCATATTACTGTAGTCTTTTCTGGAATTCTGCTTCCTAGATTTTTTTTCTCTGACCAATCCAAATAAGCTGAAACTGTTTTGTTGCATTTAGTGATATGGCTGCAGTGTGGCTCAGTCTTTGGAGGTTTAACTTCGGGCTTGTTCACGGAGATCCCACCGACACCCCAGGATACGCTGGTTACCTGGAACTAATGCAGCTGTAGCTGAGGAGAGAGAGAGGGCAGACGGAGTCTAGAGGTGAGAGACGACTCAACTGAGAGAGGCCGCTGTATATCTGATGTTCCTTCACCTTTAAACACAGAACCCTCCTGGTGAAGTCAGATGCTTAGTCAAACATTTCTTTAAATGGCCAGTGACCGGTCGGAGGTAACCTAGAGAGCTCCAGAGTTTTGTTCTGAAAAGCTTTACATTTTTTGGATTTTGGACATCATGCTTGTTTTTGTCAGTGAAAAAGACAACAGACACGATGACAGACTTTAAGGGAAACATAATGTCAACTGAATGTTTTAACATCATATTATGAGTACATTTTTAAATGCATTTACAAATGTATTAATATTAATTTGTCAAGTTGCTATTTAAAGATAAGCAACATGATGTAACGCGTTTTTTTCAGTTTTTTAGAAGCACTTAGGGTTTCGAAAAGATCAAGTTTTAAAGAGAGAGCAAGAGCAAGTGATAGAATATCTGTCTCAGTCAAAACCAAAGGAGTAAGGAGGGTACATTTATGTAAAAGACATGAAAATCACATCTTGTCCCCCTTTTCATCGAATTAATACCCAGTTTGTAACTGTTCCGCTCCCTACACCTATACGTGACTTTATAAACGTATGTAAAATCTGAATCTGAAAAACAACTTTAACACCTCATCGGTCATTTGTGAATGTTTAAACAGGCTTGTTGTCCCGGGAGAAAGTGTCTAATGAAGCCATGTGGAATCAAATCTGGACACCTGAGCTGTGGTGCAGGTGTGATGCAGGGATTCAGAGGTACTTATTCTGAAATAATAATAAGGTGAATGCAGTAGCCCTCAAGGTACCATGTTCAGTGCCAACAACAAACCTGTTGGCAGATCTGATTTCACACCAGTACGACTCTATTTCCTTGCTCCGCTGTCCTCACTTGAACTCCAACTGCAAATTCTGTTCCCTTTTTCAACAGTACGTCAATTCTTATAACATTTAATGAATAAAAAGTCACTATTAAGCACAGAACATCCAGTTCATGGAAGTTTTTCCAAGTTCTGTAAACAAGCTGTTTCTAGAGAAAAGGGAGTAGAGAAGAAGGAAAGGGGGGAACGTTAGTGGAGGGCTGTAAAGAGGAACAGGTAGAAGGACAAGGAAGAGGAGGAGGAGGAGGAGGGAGAGGGGACAATAGTCTGGCAGATTACACAGGCTAAGCCTTTTTTGATTGGTGCCTTAAGTGATGAAAACTGTGAAGGATTAACATCTAAGCCCTTGAGCTGAGGAATAAGTCGAGCAAGACACCACAGAGAATAGAGGAGGCGGGAAGGGAGGAGGATAGGAGGAGGAAAGCAGAGGATGAGGAGAAAGGTGGGAAAGGGACAGATGGGTGGAAGAAAAGCAGTAGAAAAAAATGAAAAGGGGGTGAAAGAGGGAAGAATAGGAAAGGAGGGAAAAGAAGGGATGAAGAAGATGAAGTCTGATGAAGTCTTTTACTCTATAAGAACCTCCTGAAGCAGAATTGTGAGCCAGTTTAAGTCAATGGTTTAAAATTTGCTTCATGTTTCTTATTTATAGATTTTATTTCCATCGTTTGCATGCTGACATTATCCTTACGAGACTTACAGACTTGACACAGAAAGGCCTGCGTCCCAGAAATGAATACAGGTTTCAAGTCGTGAGGACTTTGGGCCCATAACTATCAGGACTGAACTATCAGTAGAAAGTACAATTTGGGCAAAAAATGTATTGCTGCTTCAACAAAAGTGAGTGAGCGGTAATAAAGTTGTGTTGATTAAACTAAACTCATCACATAGAGTTTGAAAACATTCTTATCTTGGATATTTCCAAGCATGCATCGCCGAGTTAAAAGTCACATCGAGCGGTGAAGAAAACATATTTGCAGAGACAAAGAATCACATCCTGAGTACAGCATGTGGTTAGGTTTATCCAGCTTAAGCAGACTGGTTAAAGTTATGGAAATATTGTGGTTTTTAATTAAGTAAGCATGTCGTGTCTTGTGCTTCAAGTCACGTTAAAATTACACCAACAACACAGTCTTTTCATTGAAGTTACGTTGAGTCCCCTAGACATAACCAGAAAAAAACGAAACAAAACGATTTAGTTGCTACACGAGGACATTGCACAGTAGACAAAGACAGGGTTGGACAATTCACAGAATATCCACTGAGAATTGATCGAGCGCAGCTTTTGGAAGTCTAACACGTCAGAACACTGTACAGATGATGACTGGCAGCTCCTGAAAATGTCCACTCCTTCCTTACAAGGAAAAATAAACACAAAATGCAAAAAGAATTTTACTGCATCTCTGTACCATGTTTTAATATGAAAATGATTCAGACTGATTTGAGAGAAATGCACGAAAAGCTTCCCACACAACCCAGCAAGTGGACCAATCAAATGCAGGACAGATTCATATACTGTCGAAATCACAGTGAGGCAAAGCACTAAACTTTGCGAGGCTAAACTATTAGTATGCGGTATTATGTAGCTTGATCCATTCAGACACATCTATTACCAAGGTCAAGAGGAGGTGGAGAGAGCACAGAAACACACACTTTTTCCCCTTAGTGTAGCGTGATAGGAGCCCTTATAAGTCAGTAAGTCAGCCACTGTGTTTTTCCATCAGGGCAGACTAAGGCCTCCCTGGCCTGATCCTCTTGCTCTGTATCCTCAGGGAGCTTCTGCTGAATGAACTCTTCATCTAAATATGGAGCTGAGACAGGAATCCACAACGAGCTGGCTGCGCGCCACTGTAAAAATGTAGTAAAGTGTATGTCCCGCTGTGCCCTGTCAGCGGCCTTTTAAAGGGATTGTCCCTCCATCTGGCACAACTAAAACGGATTTCCCCGTGGCTGCTGGTAAGAGAATGAGGCTGTGGGTTTTTTTAAGGAAAGCGAGACAGGTAAGGGCATTCACGTAGTGTTGTCATACCAGGAGAGATGCATTTAGAGTCATTGGATGCTTTCAGTTTCCTTTCGCTCCTCACATCTAGTCGATAATAACTCCTCTCCTTCCGTCTTCCTTACTAACTTTAATTTTAAAATCTTCTCAGTGTTTTCTTCTCCCATGCTCTGTTGTCTTATGTCTAACCTCGCAGCTGTCTGATGAGTCTTTTTCTTGGACATGCTTAGGGCTGATCTCGATCTGTGAGACCCATCAGCTCCAGGTTACACTCACCACAACACAACACCAACAACCTTGAAATAAAAGGATTTTCACGAAGAGGAAATTAAAAGATTATCATTTCCTGCATCTGGTGAATTGCTAATGACTGAATTAACAAAAATATGGCATAGACGCTCCTCGAGGTAAAGAGTTAGGAGAGAGGAGCTGTGGATTCTCCAGTCAGGCATGTTTTCAAGTTAGACATACACACAAACCGAGAAATACACACATCGTTGCTTAACATTCCCCCTCTGCCCACGTCGGCTCCGCTCTAATGCCTATGTAAAAACAGTGGATACCACCCTGGGTCTACCCAGTGCAGACAGACACAGCTTCGTAATTATTCTGGCAGCCACAAACACTGGCAGAACCACTGCATCTACCCACACTTAATGGCCACTCTGGGGACAGCTGAGCCTTATAACGGGGTATATAATTACATTTAATGGGGCTTAAATAAGCTTTGAGCTTAAATAAATACATTAAGCCTCCGCACATCTTGAAATGATAAAGTGTGAGTTTGGAGAGAAAAGAGAGAGGACAGATAAAGATAATAAAGACAAGACAGCAGAGGGGTTAAATTCTAAGAGAGCCAGAGTATTTTGCTTTAGTATTTACTATGTTCTTACTTAAACCATTAAACTCAAAGTTATTTCAAACACAACTAATTGCCTTCTGACCAGATAATTGTCAAGTCTTCACTTGAAACTCACTGTTTGTCTTGGAGGAAGTACAGACTCTGTCCGTATAAACAAAGAAATAAAACACATTCAAAGTAGTAAAAGTTTCAAATCTGTGTGTTGACATGAACCTTTATACACTAACATCTGGGTGGCCAGAGGCTTTCCTGCCACAGGCGTTTGTAATGAGGACACTTCTAATTAACTAATTAACACATGACAATGCACTGCACATGGACAGCAAAGAAGAGCAAGGGGAAACGTTAATGTCAAACACACACACACACTGATGATGTTATGTCTCTCACTTCAATGTTTCCCCGGCAAATGCCCAACTCTTTCCTACTCTGTCTATCCCTGTGAGAGCAGTAATTTGTCACTTTCACTACATGTGATATGATGAGGTTTGCACACACACACAGCCTGTCTCCTAGGATCCATCTCTGACATTTACTCAACACGATCAATATCGGTCTCTGGCCTTCAATCAATAGTTCCATCCTCGGCCAGGAGCCGTGCCTCTGAATATCTCACAGCTCTACCAGACTGGCTGATTGACTCTCTACCACTGTCTGACGCACAATGCGCAGGTTTCAAAAAAGCCAAATGTTGTACTCTTTAGGGCTGTTTTAAAGCTACCTGGAAGTGGATTTAAGACCACTTTAACAACCAAAATAAAGAAGTAAAATTGCTGGCAAAAGCAGTGTATTTCCAATTGAACATAGCTAATGAAACTTGTGAGACTATAAAAAGAAAGTTTAAAAAATGTTACCAGGAAATCATTTAAGAACATGATGTTAAAGGATTTTAATGAAAACGTACATACAATACCACACTGTATTAACTCCTCTCAGTTTTTACACTATTACAGTATTGTAAAGAGCAGAATATACTGAAAACTGCCACCACGCTGATCTATTTTGTATATTTTATTTTTTTCTTTTGCTAGTCACCCTGCATTGTTCTATTGCTTTTGCATAAAATGTAAACAGTCTGTCACTATGTCAGTCTTATCTCTGTCTTATTTATTGTGAAAAAAACAAATCAACTTTTACATGTGAGTGTCTCATTTTTATCTGGCCTCTGATCACATTTATGTCTCCAAAACTTTACAGACCTGTTAAGACACAGATGGTTTTGTAATCTACCGTAGATTACAGCCTGTCAAGTCTGACATTAAGTCATGTCACCTAAGTGTTTTTACTGGCATCTCACAACTGTGAAATTAAAATCTCACTGCACCTCATGCATGAATGTTTTCTTATTTTTCTCTTACATTTAGGAGCAATAAGGGTAAGAAAAGAAAAACTAACCTCCTATGTGGGATTCGTGAAACCACGTCTGTTGTTTCTCACCTGAGTGCGTTGATGAACTGGGTTTGATCTTAAACTGCACGCGTGTATCAGGCAATTTAGAATTAGCATAAGGAAACACCCCATTAAACCTATATGAAGGCGGCAGACTTAATGTGCAAGACAGAAAACAACAAGCCACTACAATTTACCAGGTTAAAATAAGATTCAAAAAAAAAGAAAAGAAAAGGAAAAAGTAACAAAAAATGCCACCACAAAACTAGTGTTTGTGTTGAAACCCTCCTTCGTCGATAAGGTGCTGGAGCGCAGTGGGACCGACGGGGTTGCACCGTTGTAGGGCATGGCTGGACATGACAGTCTTACAGCAAATCATCCTTTTCTGAATTCAACATTGGGCTGAAAAGTTCATGTGTGACTCTGACTGATTGATTAGAAAGCTCTTGCAAGCCTGTCTGCATTGGTTAAGAAAACATATTCTGGTACTTTTAAAGACTATTTCTTCAACCTAAATGATAGGCTTCTGCACAATGGAATTTTAACAGAATCCACTGCTAGTTGAACGGTCACCTTCAGGGAATGGATTTTTGTTCCAGGGTAGATATTTTGGAAGCGAACTCTTCACATACACTGTGCTGGCTGCGCAGGAGGCCGAGGGCCAAATGAGAAGGCTCGCTAACATCTACCTGGGCCAAAGGAAACAAGCCATCCACCCCCTCGCCTGTGTTTGAGAAGTCCAGTGTTTGGATTGAGAAACCCGGCTCCAGAAGAGCCCCCGATGATGCTGCAGGGCTCAGCTGCCTGTTTGAGACCCAGCGACCGATCTGATTGATCGGCGCTGCGGCCTGAGACGGACCATCACCAATGACAGCAGAGTCAGTGAACAATCATTTCTCACCTCTGACCCCCTGCATCCAAAGGTCACGTACAGGGTCACCTGGCAGGGCACGGTTATGTAAGAAGGCGGTCTGTCTACCATACTTCTTGGAAGACGAAAACAAGCACTGCGGTGCAAAGTGTTAGCTGGCAAACACAGGTTGAAACAAACTGACCACAAATAATAACTTTTGTTGTGTCTTAAACCTCAGTTAGGTTAGCTTGTAGGAATGTGCAGCTCCATACCTCCAGGGTACAAGCTGCACACAGTGGAGAGGTGCTGTGTAGTTTTACCAAATATTTGCAGTAAAAAGCAATTAAATGGAATACATTTGCGGAAACCTGAACCTCTACAAATAATTACAGATAGAGTACAGTGGATCTAGTTTTCTTCGCAGGGTGTTGCTGGTGGAGAGGACAGACATCAGGCCTGGGAGGCAGCGTGTATTTATTCAGGTATTAAACGACCCCAGCTCTCCATTCTGTTTAATAACAAACACTCCAGGGATGCATGCGGGCCAAGGGAAACTCTCTGTTTTACACAACAATAAAACAGCCAGTGATCTGGGCTCCACGTTTGGACAGAGTGTGGACTGCTGTCCAGGCTGCAGTCAAGTAAGGTGATGGAGACTGCAAAGTTAGGGCTAGACGTGTATGTCTGAGTGTGGATGCGGACGGGGCAGCTGACGTACAACTTCTCACCAAGAGGAGCTACTTAGAGCCGGTATGCCAACACAAATACATCTAGTCTCCCAGAGTATTGAGAGCAACAAAATAATAATCGTACAAAAATCCAATCTTAATCTGGTCTTCACCCAGTTCTCCATTCTCCAACGTGGAACATGAATTTCACAGGAAGGGCCCGGCCGCAACCGGCCGACCACACCAAGGCAGGTGGGCATGTCGTCGGTCAAGAACCCCTTTCAGTGCCGGAAATACAATATTTTCCTTCTTTTTAATAAGCGTTCAACAGTAGTAAGTGCTGAGTACTGTTGTGAGGTTTACAGAGCCTGCTTGTAACGTTTCAGCTTTATTACCCAGTTTAAAACATTTGTTTGAGAAGTAATCAAAAAGTAAGAAGTTGCAGGAAGTTACATGAATTTGATGTAGTTAAAATGACTATTTTTTAACTAACTAGTAATCTATAACCTATCACATTTGTCTAGTAACCTTTCCAGCGCTGATAGATAGATATCTCCTATAATCAGTTTTGTGTGTGTGTGTGTTTTCAGGTCTTTTCAGGTTGATAAGGAATGCAGGCCAGTGGGGACGTGTCTCGGGTGCCAATACACACTGTGTGCTGCACAGCGCAGTACACCGACCACACGCTATCCACAGAAACACACACACACACACACACACACACACACAGACACACACACACACACACACACACCTCCAGCGTTCCATGAGATTCTGCAAAGACGAACATGCAACCTAAATGTGTGTTAATTAACCCACAGAAACAGAAGCACACATGGACAAACGCATACACATATACAGTAACTCATCTAACGTCCCATGTGCACCTTCTAATCAAACATCTGGAAACTGTTCAAAAAAAAATCCTTCCTTACTCCCTCTCTCTTTCTCTTTCTCTTTCTCTCCCTCTCTCACCCAGTTGTCGGCACGAGAGCCCTGTGATGAACCGCCTCCTCCAGTTGGCGTGTCTGTCATCGTGAGAGGTCGAACCACCTCGTCTGTCAGCGCAGATGAAAGGGTGTTTATCAGACTGGTGGGTTTTAAACATGCCCTACATAGTTTATATTGAAATGATTATGATAGACAGGCACGACAGGGCACATCCCCTTGGCTTTGGAGAGAGGTAGACACAGACGTGGAGAGAGAGAGAGACAGAGAGAGAGAGAGAGAGAGAG
>JAPQRN010000005.1:29032978-29043378 GCA_037367275.1 Coranthus polyacanthus
CACATCCCCTTGGCTTTGGAGAGAGGTAGACACAGACGTGGAGAGAGAGAGAGACAGAGAGAGAGAGAGAGAGAGAGGTGGAGAGAGAGCTGTCTGTCTCTATCAAGCAATTTAGTGACACATTAGATGAGACCACCTCACAGCGTGGCACTTATCTTGGCGCTAACTACCATGTTCAGTAAACTGCTAAATGCCAGCAATTAAACCTGCACTACAATATCACAACTGTGATTACATATGCCACCAGAGTCGAAACACACCCACACACACACACACACACACATACAGGCCTCAGCAGGAGATATTGATCAGCTAACTCTCAGACAAACGCTTCAACCTGTGTGTGCCGTTGCCAAGGTTACAGGAAGCCACTGCGAGACACGACAGCTTGGCATTAGCTATGCTGTTATGCCCCCCATCAATTAATGAAAGCACAAAGCAGAAACAAGCATCAATGAGGACAGAGGATACAAATGTCAGATCAACCTCTGCTTGCTTAAAGGAGCAGCCTCCTGGCGAAATACTAAAGCAAAAGCTGAAAAGCAAAATAAATGCATTAAATCAGGATGGGAATCTGAAATCCACACCTTCCTTTTGCAGCTCTCTCCTCTCAGACTAAAAATAAAGACGGACGACCTGACGTTGTTCCATTGCTATGGAAAAGTGAAGCCAAAATATCACAGTTAGGGGAGTTTCCATGTTGCATGAGATAGTGTCTGATGGAATCTTAACAGCGATCTGCCCATTTTTATGGATGTGCTCCAAAATTTAATGGGTTTGTCCTTGGCACTTCCACCAAGTTCTGTGGAAATTGGTGCAACAATGATGTTGATCCTGGAGACAGACAAACAGAATCTCAGTTTCCTCAAGGATCTAAAGCCTTTTCTAGATATGGACATTCAAAAGATAAACTTGAGCAGTAAACTGAAACTCCAGGATTAAAACGTCCCTTCAGAAACCTCTGCATGTCACCGCGCTGGGCCCGTGTCCATTCAGTCTTTCAGAGCTACAAATAGTAGCATTTACGTTGCCGCGTATGTGATATGAAACGCACTGACTGGGCAGGTTTGGAGAGGGGTTGTGTTTGCGTCGGTTTCAGGGTGTGTTGTCAGATGCTGTGCGTTTCCCTGCTCGGTGCCCAGGTGATGGATGCTGATCGATGTGCGCTGCCTGCTCTGTGTCTCTCAGCTCCCCTCAGTGCTGATCACCGCTCAGGGATTTATGAAGCCCGGGGGCTGATCCACAGCTAAATTATGTGGGCGGGGCACAGCTGGACTTGCCTCCTATCCATCTTCTCCACTCAACTCAGGCCCGAAAAACAGAGAGGGAACTTTTCATTTTTCGGCACTATAAATGCTAGGTTCTGTCAGGACCACAAATCACCGATGGAGACGGAGTGGAAGTGTTCGCACAAGCTGCTGGGCTTGAACTTGACATCAGAGCAGTGGACGAGATGTTTTCCCAGCATGCAACTGCAGTACGTGTCAGCAGATACAGACTTCCTGTGTCTGCCAAGCGGTTGTGGTTTTCCTCGTCAACATGCACCAGGTTTAGTTTTTAACACACAGATGCATCGAATCACATCATTTACTTTGTTTCTTAAAGCACTTTCATAATGAAAAAACTTGGCCAAATGTTAAATTTCTCTCATGACTGTTGATTTGGGGTTCACAAACACTAACACGGCAATTTAATGCAGCCATCCATAGCTGTCTAACAAGCTAATTACAGTATTTGTGTAGCATTCTTGGACCTAATGTTCTGATTTAGTTACTGGCTGATGCATTTACTTCATCTGCAGCTGGATGGTGCTGTCTGTGTGGCAGTGTGTATGTTCTGGTGAGACAACGAGAGAAAGAAAAGAGAGAGAGAGACAGTGGCTGGCGTGGGCCTCACTGTTCAAACATCTCAAAGTTTGCCGACGCGTCGTCTCCCTGAGACAGCTCCGGCTCCAGGATTTCACACACCTACATGCCACATTCTCAAACTGCCTGACACTCGTTTCGCAAACACACACACTCCGCAGCGCAGAGAGACACACACACGGAAAAGTGTTATACAATCGCTAAGAGCACCCTCACATCACACAAGGTGTCCAGATTCTGACATGCAAAGACCCATGTAGCCGTCACATGACCTGCTTCTTGTTGCTATGACGACTCCAGTTTCTCTTGAAATATGTCTGTGACATGTGAGGTTTGGCTGAAAGTTGACGTGCACCACCACTTCATCTCCCCACCCATACAAAGGGGGAATAGCACCTAAAGGGGTATCATCAACCACCATACATGTAACAGAAAATGACTCGGCATGAAGCAAAAACCACCTATTTTATTAAACTGCGCTTGGCAGAAAGTTTTGGCAAAAACATTGCTTACATTTCGAAAGAATGTTAATGAGATATAATTTATTCACTTACCTCTTGTCTGTCTCTTTCTGATCTAACGATGCAGGTAAAGGTGTGAATGGAACAACAGTGGCTCTCTAAGCTCCGAATTCAGTTTGCTACTTTGAACTTTCCGATTTGATTCACAAAATGTCCATGTGGCAACGATACTCAGCCCACGTATAGCGCTGGATGTTCATTGTGACTTTAAAAGAGCATTTGACATTTGACAATATATATTGTATCTTTTATATGCCAAGGTTTGTTCCTTCCTGTACACACTTCCACTTCAATAGCAAGAAACACAAAAGCAACACAACTGAGACTAAACAGAAATTCACAATACAAACACTGATTGAAGTTCTCACTGAACTTTTGAACACTTTTGACCACTCAGATTCAACCAAAGTCAAAAACAGAATGCCTCTTCCTGCCTACTCAAAGACAAGTCACAGACTGCTTTGTCCAGCCTTGAGGAGAATAGGGCACCGCTGCCTGTAAGGAACAGTGTTTGACTCAGCTTGAACCCACAGGTCAGCGTCATTCAGCCAGACTGTTTGTTTAGAGGAAAGCCAAATCGCTATAATAATCTGTTTGGGATGTTTAGGCCCACACTGTGTCGAACCTCTCCTCGGACCACCGTCATTGACGTCACCGGCGGGCTGTCGGAAGTGGAGAAATGCTCAGCGGCAAAACCAACAACAACAACCTGAGGCCGAGGCAGTGACCGCGACCGCAGCTCCATGAAGTTGGACGTGAAGTGGATGGCGGGGTCGGGTTTGGCTCTGGATCACTCAGATACCAGTCATAGCAGGTTCAGGTAGACTTGGCCTCCTCTGTGCACACAGAGCTCCTCACACATGCACGTTCTCATACTTGGATGCATTTACTAACCTTTGCAGGTTTTGCCATCTGGCTGCAGGGTGAATCCCACAGGGCAGCTGCAGCGCACCCCTGTGGCTGTGTCTTTACATGTCCTGTCGCAGCCACCATTGTTCACAGCGCAGGTCTCTGCAGACGGCAGGACAGAGATGAAAAAAAGAGAAACAGGAGGAAAGGGGGGGGGTGTTAACATGTGACTACTGCTTCTGAAACACAGTCTCTCAGTGACAAAAACTACAGACACTGAAGGTGATGTGGGTTGAGACAAAGCTTCATGCAGTAAAAAAATACACAATCACACAACAGCATAGCAGAATATGATGTACTCTTGTGTTTTCTCAAGTAACATGTAGCTTTGTCAACACACAGATGAAGAAATTACATCTTGACACCCCAGGCATCAAAAATAACAGTTTTATATGGAAATTAATACAATATATACACACAGAAAATCACAATCAGGATATGTTTATCATTGACAGCAATGTATCAATACGGTGAGAACAAAAATGTGAAACATGACACTGTGCTGATAGAGGAGGTGAAGAACTCTTTGGCCCAAAGGTCGGTCCTGTTTCCAAAAGTGACCAGAAATCAGTTAACAAAAATAAAAAAGTAGGGTTAAGGTAAGTAGAGAGAAAAATAAAGTTAGTTCAGGGTTGAGTGCTGTAAGTCTAGAACACACCCGGCAGAACCGGTGTGTATATTTTCCTCCAGAAAAATGTTCTTGTACGTGGCATAGATAAGGTTTGCTCGGACTTGTGAATATTGCCTGAGCTGATCCCAAAACAAACAGGAGCTCATGGTAACTCTAGCTCACCTGCCCAGCCGCTGTTGCTTTAGCAAAGCTCAGCACACACTTTCCCAATGGGCCTCGAGAAGTGCTGAGGAGGCTGAAATTTGACATTGACTCATGTTTGTTGAAAGAGATTCAATAAAACTGCACCTAATAAGGAAGTTTCACTTAGTAACCGTTCTGTACTTGGCAGGTTTGAACTTCGTAACTCCAGAGAAAATCCTAGCCTGACATAAAAACAAAATGTATCTTGTAATTAAATTCACTGACTTTGAAAGGTTAATAAAGTTTAAATAAAAATGTTTTTAAAAAACTTCCAGAAACCACGTTCTTGAAGTTTTTTTTCCTTATTTCCTTAGAAGTTGACATTTTGGGTCTGAAAGGCTTTTGCTGGACAGCAGTATCATGTAAATCAGAGATGTCCCTCTTCTTTGGCTGCTATTCCCATTTAATTAAAATGCCAGGAGATTGTGTGCCTGAGTGAAGTAAAGAGGAAACAGGAAAAGCCCTTTCAGGCTGGCAAACACATCCACATCTAGAGGTCAAGACATTAGCATAATGCCCTTTCAGAATGCAGAGTCACAAACACGTCGAGCCAAGATGGCTGATGCTTTCTATCAAGAAACAGGAAGGTATTTGCAGATTTGTTTATGTTCCTTCGTGCAGTTCCAAACAACATCAATCTCACAGCCTCTTTTCTTAATCTCTGTTTTCTAGCCTGCGTTTGTTCCCTGCTGTGTTTATTCATCAGAGCTCTGTGTTCATCATTTCCAGTCTTGCTCATGTCTACTTCTCCCTCTGCAGAGTTTCTCAGTCACTTTATCGATTCCAAATACCAAACTGTGAGTTTTTCAGAAAGAGAGCAGGATGTTTCTAAATGTTGCACAGCGTAGATAAAGGGAGGCTGGAAGGACAGGCACTCCATCATTTAGGCAGCCTGTGTGATGGACCCTGAGGGGTACGACAGCAGACCCCGTCTGCTCCCCACTGGAGTGTGTGTGTGTGTGTGTGAATGCGTATTGTGTTATGGTGTACATGCCTCCATGGGTGATTGTGAATTAGAGTTTTCTGTGCGTAAATGTATATGTGCATGAGTAGCCTTGGTGCGTGTGGAGGTGGTGTTTATGGGTCAGAGTGATTTATACAGAGTACAGTGGGCCCTATCATTAGCCGAGGGTGAGTACAGTCCTGTTCAGAGCCCCTCTCTCGGCAGGCCACGCCCAGCCCCAGGGCCAGGCTGAGCAGGAACACAGACGCACCACCAGGCCTGATTGATGTGCCCCGGCCCCTGTACCCTCCACCTAACCCTAACCCGCAATATTTCTACCTAACTCAGGTTTCTGTGTACTGCATATTTTTGGTATACATAGCCATCGCCAGGACTCATGTGCATCTTTGATCAAACAATCACTGAAATCCTTAGTGATTATCAGAAATGCTTTGTGTGGGTGACTTCTGATCAGATGTGACTGATGATGTGAGACAACATAAGCAAACAACCCCGCAGCTGTCTTCAGGTGTTCATTCATTTGTTTCTGAATTCTGATTAAATGACGTCACTTGAAGAACTCAGTGAACAACACATAATCTCTCATGGGGTTATGGGATCTAATGTGGCTGCAAAATTATGTTCATAAACACTAGGACTTCATGGTACAATAAGAAAGGTTTTCAGGGCCTTTAAGCACTTATTTATTTGAGATTATCATTCAGTTCTGATGTAATTTTCTGATGACACTGTTAATGTAGTTTTTAGTAAATGATATCCCCTTACAACAAACAAAAAAATGCTTTTGCTTTAGAGTAAAATGCAAAAAAAGTTCTTAAGGTTTTCAAACTAGACTGCCATTTGTCTCCTTATAATAATAGCCAAAATAAACATCAAAGTAGGATTTGGATCTTTTTTCTCTCTTTGGATTTTCAGTGGAGGTGTCCTGAATCAGCTGTGACACAGAACGAACAATGAGACAATTACCCTGTTCATTGTGGGTCAAAACCTAATGTTCATTCGCATTTACTTGCTTTTCTTGATCATTTTGCTTTTAAAATTCTCAGTTTGGGTGGCGGGCAGATGCTGGAAGGCTGAAAACAACTGAAGGCAATGTTTTGTTCTTGCAAACTGAACACGACCCGGAGCTTTATCTGTATGGATTACAATATATCAGTGAGGCACAGAGGAATCTGAGGAAAGACACACAGTATACACATGTCCATCACAGCCCTGGCCCAGAAATGCTGACCACTGCAATCTGCTCTTTTTGTGAGACAAGGACACATTATGATTAAAGCTGGAGAGAGAAACCCATGCGAGTTGTGTATACTAAAATGTCATTCCAAGTAGCAGCAACCGCTGCACTGTAAAAAGGTGAAAGGGCATGATCACCTTTCAGCACTCAACAAGACCCGCTTTTGCACCACGAAGGGCACCTAAATCAGCCGTCAGTCAGCAGAAGTCTGGCCTGTAATCACGCCATGTGGATACATTTGCACACATACATGCTCTGCTCCATCTGTCCTGAGGTGATGGTTTATTTGGAATCCAGTCTATAGCCACCGTAGCACCACGGAGTCTTTCTTTTGACACTCACACACTCACATGTGTCAAGCACCTGGCTCCCAATTTTGCCATTCATTCAATATCAACATCTCAGAATTACTTTTCATCAAGTTGCCCTCTCTTTCCCTCCTGCCTCGCTGCCTCTCTTCCTCTAGTCTGCCCTCATCTCATCTCAGCAGCAGCCTCTGCATTACCGCCTGGGCTGCCGTTCCATTTGTCTTAATCAACGTGTTGTCTGTCTGTGGGCAGAGACAGGAGCGCCTCGTGTCAGAGGAAGCAGACAAACTGATAGCAGTGTCAAATCTAACATACTGATGCTGTGCAGGTCGTGCCAGTGCAGCACTGGGGTGGCCTCTGTGCTCTCAGCAACCATATGCATTCACACGTGAGTTCAGGCATGATGGAGGCCTCACCACATATTTATTTAATATAAAGACAATGCTGGTATTTACAAGATTAACAACATTTCTACTATTTAGTATCTAAATAGTACAAGTCACACTAGTAGGTGCACACATTTAGAGAAAGCTGAGATGGACAGTGGTTTGTAAGTTCACAATATGCACATGAGACTTGGTTGCATGTCTTCAGTTTCGAATTTTCTCTGAACTCATGTCAGCTATTGTGAGCTTAAACCAGGAAGCACCAACTTTGATAGACGTATGTATTATATACAATATTATATAATACCTGGAACATGGTCAGTCGTATAGTGCAGTGACATCACGTCTACGGTGCAGACGTGATGTTACCATCAGACCTGACCTGGATTAACTGGAGGGTCATCACACAGGCGTACAATAGGAATTGAAACAGGTTTAGCCAGTGAGGAGGAATAAAATATTCAGTTAAACGATAACTGAAGAAGATGTGAAGGACAGAGAGTAGAAAAGGGATGAGGAAGCATCCCTAAATCCAAATTCTCCGCTCTTCCTCCAAGCTGCTGTCCACACTGGCAAGAACCTGCTGAAATGAAACTTGTGGAAGTGTGGAATATAATGGTTTAATACACTAGACACTCTGATTTAGTGTACAGATTAACACGAGGGATATCCTCTGTACTCCTGTTGTTGAAAATAAAAGAAAGGTTATTAGTTATTGGTGCTATAGGAAAAATCACCACTGTCAACAAATCGTCCATTGGTTTTTGGGGTACGCCTGACTGGTAGAGTCACACCAAAACAAAAGAAAATCATTAATTCATTATCAGATGGCTTGGAAGTCCAAAAACAGGAGTAGCAGGGCAGAATCCTTCAGAAATCAAATGATAACCCACTGTATATTGTAAAAAAAAAAAGCCCTCACCTGACATTTATGGGAATAGAGCACCAAAAGAGAAACAGACTGGATTATGTTTGACGATCCAGGGATGACCAGCCTCCAGCAGCAAAAGAAACATTTGATTTTGTTGCATCTTTCACTTGCAACCATCCCACCACATGTATGTATTTTTTTACTAATTTTGTAAAAAGGATAACTATGATTTGAGAGAAAAGTTTAGACAACTTTTTTGGTTTAGCCTAACAGATGTAATCCCTCATTGGACTGAATTGGGAGTTTCATTAGCACATGGGTTGGTGTCTCCTCACCCTTCTGATGATTTGAATTCTTCCTCCAACACTGACGACGTTTACATGCACAAAATATTCTGTTTTCTGCCCTTATTCTGAAAAAGCCATAATTCCTCATAAATAAACTGTTTACTTGGTTAATGGTAATGAATATTCCACTATAATTCCTGTTTCCATGCAGATTAAAAATAGGGTTTTTCTAAATTTTTCACTGGTGGCAGACGTTCCACTGTGTGAACTCAGTCTCCATCTTTCGTTCCTTCAAACACGTTCTTGAAAAGGTCAGCTTTTCGATATTTGCTCATATCCAAAAACCTGTTGATATCCTCATTCTTTCATAATGTTTAAAAGTAGATGTGTTTCTCCTTCCGACCAGAAATGTGGACGTATCTATGGAGCATGCATCTTCACCAGAGAGCATCTTTGTCTATACCCTAGCTGGCTGTGTGTCGCAACCTGTAGCACGACCCGCAAATGACAAGCACATTCTGAATGCAACGTATACATGTCCAAAGAATCTCCATAAAACCGGATATTCGGCTGTCGGAAAATGCTCCATTCGGAAAAAAAGGCCGAAATCATGATGTTCAAAAAGAATATGCAGTTTGCACGGCCTGTCAAACTCTGGAATAATAGCGGAATATTAGTGTGCATGTAAATGTACTCATTGGTTACTGTTATGGAAAATCATGATAACTGTGGGATCGTCAGCCTTTTTAGGGGTTTTTAACAGAGGTATAGATAAAACACATGATATATGAATTAAGGTACAACTGAAAAAGTAAATGTTAGTGATTGAGAAAACCTGAGAGCCATCCAGAACTGGGGAGGTAGAGTCAGGGAGGAAGGGTTTAATGGAAAACAGCGACCTCTTTTACTCCTTTTTATATACGTTAGATACAGTTGCAACAAAACTGTGACTGTTGCGGAGTAGACACAGTGGGCACCAAAGGTTTACAAAAAAACAAAAAAAAACAAAACAAAAAACAAAAGATAAAATAAAGACAGAGAGAGGAGGACGAGGAGGAACGGAGAGGTGTAGAGTCGGGGATACAAGCACAAGCGCCATGGCAACACATAGAAAGAGGAAGAAAAGAGTTACCCATAAGTAGCCGCCGTTTCACCCGCTTGTCCACATCAGCTACTGACGTGGCATTGAACTCAGAGCTCTCAATTGCAGCCTCATCTTTCTCTAAAACACAAGTGACAAGGGGACAAACAGTGAGCAGCAGGTTAATGAGAAGCCCAAATGACCAGACCTTCAGCCCCTCTTGGCGTTTGAGCAATAAACCAAAGCCAAGAAGCAAGAAGCAATGAAGAAGCGCCAAAATCCCTGTTAGAGTGTTAATCCCCAAACAAATGATAAATCCCCCAGAGCAAATCAAAAGAACAAAACAAAATAAATGAAAATGATCAGTGTGTAGCTGACAAATTGAAGCGGTAGGTAGGTAGGCAGGAAGGTAGGTAGGTAGGTAGGTAGGTGAGGGGAAGGGAAGGGAAGGAGGTTCAGGGCTCATAAATTTAAAAACAAAAAGTAAAGGAGAAAAAAAAAACATAGCGGTGTGGGGCTTTGGAGATGTAATGGGATTGGAGTGAATGTTAAGGGAGATTTTATTTCTGATGTTGAAGTTGCTGTTGTCACCGATGGAGTTTCTGTCTTCCATATCAAACAGCCACACTTTGTCAGCAATGATTCCCTCGTGTTAGGATGAAGGAGGAAGACGAGAAAGAGAGTGAGGGGAATCCGACATTTCCAAGATAAGCTGCCTTAAATGTGGGCACAGAGACAGAAGCAAAGGAAAGGGGGTGACGATGACGACAACAACAGAGACGAGAAGGGTGGTGCGGGGAGGACAAGAGGTCAAACAGCAGAGGAAGGCCCTTGAAGAACCAGTCGATGACGAGATGATTGAGAAGAAAAGGATGAACAGAGTGGGAAAACAGAGCGAGAAGAGAGAGAAAAGCAGTCCCATCATGGCCCACAATGGGAGAGGTATATGAGGGAAGGAGGGGCGCACACACTGAGAAATGGGGTTGGAAGGAGGGGTGTAGGGAGGGCATGCAGAGAAATACAAATGCAGGAGGAGGTAGTCTGGGGGCAGCGCTGGTTGCCTGTTTGTCTATGGAACACATCACAACTGGCTTTAACAGTCAACGCTGGAAAAACCATGTCCCAAAGCTGGGCAGTGGAGGCGGGGTGGGGTGGGG
>JAPQRN010000005.1:29051214-29062322 GCA_037367275.1 Coranthus polyacanthus
TGTGTGTGTCTCTGTGTGTGTGTGTGTGTGTGTGTGTGTGTGTGTGTGTGTGTGTGTGTCTGTGTGTGTGTGTGTGTACGTGTGCATGCGTGAAGGCAATGTAGACATAACTGTCATTTCTTTCATCACTCATTTACAACTGTCCTGTGCCGCCGTGCTCAACAGGCTGGCAAAACACACGGTCCCTTGCTGCTAATGAAATATTACCACAGTGGGGGACTCATTAGAGCCTTTCAGAGGTTTTCACCATCTTTACACTCTCACCGCCTAAGAGAACAGGATGTGTTGCCAAACAAAGTGTAACTAAATGCTTATTTTTCCCCCCTAAAAAACAACAGCCTTAAATTCCATGGCTGCAGGCACTCTGTGTGAAGAGTGAGAAAAAGGGATGGAGCAACAAGGGGGTTTCGAGACGTGAATTCTCTCTCTACTGAATCCTTCAGCACCTTCAGCTTGGCCTGAAACGCTTAAATGATTTTGGTATTAAATGTCCACCCTCATATTTTACAGCTGAAGGCCTACTGGAACTTGTCCATCATTGCTATTACAGATGTTTATTACAGGAACAGTTTAGATCCTTCAACACAACCGTATATAACCTCAATAAAACCAAGTCTATAAAACAAAGTGTTAATACCTTGCTGGCATGTGAATTGTAAAATAAAGTGACAAGTCAGTTGACTTAAGACTAACAGATAACACAAAAGCAATAAAACACCTAGGAGTTAACATAAGCAAATCAGGTTTTTTAACACATTTTGGTAATTGGCAACACAATTTATGTTAATAATGGAACATGTTGTACTACTTTGCTCAGCAACTACACTAGATCCGTGAACCAAATAATTGTTTCCCTAAAAGCATATTTGTTTCCTGGAATAGGTGTGAATATTCAGTTTGTGTGCATCAGGGTTGGTCATCAGTGGAGATGTGGGGAAGCACTTAAGGCCAGCTATGTTACCTACATGTACAGTCCTTTTGGTTTTTGGCCAGCTCGAATCCAGGGCGGCACTCGCAAGACACGCCCCCTTTCCCTGGAGCCTCTCTGCAAATGTGGGCACAGCCGTGGTCCTTGTTCATGCAGTTCATCCCATCTGTGCAGAAGAGAAGCACACAAAGGTATGGAAACTTTAATGACAGTAGTAAATGAATTCAGAAGTGTTTGCATAACTTTGCATGTCCTGCACATATTGTTTTTTTTTTAGACAGGAAAGATACTTATCAGTTATTGCACAAAAAATGTGAGCTTTTTTCACTTTTCTCTCCTTAGATGCTGAAATTTGATATCAAATGACAAGGCATTTTTTGAAACTCAACAGTATCTAAACGTGAAGAATAACTGTATTGTGACTTTTGGTTACACTCCCAACCACAGAACACCACAGAACACACTCACAAATGATAGGTTAGTAAAAGCCAACAGTGAGGAGACCTGTGGCTGTACATCCCTGCCTGATCCTCAGCCTGGTAATGAACTCTTCAGGACAGGAGGTCTGAAGTGTCAGACCACTCTTTTCCTTTAATAACAACTGAAAGCCACTTTCATATTTTCTGAAAATCCTGTCTGAAGGTTCTTAGTTACTCCCTCACACACGAGCACAAATTGAAAATACTGAAGCATTTCCTCTTCTTCATCAGGCCCAATCAAACTTGAGCCTTAATTTACAACTCTGCTAAGCCCACAGTGTTCTCAGCTGTCACTGATCCGAGGCTTCTTCCTGTCAGCACTGGCAAGGCTGGTCATCCCTCCTCCTCCTCTTCCTCGGTTCCCCCCATTCCTTAACCTGTGTCTGTTTGATGTGGCCCCAGTCTAATCCGAGTGATTTACAGAACACACCACGAGAGTAATATCTGAAATAGGCCAGTGTTTAAATCTTCATCAGCAGGGAGACGAGCTGGGGGAGGAAGCGAGGAGGTGGAGGATGGGCCAATGCTCTCTGGAGAGGTGAACGAGGAGGGAGAAGCAGGCCAAAGATATCACTGAGCTCCGGGAAGAACTGGAAAAGTTAGTTTGGGAGTGTGCGGATGTCTGCTCATCGTGGCACAATTAGACGTCTTCACTCACAATAGATGTTTTGTGTGGAGATGTGTATGGGAGGAATCCTACGTGTCATTACACTTCAAGTGGATGAACGTTTCAAATATGATGCTCTTAACATTTTTCTCCTCCTGGAATGAGAGCATCAGACAGGAGATATGACAGGGGAATATCTTTGTCTTCAAGGACAGACAAAATGGACTTCAAGAAAAACAAAATGAACCCGTTTTTTTGTGCGTCAGTGCATCCTACTCTGCTACTTCCTTTGCCAAAACCTCTTAAAGCTCGCTAAAAGTTCACTTCTCCACAGCTGCCAGGAGCTAAATTTCATCGCTACATTGAAGATCTCAAAATCACTCTTTTGGTGATTCCAAACTCTTGAAGTGCATGTCTTCAGTTTAGTAGTTTGGGTATTCAGTTACTAGGAGCTTAGTTGTGCATTTGGTCCAATATGGGAATGAAGAGTGCCAGCAATTCTGCATCCTGCACCGCCTGCAGCAGGATTCATTCTAATAGTCATAAGTCAGTGGCAGGATTTAGCATCTGCACTGTATATCAGTTTCTAAATATTTTCTGTTATTAACAGGTTAGAGTTAGGTTAACACATTTATTCAATTTGTGGAAGCATGTGTTTTCTCAGTGTCTTCTAGATGCAGATGTGTTTGCTACTCAGACCGGACAGAGGCCTCCTAAGGATGTTCTCCAAATCCCAAACCAAGTACCCATCAGTCGCAGTAACATAACAAATATACTATACACAGTAGCACAAAGTTGAATAACAAAGACTGATTGGTGATGAGGCCATGGACAGACTCTATATACTGCATATACATTTAAAAATTGAAAAAGAACAAAATGCCATAAGTTATAAACGTATTACGCTTTAAGGCAATTTATTTGCATCTTACACTTAGTGTGTTAGCACTCCATAGTCTTGATTCGAGGATACGCCACTTCCTTGGTCCCCATGGTGAATAATGTCCCTTCATGGAGCCCAAGAGCACTATAAGTACCTCATTAGGGGGCCATTCCCCCCAGAGAGTCCCCTTCTCAAACAAAAAGGCCTTTGTTAGATCAAACGGTCCCATTCGATCCACTCCCAACAGGACCGTTCAATCAAAGTCCAAAATCAAAGAATCCAAATCTCTCAAGAAAACGCTGCATTTACATGATTAACAAAAGATTAGACAAAATCATTCAGACAATATATTTTATTTCACACCAAATGTAGGCACTAATGAAGAGCCAACAACCCCACAATCTAACCCCCCCCACACACACACACACACACAAAAAAACCACAAAAAACCCCAAAAAAACAGCGGCAAAATGAAGCTAGGAGGTAAAAAAAAAAAAACTTTAAAAGGTTGCCAAAGCATTCATTGGTCATGTTTGAAAACTAAACTCATAAGAAAGCAGTGTATCTACAATCAATTTAAACCTAGGGGAAGTCAAATAAACGCAGGCAGGAGGAGAAGGTGCACACGGGCTCAGGACTCAGCACAATCGAGCTTAAAACAGCAAACAGAGCGGTGGGCACGAACTGTGTCCAATGTGAGTCGACAGCGAGGCGCAGCCTACAGCTCACAGAACAGAAGAACGCACACGAGACATCGGACTCGCATTCAGCCACATCTGATGCTGACTGCTCTTTACCTCACTGTCAAGACTTCACAGAATGCATCACATTTTTTTCAGTAAGAGACGCTTGTGTCGATAGTAAATGATTTTACAGTTTGGATGAGGCTCTCAATGAATGCTAGAAGCGACAAGGATCCCACTAAGAGACATAATCCACCATAGCAACCACATGCATGAACAGTAAATCATAATAATGAACAATTTGAAATGCAGCATAAGGAGGAGGCTGGGGTGGCTGAGGGAGCTGCGGCCTCAAACCGTGATGTATGAGCAAGAATAAAGCTGCAGCGAAGGTGTAAACTTGAAATGTATGCACTGAACACCTGCAAGAAAATGACTGGCTCTTACCAGCCACACAGCTGTGTAGCCAACACGGCATTTACCGACCAGTCGATACAAGCTTCATTGATGCAAATTAAACTTTTTGTACTTTCTGTGTAGCACGATACTCATTCAACCTATGCCAAATAATTCTGGTTGTTATATTTTTTGTTATATTTTTTAAGTGCATTAAATATTCTCACAAAAAAGGAAATGAAAGGACAATATCAGGGTTTTGTGCAAGCGTTACTAAACTACCAAACAGTGTAAAAGCCGAAGACAGCGACAGCAAAACATTACACACATAACAGGTTGTGTACAAAATACCTAGTTGTATCGTATTTATCTGGAAAAGATGAGCAATTTGCAGACTGAACAGATCCGACCAGTCCTCCGACCGGAGTCACCACAAACATGATCTGTCAACTACACATAGATACAACACGTAGAGTACGAGCGTTTCCTGGACCAGCACCCCGACAGCAGACAGTCCTGTGGTAAAGGATTTGTTTGGGTTTACGCACAAAAACAACAAAGATCGAGGTTAGAGTTCAAACTTTAGAGTTAAAGTATTTTTAGGTCGGGCTGAATGCTATAAAGTCTAGATTTTTTTCAGTGTTTCAAATGATTTTTTTTTTCACTATATATGAAGTCGAGACAAAACATACACATCGATAGGTTTTTTAATCAAAACGATACGCTGCATGTGTGCAATGACAACGATAATAACGAATGAACAGCACTTGCAAGGCTGTCAATGTGCATTAACTGTTAAACATTTTATAGCCCTATGTTCAGGTTACGTTTAGGTTAGAGGTCATGGTTATAATAACACGGAAAGACCATGGATCAAAGCACCAGTGAAAACCATGCTGACTGTAGATTTGAAATGGGATAGACGAACATCCTCCTGTCTTAAAGTTCCAAGCTTTGTTATCTCTTCCATCTACCCCAACCTCCTCCCCTTTGTCAATTCATAAAGTCATCAGACTTCTATTGTGGCTCCAGTTGTCTCTAGGACGTCAACTGAAGAAGTTTCGGAGCACGACCTCTTGATGTCCCTAAACAACAAAACGTAACTATGAAAGCAAAAACAACGTAGCGACATGAAACTGACACAGCGGTGGGATGAGAATACTCTTTAAGATACTGCACCACAGTACGACTAATCGATAATCAATTTGAAAGACTCAACTTTATGACTTTATGTTACAGTTTTTAATGATTGCTTACACACTGAACGTGACCATGTGGAAGCACCACAACCTTAACTATTGTAACCTTAAACATTGGCACCAAAAGGACAAACACCATTTGTGCTTTGCACTATGTTTGCATTTCTGAAACACACTTGTCGCAGAACATGAAATGTAGAGAAGAAGAAGAGAGCCTTACCAGTACAAATAGACCTCAGGTCAGCTCGCATCTTTTGTGAGAACTTTACAAATATGGAGATAGTGAGAGTAAGAGTAAGAGGAGGAGTAAGTGGAGAGGGGACAAGAACAAAGACAAGGACAAGGCAATAAACAGAGACGTATTTACGACGATGTCAGGATGGTATTTTCACTGTTGCAGAGCCAGGAAGGACCCAACAGGGGACGGGGTCCATAAACCGTCCACAGTACTACTGTACTGTAATTTTACAGCATGTTTCCATGTTTAAAGTAACATATTGTATAGATATCTGCACTGTACAGACCTCAGAAATGAAACGATCTTTCACAGAAGCCCATATGAGACAATATAACAGTATACAAACTACTGAAGGCAGCAATGTTTTGTATAAAGCACCCCAGTGTGTTGTTGCTGCTGGTTGTTGTTGCTGGATTGAAGTGAGATGTTTAGCTCCGAGTTGTGTTGTGTCTCATTGGGCTTGTGTGTAGAGCTTTAACACAGCGAGCCAAACTCTGCAGTGTGTAAGCAACCACAAAAAACTGCAATATACTGTACTTGTGTGAGCACGAGATAATATGAAAAACAGGAAAGTGAAACGAGTGCACAATATTTTCACCGCACCGTCCCTTAGAGCAAGGTTATCTCGCTTTTGACTGCAGCACTTCAGTCAAAAATGAAAATTTAGAAAGAAGGTTGACATGGTGCAGTTTCTTCTTTCCAGCTCAGTGTGCTGCTTTGTTTAGATTGGGGAGGTCAGTAGGTTTACAACTACTGAAGTTCCTCACTGGGAGCCCCAGCAGGTCCAGATAAAACACTGAGACACGTCTTCATGGCCCAGCAAGAGCCCCCAGGACATAGTCTGTCTCCCACCCTCTTATACACAGTGTCTCCTCTGTCTCTCTTATTATCGTCTGTCTTTCTTTCTCTTTCCCTTTCACAGCCTTTCTTTATCCACCTCTCTGCACATCTCTCTCCCTCTCTCCCTCTCAGGAACTCTGACTCCAGACGAGGTCCAAGCATATCACAGCCATGTTATTACAACCCGACTCTTGTAGCGTTACTACCCAAAGCCCCAAAAGTCTGGTTGGCAGAGTTAAGTGAGAGAGCAAGACAGAGACGACTAGAGAGAGCAAGTCTGCAGTCAGAAAAAGAAGAGAGGAATGTGGAAGAGAAAGGTAGAAGGAGAGAGATGGAGACAGAGGGATAATTTAGAGCCTCGCAATCACTCTCCTCCCTGTTTCCTCTGAGGCTGATGAGGAATGAGGTGATGCTGAACGCCAGTCGCACAACCTGATCTCTTCCACAGGGAGACGGAGAGAAATTTCACAGCTTCATTCAACTGTGAAGCAAATTTAATGTGATCTTTCAAAAGTGTTGCAACATTTAAAGTCTGAATAAAACATCTTAAGCAACTGTACAACCACCGTATGACTACGCACAGTACTATATGAAGCCTGTAATATATATATATATATATATATAAAAAAAAAAAAATCAATTTAGAATACAAATAACATGCAGCTATTGTGTTATCTTTTTCAGCTGGCCACGTGTCCTGCAAAAATACTAGACTAAAAGGTTTTCATTTAAAGTTTAGTTTTGTAGAGCTATTACTCCTGCTTTGTGGCAAAGGTTGTACTCTGTGCCATTTGAAAAAAGAATGCAGCAAATACATGGCACTTCACTTATTCTACACAGCTATGATGAGTTCAGAGAATGAGCTGCAATATCTCGTTCAGGTAGGTACAGATTCTTAGACCATGTAAACACACACACACACACACACACACACACTCACACACACCCTGTTTTAAATTTGACATTTCTTTAAGTTTGGCTAAATTGCACTGATAATGAAAGGTACAGTGAGATCTGAATTCTAGCTGCATTTGTGAAAATAGTTGACACTGCCTGTGTCACTGTCAATTATGGATGTAATCATCTATAATCTCACATGTACATGAACCGTACTCGCATTGTTGTCTGACTACCACATAGAGGTTGTTTTATGAGTGAGTGCAAAAGAACATCAACAAGGAGAAGCGAAAGAAAAACAACAGACAGCGGAATGACCATACAGCAGACTAACATCTCTGTATCCAAGATATGTGTGTGTGTCCATGTATTACTGATTACTGTTTGTACAGTACATGCCCACCCCCTAATGACCATGCACATGCCTGTGAGTGGCCACACATGTACCATATGGATTAGCAGTGTTTGCGCTGTGACCCTATGGTAGGAACAAAGCCACCCATAAAAAGCTCTACTTAAAAGGAATAAACCTTTTAAATAAAGTCTCAAATAAAGACTCAAATGCGATATCAAACAGGAACAACTTGCAGTCATTACAGCGTCCTCTTCAAAGTTAACACTGCTGCAGCCTGGCCGGTCTTTTCGAGACCACAGACACGGTGAGTCACGCTCAACTTAGTTTATGTTTTAAATCTACCACAAGACCTCCAGCCTAGACACTTGACCTGGTACACCATGGCTTTGTCATGAGCAGCGCATTCTTCTAGTTAAAGTTTGCCCACGTTGTGAACGTATTGTACTTTACATCAACCTGCCTCAAATGTATTTTATTAAAGTCACTTAATGCTGATTTTTTTCAGCCAAGTTTTAATTTAAAGTGATGGATTTTTCCATCGACTTGGACAACTTGGTTAACTAAATCCAACCGAGACAATGTGGTAATTAGTTACTGAAAGTGGAAGAGTCTTAAATTTCAGAGTTAGATGAATGATGAAGTGTGACAACATTTTTATGGGTGTTGAAGGGAAAAGCTCACCAGACCGAAAGAAAATCTCTCCTCAACCGTATGTCTGCCCCCTCCCTCCACTTTTCCATCTAAGTTCTTGTAAATGCCATTTTAATTGAAATCTGTCAGACGCTGGCTGTGTGTCTCTCTCACTGGTCTGCTGAAACCACAGTGCTATAGGTGCTAAGCCATGAATTTCAATGAGAGCTTTTCTTCAACTGGCTGCATTGAACCGCTTCAAATAACGACTGTGCCTTTCTAATAACCCTCCCCAATCTCTTATTCAAACACTAGAGGAAACAAGCAGCACACACACACACAGACACACACAGACACACACACACACAGACACACACACACACACACTCAGACACACAAACACAGACAGACACACACACCTCTCTCTCATTCCTTAGCTGTCTTTTTCTGTATCTGTCTCTTTCTGTCTCTGTTGCTACACATATCACAGTACCAGCACTGGATTCTAACATCCGTGTTCGCAGTGTTCAACTTCATAACTGTAATAAAAACACGATACCCAGAGAACAGTCAGGTTTCCACCGATACTGTATTATAAACGGTGTACAATCCGATCCATTTTGGAGGGAAATCAGTTGACTTAGAGCAATAAACAGAAGGCAGGTGCTTTCAGAGAGAGCACAGCGTAGCGTAATAAGGAACAGTTGTGAAACCTGGAACAATGAATGAATATACCGGCAGCAATGACGGTAATTTAAAATCAAAAAGTGATGTTAGGTTAGTTTCATTGACTTAGTCCAGTGACAGCAGAGGAGTCAAGTCAAGGAAACGTCACTTTGAATCAGTCAATAACACACATGGATGGACAACAGACAGGATAGCAAAAGGCTCTACTTGAACACATACTGTACCTGATAAATCGCAGCAAGTTTAGTGGAAAAATATTCCGCGGTTTTCCAGGCGTGCTCGGGAAACAAAATGATGACAGATGGATGGACAGAGCAGACAGCCCCACATTATATGGATCATTATGGGATCAAAAAAACTACAAACTATGATATAGTTCCTCACAAAGGATGATCCAAGAAGGATCCTAGGAAGCTTTTGTGTAGCAGGCAGCGATGATGTTCTTTGTATAATGGTCAGCAGTTGTGTAGAATATACTTTATTTGTAGTTAATGAGCAAAAACCTCAGGTATTGCCCTTTGAATATGCAAGTGGTGCATGCTTAATGAGCGGCAGCAGCGTTTACATCCAGGCCAGAGAGCAGGCTAACCAGAGTTCAGTGTTATGTTAACACAGTCCAGCTGCTATCGCTAAAGAGAGAAACTGTTTGATTCACACAGGCCTGTTAACAAAAGTAGTCTGATTACAAAGCATGTTCGAGTTTAGGCAATTGGAGGCTTTGGAAAATGATGAGACAGGAGGATACTGACTTCTCATGTGTATGTTGTGTGTGTGGTTAAATTCCAACAAAGTACACTCCCCACGTTTCCTGTGTTTGCTACCGAACAGCAGCTACACACCAGGTCAGCTACACGCCCTCGTATTAAACATTTCCACTGACCAAAGACAAACTCTGGCCTAAAAATACAGCAGAGGTAAAAAAAAAAAAGTGAAATGGGCCGTCCTCCTTCCACTCACAGGTAAATAATCCATATTTACCACAGAGACAGGGAGAGATTGCTAAGTTATTACAGCTTGTTTTCAAAGTCACAATCATATGCAGGAATAATATTTAAACACAGTATTTATAAAATGAAGGAAAAGTGCCTGCCTAAACAGGACAGCATTAGTCACTTTCATCACCCCGCCGTGTGTGTGTTTGTGTGTTGATTTGTGGTGACGGACATTCATGTTTCAGGAAAAGTTCACGTTAAGGTCTCGCCCATGCAGAATTAGGCAGCAATCAAATGCAACCCAGACAGCTGGTCGGCAGGGTATAACATCCTCACAGTGAACAATAACTACCAAGGTCACACCCTGTATGAAAAGATGGACAACTCCCTGAAGGGAAGTCAAAACATGTCAATCTCCCCCTGGTGGCTGCTTGCGGTATAGGTTGTAAACCCCGCCTCCTCAGTGTTAGTCAGACAGATATGGGCAAAAATAAAACTTCAGAATACACATCCATTTCTGTCTTTTTAGGTGGATTTGATCAGGCTGACTTGTGGTCAAGTTGTCATCTTTCTGGTAAGTTTGCTTTTAATATGTATGTATATTTGATATAAAATGAGAGATTGACAGGTGTAATGACCAACCACTGCCAAGATTGTCAGAGGTGTGGAAGAAGATGAACCTCCGCCGTGTACCTGCATCTGTATTCTGATTGCAGAATGCATCACAGAACCAACACGGCAGGTCTCGTCACAGCAAGTCTTTGGCTTCGCTCTTCGACAGCAGCAGGAAGTGTCTGTCCATCTTTATACAGTTTTTGATAAAAGCATAGCATGATCAGACGTCCACACAGTGATGCTAAAATCAGACAGGCAAAACACCAGGTGTTACCAGGTACACAGAGGGAAAGTTAATACTGACAGCTCAGACCTAATATAAAAGGATAATACAAGCTTTTCTTTCAGTTCATTTCTCAATGACTCTCAAATATCAAAATATCAAATGTAGTTATTTTAGTCAGATTCATTTCAAGAACCATCACACAGATCAGGTTACATGTATCTGTACGTCATCATTCCCTCCACTCCTGTCAAATGGAAGAATGATGGAGACAAAAAAGACAAATACATGAACATATAATTAGTACTGATCAGCGTGATCAGCTGACAGGTAAAAAAGAGTCTGAAAAAAACTTTTGTTTTAGGCCTTTACACTGACTCCAAACAGTAAAATTAGCTAAACTATGCTCCTGGATTTTTCACCTGATGCTGTGGTTCTACACACTACTTTTAAAAGGACTGCAGATGTTTTCAGTAGACACGTTTTGTCATTTAAAAGCTTGCTGTACCTCCAACC
>JAPQRN010000005.1:29116161-29127332 GCA_037367275.1 Coranthus polyacanthus
TCTCCTCACCTCCCTGTGCTGCCATGTTCTGTCTCTTGGCCCTAAGGTCAGATGTGGGTAGGCCTCGGTTAGCACTAGAGTCATGGCCGGTGCTGCGTGGCTCATTTGATGTACTGTGTCAGGTTTATCGCCTCTCTATATTCAAATGTTTGTATGCATGCAGGTGCAGGAGGTAGGCCTTGTTTTCACTGGAGTCCAGGCTTCTCCAACTGAGGCTGACAGTTCATTATATACGTCATGTAGTGCAGGGCAGGGCAGAGCAATCTTTTCTTGTGTTGGTGCATTCAAGGACCATCCTACAGTGAGTAACTGATACTTCACCACCACCACCACGGACTGCGTCACTGAAGGCTTGAAGGCAGTGATTAGCATACATAGTGTTGGAGACTGACTAACAGACTTGCAGAGGTTCAATATCCTGTGCTGCTGCTGTTCAAATGTTTGCTGCCAGGTGTGACAGTTGTTTAGCCTATGTTAATGACATTTTATCTGAGAACTGCTTCCTGTCCCCCACTCTTTCACCTCTTTCATTTCAGCACTGCTTTGTTGCCTGTTGTTTTAAATGCAAACCGCCTCAGTTTATGGATTACGTCTACATTTAGATCCCATCTGACTGCTCCCTTTTGATCCACTGCGTTTAAATGTGTTACTCTGCTGCTGTTCTTGATCAGCTTACTTTCCCAGATCCACTTTCTGTTTTTTGTAAGTTCACCAGTATACCATTAATAAATAAATGTTTGCACAGGACCTTGATGATAGGCATAGAAAAAACAGTAACATGAACGTTAGAATCAGAAACTTTCAAATAAAGTCATAAAGTCAGTGATTACAAGTCGAAATAAGACTTTACTCAAATCTTTCCGGCACAGACTTGTTCAAACTCTTCTTTTCCTTTAGCTGTGGTAGCAGAGAAGGATGGGACACCAGTGTTTAAGTTTCCTCGGTGGCGGGTCAAGGGGAAGCCCATCCCGGAGGTAGTGGACGCCTACAAGGCAGTGGGCGCCGAGCTCAACGTCATGCCCTTCTGCTCCCAGTTCATCCCCATGAACGTGATCGACCACCCCAAACACGGCTCAATCATCTACCACCCCTCCATCCTGCCCCTGCACAGAGGAGCCTCGGCCATCAACTGGTGAGTTGAGGGGGCCTGTCCACTCAGATGGCAAAAGGTTTCATTTGGCTAGGTTTGGGTTAGTTTTGGTCACACGGTTGTCACGAGATGGTGAACATGGCTTTTGGTCAACTGGTGGCTCCTTGTTGGTAGCTTTGGTAGTGTTATAATCTGTCTCCTGTTTATGGCCACCTGTTACCACGTGACGTTCCATACCTAGGTGTACGTGTACTTAAGTGATGATTTTTCAAGTCCGCGTCCTGATGAAAACCCAGAGATGGGTTTGGAAGCCCTGAAAAGAGCATGTTGGCGTCCTCTTCACTTCATCAGGGACTATGAGTTTTATGGGATCTGCATTGTATTGAAAAGAGGAGCAGTTAATCAAGGGAATTTGTCACGTGCAGCTCATTAAATGAATTAATAGACCTTTGTCAGAATATTTGTTAAGCTCCTGTCACGTCACAGCTATAACCAGTGCTGAAAAAGAAAATCCCAGTCTGTGTCATAATCAAACACTGATGTGCAGTATAACACATCGCGCACACACACGTTAAAATGTGGTGTTATGCAATAAGTCATTCAGTCAGACTTCATTTGTATAGGCCTTCCGTGCAGGTTAGTGCATTTCCAGTGACGTGGTAAATGACTGACAAGTAAGATCAACAGTTGAGATACAAAGAATAAAAACTATTTAAAACATGAATGAAAACTGAACTCAAAACTAAACAGACACCGAGTGTTTTTCATTTAACTTCTATAGCGAGTTGAGATATTGTGATATCGACTGTGTAACTTATGAAAGAGAAAACACGTTGTCTTACAAATGGAGGCTTTAATTCAAACGCAGCTCACTGTCCCCTCTCTTAACCAGGTCAGGATAGAGGTAGAGGAGGGTTTGCTGCGATCTGTTTGTCGATCTGTTAGTTAAAACCAGTTCTGTCTGACTCCAACCTCAAGCAAACTAGTTTTCTTATCTTGTCCCCGTGTTAGTCTGTCTGTTCTCCACCTTTTTTTTTTATCTCTCTTTGCCTGGTTGCACTGCATGAGTAGCTTCCCTTTTCTCTAAACTGTAGAAAAAAAGAACAACTTTGACTTTTTTATGAAGATTGGTGAGGACACCCAACAACAATAACAAGGTCCTTCTTTGAAACTGAGCTGAAGACGTCGCGTTCTTTGTTGTTTGTCATTAGAGCGAACTGAAGCTTTAGCAACAAAAACAACTCCTGTCATAGTAGCTGTGGAAATTAGAACTGAAGCAATCCCTCAGTAAGTTCATGATTAAATGGGGTCTTACAGTAGTTGCAGAAGAATGACAAATTAAAGGAAAAAATAAAGTGTCTTTAGTAAGGTTTTGGTCCAGCACATGCCACCAGAACGCAGAGCACACAAAATATGAAACTAATTAAAGGAAAGTGTTGTAAAGTTGGACAGCTTCATTGCTCCTTGACATCGATTCTACAAGTCTGTGAACTTTACCGGAGGGATACACATCATTCTAACTAAAGATAGTCCCTCATTTGGTGTTTTGATGATGGAGATGAAGAGCGCTGTCTAACGTTGGTCTAAACTCTCCCATAGCTGTTCATTTCGGTTGGGATCTGGTGACTGTGAGGACTATATATGTATGATTCACATCATTTTCATATTCATCAAACCATCCAGTGTCCCCTCATGCCCTGTCGGTGTGGGAATTGTCATCCTGGTAGAGACCGCCCTTATCAGGGTTTTCCTTTAATATGTCACCGGTCTATAGCTTGTGTGTTTCACAGTCTTATCAGCAGCAGTCTCATTCTGTCCAGGTGCAGTCAACTTTATCACAAATTTATCTTTATGGCCTACTTTATGTTGTCTATTTGGACTAACTATGTGTGTGTGTGTGTGTTTGTCACCAGGACCCTGATCCACGGTGATAAGAAAGCCGGTTTCACAGTGTTCTGGGCTGATGATGGTCTGGATACTGGACCGATCCTGCTGCAGAAGGAGTGTGCTGTGGAGCCCAACGACACTGTGGACACACTCTACAACCGCTTCCTCTTCCCAGAAGGCATCAAATCTATGGTAACCATCTGGAAGTTCATGTTTTGGGGTACAAGTCGTTTGACATATTTTAACATATTCAGTGGCATAATTTGTAGAATTTCATCCCTCAAGATATCACGACGTGTCAAAGCAGCTGGTATTTGTCCTATAATCCCCAACGCATTTGTACAAACTTCACAGGTTTCATTTTGCAGCTGCTGCCCAGTAGCGCAGTAAGAGGCCTCACACTCATAGACTGTTTTGTTGCAGGTGGAATCGGTGCAGCTCATTGCTGATGGAAAGGCCGCTCGAGTTACCCAGCCAGAAGAAGGAGCAAGTTATGAAGGCATCCAGAAGAAATCCAATGCCAAGGTGAGAGATCTCCCTCTACACAACGACCTGCAGCCAGATTTGATGGGATATGAATATGTTGTTGCCCCTTTACATTCATTTAACCCTGAATAGATTACTGACTTGGAGAAGTCAAGAAAATTGCAAAGTTATCTTCAAGCAGAGCTTAGAGGTATTCTAAATGAGACATGTGTCAGTTGGGATGACTAGAAGGACACAGACTCTGCCAAGGCCAATAGTCCACTCCTCTTCTCATTCCACAATAGTATTTGTTTGTTCAGTGAACTGAGCCACTTCTCCCACAGGACTCCATTCAAACAGAACAGACTCCGGTCTCCCGTCTAAGACCCCAAGGCCGTCACATGTTTACACCTGAAGATTGCAATCTTTATCCTTTAGTTCTAGAATCTTTACCCTTTTTATGGATCTGCATAAGCTTCTTGGCAGAGGTAACGATTCTTAAATCTTTTCAACAACTGCTCCTTGTTCTCTCTGGAGTACCACAGCACCAGTGCCAGTACTCCAACCTTAATGGCACCCAGCAGATGTTGAACCGGGTTCCATTCCTGCCACATTCAGTGATATTCCTGTAAAGTCTGTAATATAGTGGCAACACTGAAACAATCTCTGCACTGAAGCTCAAAATACCACATACTTCTTTTACAGTACAGAGGTAGTATTCTGCTGCCTTCAGCTTTTGGACAGCTGCTCAGGGCAACAACACCTTCATTCAGTCAACAGCATGGAAATTTACTGTTGCCTCATGGTGTAGTGCAGAGCAGGACGTGCGTGGTGTGGTGTGGACAGTGGCTGGAGTTTATCTGACAAGGAGAAAGACGGAGGTGGGGCAGCTCTTAGGAGCCAGCTGCTTTCTGATTTGTCACTTGGAGCCACGTTGCTAGCAGTGTGTCCAAATGCTATTCTTAGAGCAGAGGGTTCTTTTCCAGCAACATGTTGCTCAGCTAGTGGCAGCCAGCTGTTGGGCTTCCCTCTCATTCTCAGAAATGCAGACGAACTTTATTTTATTTAAAAAAATTTTTGACAGGGACAATACGTAACGTCATTGTTACATTTACAAAGAATGCAACCAATGCAATGTATATAGGACTTGTAGCCGAGGCTAATTTTCCGACCTCGTCCCAGGTTAGGCTTTTAAGACACAATGCTAATACAAGCGCAAAAGACTAAAAGTATGACAAACGCAACTTGCCTGAAAATGAAAATGAGCTGCCACCATGTTTACCTCAGCACCTTCCTTGTTACTCAGGTCAACATGGCCCAAACAGCAGAGGTCATCCACAACTGGATCCGAGGCCATGACAAAGTCCCCGGTGCCTGGACTGTCATCAACGGTCAGGTGAGTTTTGTGGAACACACAAGACAAAAAAAACCCCAAAAAAACAACACATTCCAGGGTCTCTTCTAAGATCATACTGACAGATGCTAAAGAATGAAACAATAAAGAATGTCTGAAGAATCACTAAGTCACAGAGAAAGGGACAGTACAGCTTGTACAGTGTGGTCAGTAAAATGCACAGTTTGTGGCTTCTCAGTAGCTTCTCAGATCAAATTTGAAAACTATGTCCTTCAGTTTTGCAGCTATGTGAGCAAAACTGTGAAACCAAATAGGTTTAGTTGTGAGTTATGTATTTCTTGGTCATGCTTAGTCTTGGAGTCCTCTCTGTTTGTTTTCTTGACAACATGACCTTTGAAAATCACCGCTCCCAGCCAAGAAATAGTCCAGCACATTCAATAATAGTTTAAAAACAACATGTTAGTGAAAACTAACTTTAATTTGTGGAAGGTTTAAACGACTTCCACTGAACATCAGATGTGCAGTGTTAGTGGCATTAGTTAGTGGCACACTTGACAGGCTCATTGTTTAAATCTTTTTCTAATCTTTATACCAAGATAAATTAACTGGCTGCTGCATGTATTGTAATTTTTATCTTAGTCTTGCGTTGCCAGCCCTATATGAGATAGGATATAGGTCTGACTCCATCCACTCTCATTCTGGATTAAGGGACTAATCTCTCTGGGTTGTTTGGCTAGATTGCATTTCTTGTGACTAAGACTAAATTCTCACAAAATAAACAACCACATAAAAAGTTGTACTTTTTTTTCAAAATTTGCCATTTTCAGAATGTAGTTCCTAGGTTCCTGAGGGTGTTTTTGTTCTTTCATGTAGCAAAGGAGAACATAAGTGCAATAGTTGCCTAATGGCACGATTATTTCAGCAGAGTACATCCTGTGAGCCACAGTACCTTTAGCCTACAGATATTAGGCTGGTATTGATCATCTGATCTAACTCAGTAAGAAGGAGAATTAACATCATTTACAAAATATGTTCTAAAACAAAATATAATACACATATGTTTCTGTTAAAGCTAATGAAGCAAATCAGCCATAACCTTTTAATTTTACGCATTGCATAGCTCATCTTGAAATGTGTCTCTGTCTGTCTGCCCTCAGTCTGTGACCCTGTATGGCTCGTCCATGCTGGGGGGGTCGGTACCAGCCGGTCAGCCCCTGGAGATCGAGGGGGCATCCCAGCCCGGTGTGGTCGCCAAGAACGGGCTCATCCTGTATGGAACCGATGGGAAAGCTGTGAGTGTCTCTACAGTTTGTTGCACTATGAAGCAAATACTCACACTAAACAAACATAAAGTTGGATGAGTGTAACAGTGCTCATGGCTCTGCTAACGGTTTTAACTCTGCACTTATTACTACTGGGGGTGTTCAAACACACCTGGAGACAAATCAAATACTGTATGGTTTGTCCTTGCCCCTCTGCTTTATCCCTCTGTTTTATTCACAGCTTGTGGTGAAGAACCTGCAGTTTGAAGATGGCAAGATGATCCCTGCATCCAAATACTTCTCATCTGGAGAAAGCTCCAGTGTGGAGCTGACTGACGATGAGAAGAAGATGGCAGAGGAGATCAGGGTAAGTGGACAGTCGACAGTGTTTACTTCATTAATATCCACACAGGAGTCGTTTTGTATTAAATGATACAATCATCTCATTGTGCAGACTTTTTCTTTCCATTTTCCCTCTGGAAAGAATTGAAAACGCTATTATTTATTACAGAACATCTGGAAGGGAATTCTCAGCAACGTGCCAGCAATTGAGGACACCACAGACTTTTTCAAGTCTGGAGCTGCGTCCATGGATGTAGTCAGGTGAGGGAGAAGCCAGTGCAGCAACTGAGCAAAACAATAACAGCAGCCAAGACGTTAGTAACCACTTCAAATCTTCTGACAAGACAAGAGATAAACAAAAATTGGTTTAGTAACACTTTGCCCTCTGAGAAACTACTGTGTAGGTGTCGCAAAGATGAAAATCAAGAGCATCGTTGAAGCATCTGTGTATCTGTGTCCAGGCTGGTGGAGGAGGTGAAGCAGAAGTGTGCTGGTGTCCAAATGCAGAATGAGGACGTGTACATGGCCACCACCTTCCAGGACTTCATCCAGATGTTTGTCCGCAAGTTGAGAGGAGAGGACCAGGAGGAGGAGCTGGTCGTTGACTATGTGAGTCTGGCAATACATTTTGCTCTCTCTGTACCCAGAAAAGTTGTCGCTTTATAGAATTGTTTGAGCATTGAATAAGAGGGAAAGCTGTATGATCAGAGATGACGACCTCTTCACGAATGTTTTTATCACGACTGTTTTTGTACCCAGGCAACCAAAGAAGTGAACAACATGACAGTAAAAATGCCCCACCAGTGTTTCATCAACGGCGCATTTGAAGATGCAGAGAACGGCAAGACGTACGACACAATCAATCCGACTGATGGATCGGTGAGTGGTAGAAACAGACACATGCACACACACAAGCTTTGGATGAATAAGTTTAACTCTTATGTGTTTGACCTTCACGTCCTTCTCCCAGGTGATCTGTAAGGTGTCTTATGCCTCAGTCGGGGATGTGGACCGAGCGGTTGCAGCTGCTAAAGAGGCTTACGATAACGGGCCCTGGGGCAGAATGAACCCTAGGGACAGAGGAAGTCTGCTGTTCAAGTGAGTAGCACCACCTAGAGGAATGCAATGAAATGACATAATCCCCTTGTTTTTATTTCTTCTAAGATACTTTTCTTGCAGAAATTAGTGCATCAGTCTGATTGGACGTAGGCAGACTCTCTTTCAAGGACACTGTTATTCTACCTAAATTTGGAGTGCGCTGTGGTGTAGCACCATGAGGCCGTAAATCAATATTTCTTTGGTGCATCTGCAAACCCATACGTTTTTCCTGCTCTCTTCTTAAGACATATCCTCCTTAACATTTCAAAACACCCTCACTGTCTGTCCTCTCTCTCACTTCCTCCCCTCAGGCTTGCAGACCTGATGGAGGAGCACCAGGAGGAGCTGGCCACCATTGAGTCCATTGACTCCGGAGCCGTGTACACGCTGGCCCTCAAGACCCACGTAGGCATGTCAATCCAGACCTTCCGCTACTTTGCCGGCTGGTGTGACAAAATCCAGGTATGCTGGTGCTCGTCTGCTTTTGCTGGCACCTTTGCAGGCACCGTAGCTTTCTAAACAGAGTATTACCGATTAGAATACCTGAACAATGTGCTGTTTCATACAGGGCAAGACAATTCCCATCAATCAAGCCAGACCCAACCGCAATCTGACCTTCACAAAGAAAGAACCGCTGGGGTAAGAACTTTGGATTTACAAATGCTCATGTATGGAAAAAACTCTATATGTGAAATTTGTAGTGTACATTCGTTTTGTCCGTCATTTGCGGAGTTACTGAGCGAGACAGTGAGTGTAGAGTTGTTGTGTTTCTGTTTTCTGCTGCAGTGTGTGTGCCATAGTGATCCCATGGAACTACCCTCTCATGATGTTGGCCTGGAAGAGCGCCGCCTGCCTCGCCGCTGGAAACACCCTCGTGCTTAAACCTGCGCAGGTGACGCACACCTCTCTACATACGCTGCCAAACACAGCGTTTACATGTGCAGTAAACGAAGCATGTGTTTAAAGCAGAAAGGACATCATACAGACTGTTTCATTTCTTTGTTTTAACAACAGAGCTGTGTGTTTTCATGTTTTTTTAAATATTCTCAGGTTACTCCACTGACAGCACTCAAGTTTGCTGAGCTGTCAGTGAAAGCTGGTATTCCTAAAGGAGTCATCAACATTTTACCTGGCTCAGGTAATGGCTTGGGATCCACATAGTCTTAAAAACTGCATTAACTTTGTCATTACCGCTGATCCATTATCCCAGTGACGTTGCGAGGTCATCTTATACGTCTCTTCCAGGTGGTATGGTGGGACAGCGTCTGTCCGACCACCCAGACATCCGCAAGCTGGGCTTCACTGGCTCTACGCCTATTGGCAAACAGATCATGAAGAGGTTATGACCCAACAAAATCATCGCTCATTGATTGAGATAGCTGTCAGATGATACTTCATGCTTTCTTTCTGTGGTTTGCCTTTGCAGCTGTGCGCTCAGTAACCTGAAGAAGGTTTCTCTGGAGCTGGGAGGAAAGTCGCCTCTCATCATCTTCAGCGACTGTGATATGGACAAAGCTGTTCGCATGGTGAGAGAGAAGGACTCTAACACTCTCTATACCGGGCTGTTTGCATGTGCACAACTGACACAAGAATGAGCCGAATAGAAAGATCTGATCGCACCTAGTGAGGGTCGAAAAATACAAAATAATAAAGAGTAGTATGAATGTATTATGTTAATAAGACACAGTATGAATCTACTGAATCCTCAGTGCAACTCCTTTTTCTTTGCTCTTCGCCCCCTGTCTAAGATAATACGTATCTCCCGTCTCAACTTGTCTCACAGTGCTACAACTTGTTTTTGGATAAGATCAAATCATGTTTCAAAAGTGCCACAGCATCTAACATTTAAAGATTTTTAACAGACATGATAGGTTTGCCTTGGACAGACAAGTTGTGATTCAAATCTGGCTTTTTGCATATGCGTTCAGTTTTACTGTGAGCACGTGTTGCCGATGTAAATAAAGTGCTGTTTCCCATGTATCCATGTCTGCTGCTTCACAGGGCATGAGCTCTGTGTATTTCAACAAAGGTGAGAACTGCATTGCTGCTGGGCGTCTGTTTGTGGAGGAGTCCATTCATGACGAGTACATCAGCAGGGTGGTAAGTGCGTCTGTCTACTGCAGCACTTTCCTGCCGCACAGTGGGAGCTCGAGCATCGTTATTAGATTCCAGCTGTGAGAAACAAAAACAGCATTATTTCCACAACCCTTCATTCCCTAAGGTGGCGGAGCTCAAGAAGATGAAAATCGGAGACCCGCTGGATCGCTCCACGGACCACGGCCCTCAGAATCACAAAGCCCACCTGGACAAGCTGCTGGAGTACTGTGACATCGGACTGAAGGAAGGAGCCACGCTGGTGTACGGAGGCAAACAGGTGGACAGGCCAGGTATAGGACACGTTCTGACACCCTCACATGACCACCAGCATGACATGACGCTAATGTGACTCTTACTGGAGTCCAGTCAGATTCACAGAGACAGCATTTACTATTACTTTTAAAACGCTGTAAATTCATTCATTCATTCATTTTCATAGTGATTGAGTTTGCCTTTTCTTTAGTTTGTAGTTTTATTGTCTTTGAATTTTTAGTATCTTGAGTATATTTTAGTTTTCAAGTTTCCTACTACAGAGGAAATTGCTGATTTATTCTTTGCATTATATTATTTTATTTATCTGTTTTTATTTTTTCAAACTGTAAAAAAATGTTAATCTTGACAAATGATCCTCATTACTAGATTATGAAAGCAAACCCGTCACAAAAGGCAGGAAATGCTCACAGTATCTTTTTTTCTTATTGAATATATAAAATGTAATCTGCTGATTGATTCTCATTTGGGACATATTTGTTGTGTTCTGTGTCTTTTCAGTCTTTATCACCATTGCTAGCATCAGTTAATAAAAAACCTTAATCATCTTTAAGGTGATTTCCTCAGTTTCTTGAAAGGTGCTATATAAATCAAATCTTTTTGTCCCTCAGGGTTTTTCATGGAGCCCACTGTTTTCACTGACGTGGAGGACCACATGTTCATTGCCAAAGAGGAGTCTTTCGGCCCCGTCATGGTGGTGTCCAAATTCAAAGATGGGTAAGTTAACAAAAAAGCATCTCAGGTTCAGGTTCGTTTATTTGTACCCAAAGGTAGAAGTGGTTTGCAGTTAAGAAAAGGCGTTCTTCTGATTGTTTTGTTCTGATTTGGGTTCAGCTGTGACTCACCAGTCAGCATACTGGACCACTTAACAATTTGATTAATCGCGTCTCTCTCTGTTCTTTAAAGATACCAAACAAAAAGATGAAAATCAGTTCAATAGAAATGTGCCCTTAATGGACGTGACTTCATTTGTGAAAGCATGTTTTCTCGTCGTAGTGCCGTCATGTGATTTGAGGTTCTCAGGTGTCTCATGTCCCCTCTCTTCCTCCTCACCGCAGTGACGTGGACGGCGTACTGCAAAGAGCTAACGACACAGAGTACGGCCTGGCTTCAGGCGTGTTCACCCGCGACATCAACAAGGCCATGTACGTGAGCGAGCGACTGGAGGCCGGAACAGTATTCGTCAACACCTACAACAAGACCGACGTGGCTTCACCTTTTGGAGGTTTCAAGCAGTCCGGCTTTGGCAAAGACCTCGGTGAGTAGACGTTTAAAAGGCGTTTGGGCAAGTTGCATTATGGGAAGG